>JAYESA010000004.1:62029695-62629695 GCA_036927795.1 Iris macrosiphon | reverse complement strand
CACACTCTTAGGCCTCAAGACCAAGCTCCAAGCTTCTAAGGAAAGTGGAGAGAAAATGAAGAGAGAAGAAAGAAAGAAAAAAGAGGAGAGAAAATCAAGTAGTATATATAAAGGTCGGAAATTAATCGTGATCGTTGGATCTACCTCGTCAGCGATCCACGTCTCGATTTTAAATCAATCCCGTCCACTTAAAGAAAAAGAAATATCCAATGTTAATAGGATCAGAACCAAGAAACCAATGAGTAATAGGAAGCATCGACACTATTCATGAAAATATCAAAATACTATTCATTAAAATATCTAAACACTATTCACTAAAATATCTAAAATATATTTCATGAAAAATCAAGAAGGGAAAAACATCCTGAACGGTATACCGGCGATATAGACCAGTACACCGTCAGTATGCCGGTCGGGGGGAAAAGTCTCTAACTTGAAAAAAATTATAGGCTCCACGAAATCCAAGAAAACATAATATACAATACAAATATGTATCCGTATACAATACAGATACTGTGAGACGAGTCTCACACCCCTTCCCTCCACTGTCAAGATTCGACCCCCTCGTTCAGATCCATCCCCCTTCCCTCCCACTGTCCAGATTCGACCCCCTGTCCAGATTCGTCTCTCTAGCCGCCCCCTCTTCGACATCCTCCCCCCTAAACCCTAATCCTAGGTCTACAAACGCCACACTCCCTCCATGTTCCCACAAACCCTAACCATCCCAACCCTCTCTATGTAACCCATCCTCAATTTAACCCAAAACCCTAACCCTAGGCGTCTTTCAAAAAAAAAATCAGATATGAAAAATAGAAGAAGGATCTGAAAAAACAAAAAAACCAACGTTGGGATCTTCAGAGGGTAGATAATCATAATGGTTTGTTTGTGTTAAGTATTAGTGGACTTTAGTCCCACATCGGGTAGAATAATAGAGAGAGGAGTTAGCCTCTCCTATATATATGTACTCCTTTATTGATAATGAATCATCCAATTATTCCTTCCTACATGGTGTTAGAGCCAAAACTCTGAATCCCTTTATCCATAAAAATTTTCCCCCTTCCCCCCTCTCACCAAACACCCCTACCCTCCCGCCTCCCCATTCCCGAGTGGCAACGCCCCCCCCCCCCCCCCCGTCATACGGGATAAGCACATTGTAATGTCTCAGAGAAAATATGTGCTGGACATCCTAAGTGATGCCGTATTGATACAAGCTAAAGGAGCAACCTCACCCATGGACCCAAGGGTTAAGTTACTTCCCAATGAAGGGACACTGATGACCAATCCAGACCAGTATCGTCGAGTGGTTGGAAAACTCAACTACTTGGCGGTCATGACTCGCCTAGATATTTCTTTTGCCGTGAGTGTCACGAGTATATTTATGGCTTCTCCACGAGTTCCGCATTGGCAGGTAGTTCTCAGAATCCTAGGCTATCTAGCCTAGAATTCGAAAAAAAAATCGGATGGAGAATCAGGGACATACTCATCTAGAATGTTTTACAGATGCAGACTGGGGTACATGTCTTATGGATAGACGGTCAACATCTGGCTATTCAGTTTTTATTGACGGTAATTTAGTGTCATTGAAGAGCAAGAGGCAGGCAGAGTGTGGTCTCGCGATCAAGTTCAGAGGCGCTGTACCGAGCTATTGCTTATGACACAACAGAGGTGTTATATCTGCAGCATCTTCTGAAGGAGCTGGGAGAAGAAGAAGCAGGATCTGACACAGCAAATATGTGGTGTGACGATCAGTCAGCTATCCATATTGCCACTAATTCCGTATTTCGTGAAAGGACAAAACATATTGTGATTGACTGCCACTTTGTTCGTGATGAATATCAAAAGGGGTTAATAAAATTTCACCATGTGAGGACAGCGATAAGATGACATTTTCACGAAGTCTCTTTTAGACCATCGGGTTCAGTTTTTTTGTAACAAGTTGAACATAATTGACATCTATGCTCTAGCTTGAGGGAGAGTGTTAAGTATTAGTGGACTTTAGTCTCACATCGGATAGAATAATAGAGAGGAGTTAGCCTCTCCTATATATATGTACTACTTTATTGATAATTAATCATCCAATTATTTCTTCCTACAGTTTGCATGAACCTCTGAACCTCGACAAGGGTATCAGGAGTTAACAGAGAGCAGATCTGGGTTTGCATGAACCTCTGTTCTTGATCCGGTATCCACATCATGATCTAACAGAAAGTAACCTGTGTTGCGTCTCTATCCTGGCTTTTGTGATCCACCTTCACTCTCTGCTTTCCTTGCGCAAGCCAGTTTTGGCTACGTTGATCGTGCATTGGCAGAGTTGATGTGATTATCGGGTCACGATAGTCGAATCGAGAATATTGAAGGATGACGAACACAGACGAATAACAGTGCTACCAACACTAGTACCGAAAATGCAGTTATGGGAACACCGGGCACTGGAACGACGGTTTCATCGATTCGACTCGTCGATCAATGGCTGGACAAGCCAGATGGTGGAGACAAATGACAGTCGACTGTTCACACAGTTGATGAATTCGATAATACCATCGGTGGAGGAAATTGTTCAGAACACAGATTCAGTAAAGGAGTTATAAAAGGTCCTTACGACTGTGTTTGATGGCAAACGCGACTTGTCTCGCATCTATGACTTGGTTGCTGGTGTCTACCGGCCTAATCAGGTAGACAAATCATGAAGGACCACTTTCGTGCCTTTAATGCACTAACTGATGAAGTTGATCGTGTGTTACCTCTAACGATGAATATTAATGAGACTAGAACTCAACATTAGCAGCTCTATGTCATGGCATATCTTGCGTCTCTTCGTTCTGATGCAGACTCTGCGCGGTCTCAGATCATTGATTGGGGCTGAGGTTCCGTCTTTGATGAAAGCCCACTTTCATGTCCTACGGGAAGAGAAAGTCATTGAGACCTGTACGGGTGATGCCCCTGCTGTTCAGTCTTCCCTGGGTGCTGCTCATGGTGGTTTCCGTGGAGGTCGACGTGGTGGCATGCTGGCCGTAATGGTGGACGAGGCAATGACGGTCGTAATGGAGGAAGACCGCGCACATACTTCAACTGTGGTCAACAAGGCCATTTCCAGTGGCAGTGTCCTAAAGCTCCTGCCGCCGATGTTGCATCATATAATCCTGATAATGACGAGGTATTAGTACATATTGATGGGGTATCAATATAGATGACGACAGAGGCCTATGCCGAATTCGCTGACTTCCAAGCTCAGCGCCGTGGTGAAGCCTCCACATCTACATCCACAGTCGGGTTTTCAGCGGTATGTGATCAGGTCGAAGTAGTAGATGATCGACTCGGGAGCGTCTGATCATATGATAGGTGATGTAGGTATGCAGTGTAATTACGTATCTGTCGGTCGTGTATCAGATATTACTGTTGTGAATGGCAGTTCCCTAAGAGTTCGTAGAAAAGGAAGCACACGTCTTTCTCTTGGTCTGCCACTCAAATCAATTTTACACACACCTGGCAATCCGTTCAGTCTCTTGTCCTTTAGTATTACTCGTGACTGACTTGCAATGCTCGAAAATATTTTTTTCTTGATGGTTGTGTTTTTCATGACCTGAAGACTGGAAAGACTATCGGTAAGAGGTATGTTGCCAGAGGCTTGTACCTGTTTGACATGAATTCTTCTGTTGTCTGTGTCGACGTAAAATTTGATCCGTTTGAGTTGCGCTGTCGGTTAACACCTATATGTCTAAGCTCTCCAGAAAATATGTCCATCTTTAGAATTTCAATTTTATTTTTATTGTGAATCGTGTAGTTTGATAAAACATCATCGGGTACCCTATCCAGTGAATCTTAATATAGCTGCATCAGCTCCTTTTGAGTAGTGCATTAGGATGTATGGGGCCTTGTCCTATTGAATCTGTGATGGGTTTCAAGTATTTTGTTTCTTTTGTTGATGACTACTCACGTGTTACCTTTGTCTACTTGTTGAAAAATTGCTCCAATTTTTTTGATATTTGATGCAATTTTTATACGAAAATTCAAGCCTAATTTGGGGTTCCTATTAAGTGTTTTCGGAGTGACGATGGTCGTGAGTATTTATCTCGTAAGTTCAATTCTCATCTGGTGAGACATGACATCATCCACCAAACTTCCTATCCTTACATACCACAACAGAATGGTGTGGCCGAACTCAAGAATGACCCCCGTTTGGAAACAACGTGTGCTCTTATGTGCGTACTCCCAGGAAATTATGGTCCGATATGGTCCTTACAACTTGATATCTGATCAATTGCATGTCATTTTCTGTTTACAATGGCAATACTCCATTTTCTCGGTTATATCCCAATCGTGTGCCGTTTTTTCTACCTCTCAAATTTTTTGGCTGTTTTTGTTACGTTCGGTCTACTCGACATACTCTTTTTTAATTGGATCCTAAGGCAATCAAGTGTATTTTTTTTGGGTATCCTAAGGATCAGAAAGGGTATCGGTATTTTTCTCCAACCTTGAAGAGGTATTTTATGTCTCGGAATGTTATATTTGTTGAAATCGATTTTTCTCCATTCCCACCAACTACACTCTGTTCCACAAGTTTACCTAAAAAAGAATTTCCTATTGTATCCAGTTCAAACACAGCAGTCCCCCGTAAGGGTGTCCTCCCCTGCCGAACTAGTCTCCCGGTCCGACCGTCCGCAAACAACTGCTCAGTCAGAACCGGCATCGCCAGTCTCACCAGCACAGACAGAACAATCATCACCAATGGTGCCTACAACCGTAGAGCCATCGTCCTCCTCCAGCTCCACTGATTCGCAACCGTCTGATATACCGACTCGCACCCGTTGTACATGTCGCGACCATCCTTTGTATGTTCACAACTACAAAGGGCTCGCGCGTTAGACTCAGTACTTGGTGGCTACTATTGACGGGATTCAGATACCTAATTCTGCGAAAGGACTCAAACATCCTGGTTGGTACGTCGCTATGGAAGAGGAGATGCCGAGCGCTTCAGGAGAACCATACTTGGGACTTGGTGGATTTGTCTACTGGTAAGAAGGCGGTAGGTTGCAAGTGGACGTTCACAATCAATGTGAAACCGGATGATACTCTTAATTGTTTGAAAGTTCGACTGATAGCTAAAGGATATTCTCAAACATATACTGAAGATTATTTTGAGGCATTCTCCCTAGTTGCCATGATGACTTCTGTGCGAGTGCTTATAGCCTTAGCCGTCCGCTATGATTGGCCTCTTCTGTAGTTGTATGTGAAGAATACATTTCTTCGTGGGGACCTTGAAGAAGTATATGTGATGCAACCTCCTGGGTTCGTTGCAAGGGAGAGTAAAGTATGTTATCTGTGGAAGGCCCTCTACGGTCTCAAACAATCACCTCGTGAATTAGTCGATTTACATATGTCGTTATTCAGTTTGGCATGTGTCAATCGAAGAAGGATCATTCGGTATTTTATCGACAGACATCAGCTGGAAGGATACTACTTGGTGTTTATGTTGATGACATTATGATTACGGGAGATGATAGCCAGAATATTGCAGGGTTGAAGAAGTTTCTACGTGAACAATTTAAGACCAAGGATATATGATCGTTAAAGTACTTCTTGGACATTGAAGTCACACGGGGTAAGCAGGACATTGTAATGTCTTAGAGAAGTATGTGCTGGACATTCTAATCGATGCAGGAATGATGCAAGCAAAGGGAGTAACCTCGTCCATGGATCCAGGGGTAAAGTTCTCCCCGATGAGGGGATAGTGATGACCAATCCGGATCAGTATTATTGAGTGGTTGGAAAACTCAATTACTTGGCGGTCATGACTCATCCAGACATTTCATTTGCCGTAAGTGTTGCGAGTAGATTTATTTCCTCTCAACGAGTTCCACATTGACAGACAGTTCTCAGAATCCTGTGCTATTTAGCCCAAAATTCGGAAAAAAGAATTCAGATGGAATCAGGGACATACTCGACTTGAATGTTTTACAGATGCGGACTGGAGAGAAGGCCTTACTGATAGACGGTCTACATCCGGCTATTCAGTATTCATTGGTAGAAACTTGATATCGTGGAAGAACAAGAAATATAGTGTGGTCTCACGATCAAGCTCGGAAGTAGAATATCATGCCATTGCTCATGGTACCGTAAAAGTGTTATATCTGCAGCATCTTCTTCAAGAGCTGGAAGAAGAAGCATGATCGAAAGTAGCAAATATGTGGTATGATAGTAGTCCGCTATCTACATTGCTACCAATCCCGCATTTTATGAACGGTTGAAACATATTGAGATTGACATTTACTTTATCCGTGATGAATATCAGAAGAAGAAGATCACATTCCACTATGTGAGAACTGGAGATCAGATAGCTGATATACTTACAAAGTCTCTTTTGGGTCGTCGAGTTTAATTTTTTTGTAACAAGCTGGACATGATAGACATATATGCTCTAGCTTGAGGGAGGGTATTAAGTATTAGTAGTATTAGTGTATTGGACTTTAGTCCCACATCAGGTAGAATGATAGAGAGAGGGTGACTCCTCTCCTATATATATGTAATCACCTCTTCAATAATATTCATCCCATTATTCCCCATTCTACAGGGGCATACGAGCATTTCGAGAAATAGTAGCCGATTGGCGATGGGGCCACCCGTCCCCGATGGGGAACTAACCTACAGCGGGGGGAGCTCTCCTAGGCGTGGCTGCAGGAGCCATAGGTTTCTTACCTTTCCAACGACTCTCAACCGTCGTCCAATCGTCGTCGAGGGAACGGTTGGAAAGGACAGGAGGTTGGGTGGGGGAAGGTGGAAGAGGGGAGAGGGGGTTCTGTAGACACGGGCCCGGCAGCGACCGCCGGGCGCAGATGCCAGAAGCGGTGGGCCAGCGCGCGACTCCAGATCGCTAAGGGCAGGGGTCCATGCAGGTCGCGGCAAGGGGGTAAGAGGAGGAAAGTGGTTCAGCATGCGGTTTACAAAGGCTTTATAAACCTCATGCTGAACCACTAGACACTACTCACGAGTGCAATTGACTGAGTGCAATTTAGAGCACAACCTGAAACAGAAACTATGAGTTCCATGTTCTAATTTATCAGAAGCAACCGTCTATATGCAGAAAACTGTCAACTAATAGTTGAATGGTTATGATAGAACTGCTCAAATTAAGCATTTTCAGCACTGAGAGTATACTTTCTCCCTAAGTGAAGTGTAGAGAATTCTTACGTGAAGCTTGCTTGACACTCTGAAACTAAGATTGATTATGGAATGCATCAGCCAGATGATGATTTGTGTAGGCGTGGCTCTTTGAAATCCCACTTCTCTCGAATGAAATGAATATTAATCTTGTACTTTGTACAGTCGCTAATTCGGACACTAGTGATCGTAATTATTTGCTCGTCACTGAAGGGATGAAATGGAAGTTATGGCTTTAAAACCAGTCCCTTTCTTTCTGCAGTCGCTAAATTGGGCACTAGTGATCATAATTAATTGCTTGTCACTGAAGGGATGAAATGGAAGTTCTTGCTTTAAACCAGTAAATCTAGAAGACTAGCAAGTGCCTTCTACGAACTTTTGAAATCAGAAAGAGAGGAATTGAGTTCATTATTGATTATACCCAAAGACTTATATATAATTACGATACGGTCAGATACGACGAATCTGGACACCCTCTAATCATAGTGATGATCAACTAAGGTTATGTAGTAATGTGCTCCGTCTAGAGTATGTTCTCTGTATGTAATTCCGAGCTACATTTTGTTTTTGGAGCTTAGTATTTCTAACATTTGACCCATATTGGTTACGACCAAATACAAATTGACGAAAATAGGGAATCAGATACGAGAGAAAGCACAACATGACATACATAGAATTTAGGTGGTTTGACCAAATGTTGGCCTACATCCACTGGCAAAGCCTGGAGTAGAAATTCACTATCAGAATATATTGACAGATTGAGAATGCTCTTACCACATGAGTCCAATGGCTAAATAACTCCAACCATATAAGCCAAAGCCCTCTGCTTCCATCAAAAACATCTACAGGTTTCGTCATTTCAAGTCCACACAAAGAAATCTGTAGAAGGGGGTCATATGTCGAATGGATCAAAAATTTTTGAGACATCAACAAATCTCCACCTTCGCTTCAATCCTCAAGTACCACGGAGTCCCTCCATATGAATGCACAATAGATGCTCAACATGATATGTCACCTTTTAATATCTGAAACATGTCTTATTTTACATTTAGGTTCCAATATTTCACCTTATTTATGACAAAATGATCTAAAGTTTACTTTCCTATGTTGTTTGAATCAGATACCCTCAAACAGGTCTTACATTTGATCTGTTAGGCTTGAAAGCCCTCTTCTATGATGATCCCATGTATTGAGCAGTTAAAGATGCATTGCATACCCTTTTAGCATTTGATCTATTAGGCTTGATTTGCAAGTAACTATCCCTGTATTGATGTTGGGTGTGTTGCAGCAAGTGTGTTGTTATAGGCTTCAAATAATATTTCCTAAGTAAGCAAACCAGTTTTAGAATAATGGAAGTGCTAACACTAAGCATTGAGGATACTCATGTTAAATTTTCCATATCCTGATCGACCTGCTGTAGTTAGCGAAGGAAGTAATACCAATTTAAGTGCCATGTTAGATGATCTAAGCTTCTATAATTTACAATCAAGCTCAATTCACATTTCAAAGGAGTATATACTATAACAAATTGCCTGTTGGTCAAGGTTTGTACCTATCGGTAAAGGTGCTGAAAGAACGGATAAATCCAAGAGACAATTTAAGAACTTCAACATGTTTTTTAGTGGAATTTACCTGTTTCTCAATATTGTCGCAATGTTATATTGATCACGGTTTATGCTGTGTTTTGCTTGACAGGTAAAGGGGTGCGTGCATAGTCTCAACGCTGTGTTTCTTATATTGGATACTTCTCTCAATAGCCTGGTACTTACCATGCCTTAACAAAGGAAGTTGGCCAAGTTAGTTTTCTGTTTATAAATGGGATATAATTGTCTGAACCGGGTTCTTTGTTTCAGCAATTTCCTCCTGTCCGAATGGCATATTTTGTTCTCTGGAGCTGTACATATGTAACATTTCAATGGATCCTGCATGCATGTGGCATTTCTTGGTGATCATTCGAGCAGCTCTGCGATTACCTATATCTTCTTTTGAAAATATTGATCATCTTAAAGTTCCATTTAGCAAATTGTCAAAATCATGTCATGCTGAAATTCCTGTAATAATTCTTGGTCTTTGGCGCTTTTTCCAGGTGGGCGTACCCTTTTCTTGAGCTTGCAACCCCTTGGGCACCACTCTGGTAAGGATTCTCTCCCTTTCTGTTCCTCCCTTTGCGATTTTACTGGGTAATCAGATTGGAATTTGATCTGCAGGTATTTTTGTTTGGCACTGCTTCACATCCCTTGCTATGGCGTCTACGTTCTGATTGTAAAAGCAAAGGACTCGATTGTCCAAAAAACTTCGACCTCCTATACGAGTCCTTTATAGGGTCGTAATTTGCAATTTCTAATACCATGGATCTGTTCCCATTCCCAGCAGCACAAATTGAAGAAAATTATACTTGGGTCCCAAATATTTGCTTACATGAACAATTATTAAAATGAAGACGATGGTAAGATTGAATGCATTCACAGAGACTGAATCATTGAATAATTAGATGGTTGGTTCCGCTGCAGGGTTCATCCTCATGACTTGCTATTTGTACTTTTCTTCATGTCAGTCTTAAAGCATGTAATTACTAAAACTAACACACTTATGTAGGAAATGTTTCGAATATGGCGAAAAGCCTTGCCGAGTGTACAAGTAGAAAGAGGCGACTTCCTGATCAAGAACCTTCTGCTGGAGCAATACAAGAATTGGCAACGGCAACCAAGTTGAGGAGAAGTGCAAACAAATGGATTTTTTCTCTTGTACGAAAATAATGAGATTAAGACTATTGTTTGAAAATTGAAGGCCGGATGTTGCTAGATACTTGTTCAGTTTGATGGTGAATATAATCGAAGGTGGTGATTGTTAGAATTTGATTCATATACGATAATTCTAGCAATAATAGAATTGAAGAAACGTTCTAGTCAAACACAATTCATATTGGATTTCCATAATCGATAATTTTTTTAGGATCGGAGTTCTATATATGGAGACATGACATACTATACAGAGGGGTATATAGTCATTGTAGATTATTGTGTTCAAAAGAGAGGTTGGGTAGCCACTAATAGGTAGAGAGAAAGAAAAATGAGGTGAGATTGGGTTTCTCAATTTTTCTTGGATGTAATCGTTGTAGATCTCTTTGTATACTTTCTTTGGTATTGAAAATTACGAAGTTATAGTGTTCTTGTAAATTCTTGTAACCGTATTTAGTAGTGATCTTGTTCTCTCTGTGACTTTCTATTGATTAGAGGTTTCTACTTATATTCTTGCATTCTTGTCTTGTATCTTGTGATTTTTATTTTCTGCAAGAGTCGGCACCATATTCAATGCTGCGGATGTAGGTTGACTAAGAGAGATTGAGGGTCTGTTTGGATATGTTTTTTGAATTATTTTTCAGAAAACTGTTTTATAAAAGTAAGTTATAAAGATATTTTCTGAACATAGAAATTTTGAATTTGAGTTTGGTTACTTTCATCTGGAAAAAAAATTTAGAAAAAAATGTTAAAAGTTTTGTTTGGTGAAATTTTTTTAGAAAAATTATTTTTTGAATAAAATTTTATAAATATTGTTAGTTTTTTTTTTTTTTTTTTTTTGACTTTCCTACATAACGTACGAGATCCAGCGTAACGTTCAGTACTTTTGTACACACTGCATTACATATCTTTGGGCCCACTGTTTCCTAACTTTCATCATTTATAAATAAAAATAATAATACACACTAGCAAGATATTATACCTCTTCTCGGTAACCACAAGAGTAAAAATAATAATTATAAAACAAATAAAAATTAATATGTTCTTTATAGAAGACACCGTGTCGGATACATTTTTACTGTGTCCGGGGTCCATGGTCTTCACCGTGTCCGGGGTCCATGGCCCGCCAATTGGACCGGAAGCAGGCCGATTCGAGGCCGGAGCCGACCGAAGCACGGGGGTTCGAGGCCGGATCTGAGTCACGGCGGTCGAGGTTGTCGTCCATCGACATCCGCTCCGTCGTCATCGGCGAGGTGGTCGAGGACCTCGTCGAAGCGATAGACGACAGATCGGTCATCGCAAGCGACGTCGGGGTGGAGGAAGCGACGACGGCAGAAGGCGGAGACGACGACGGAGCTTTGGGCGATGACGAGGGAGAGCTTGATGAGGTCGACGTCGGGGGGGAGGAGGGGGAGGCGGTGGGGGCAGTGCAAGGCGGACGACAGATCCGGCCGGCTGCCTCGACGTCGCCCTGCCCGAGCCCACACGCGGACTTCTCCGCCGGCAAAGCGCCGCTCCGACTCGCCGTTCCCCTTCTCTCGGTGACGAGTTTCCCCAGTCCCCTCCTCGTCGACAAGTTGCTGAAGGTGTCGAAGGAGAAAACATGGCGGGCTCTTCTTCTTCTCGAGAGAGAGAGAGAGAGAGAGAGAGAGAGAGAAGGGGGGGGGGGGGGGGGGGGGGGGTCGCTCTTCTTCTTCTTCTTCTCCTTCTTCTTCTTCTTCTCCGGATCGATCGAGAGAGAGAGAGTAGAGGCCTTCTTACAACCCTCCCTCATGCTATGTGGGCCACACCCGACCCTACCTCTCCCTCCAATGAACGGCTGCCACGTGACGTTCCTGCCACGTGGCGGCCACCCGGACAGTCACCGGATCCCACCTCTTCCTCCTTCTCCAATGCACGGTCACTAGCGGTCTTCCTCCTTCTCCAATGCACGGTCACTAGCGGTTGTAAGAGAATTGTAGCATTTGGTTGTAGTCATAGCATAGTCATAGCATAGTCCTTTCGGAAAACAACTAAAAGTTACTTTCCAAAAGTAGCTTTTAAACATCAGATTCCAAGAATTTTTTTACAGCATTCTTGAGTTGTGTGCATCCAAACACATTTAATTCTCTCGTTTATGTTAGAAATCAAAAATCTGAGCTATAATGTATATCCAAATGGGACCTGGGTTTCTCAATTCTTCTTAGATGTAATCTTTGAATTTTTTTATACTTTCTCTGGTATTGAAAATTATGAAGTTGTAGCGATCTTGTAAATTCTTGTAACCTTATTTAGTTGTGATCTCATTCTCTCTGTGACTTTTTATTGATTAGAGGTTTCTACTTGTATTCTTGCATTCTTGTCTTGTATTATGTGATTTTTATTTTCTTCATGAGTCGGCACCATGTTCAATACTACGGATGTAGGTTCATTGTACATGCATATCTTGGAGAATGTTCACTTTTATTTCCAACAAAGTATATCAGAGCTTCAATTGAAGATCCCAACGCTTGGCAATGGCGACAAATTCTACATAAATGCTCGGAAGATTTGAAGTGAAGAAGTTCAACGACAAAGAAAACTTCAGATTTTAGGAGACAAGGGTTAGAGATTTTTTTGCTTAAACAAGACATTCACAAAGTCTTGTTGGAGAAATTCAAGAATCCATATCAGATAATGGAGGATGATGAGTAGAAGGACATAGATATGAAGACTAGGTCGACAATGTTTTCTTCAACATCATAAGGGAGAACTATGACGCTTTGGAAAAGTTGGAGAGGCTGCATATGGCGAAGACTGTCACGACAATGCTCTATCTGAAGTTAACAATTATATGGTTTGAGGATGAAGGAATGTGGAAATCTACTGGAACACTTGAATGTGTTCGACGGACTTTTGAACCAACTTCATACCGTTGGTGCAAAAGTGGAGAAAAAAGACAAGGTCATATTTCTTCTTACATTTTTCCCTCTTTGTACGAAAACATAGTGATTATGATTTTGTATGAGAAGGATACGACGAAGCTGGAGGAAGTCACTACATCACTTTTATTGATCAATTGTTGAACATCCCTATTTCTGAGGGTGAGAAATTGACATTTGTGGCAGCCGAAAGAAAAATGACTCTTGATAAGGGACTAGGAGTCGCACGATCCCGATTGGCATCAAGGAAGAAGGACGTGTGCTATCATTGCAAGAAATTCGATCAAATATGGAGAAACTGTCCACAACGTGTGAAGAAGATAAAAATCCTAAACTAAGATGCGACGGTGGGAGTGCAAGTGCATTTTGACATTTAAAATGATCTATTGACGGTCTCCCAAGGCAAGGAAGTTACTTTTGACTAGATGTTGGATTATGGTAGTTCGCTACATATTTTCTCAGATGCGTCTTATTTTGTTTCTTGGGACAAAATGACTGGTACTATATGCTTTGGTGGTGAATCGGGTTGTGAGATTGTCGGTAAAAGGACAATAGATATTAAGATACATGATGGCATGATGTGTATGCTTGATTGGGTATATGTGTCAAATATGCGAAAGAATTTTATATGTTAAGCGTATTAGACTCTATGGGTTGTGGTTTTTCAACGAAAGATAGAGTTTTAAGAGTGACACGTGGTTGCACCGTGCTCATGAAGGAAGAAAAGTTTGACAATATTTATAGGCTGATAGGAGATATCATGCAAGGTGGTGCTCCTATAGTCACTCTATTGCTGCACTCATAATCAGTAAAATTTATTGATTCTTTCGCATGGTTCTTTTCCATATTCGGGATGGTTCTTTTCCATTGGGTCAACCTTCTGTGGCTTAAGGATGATGGGTCAAATTTATTGATCCGGATGCGACGACAATTATTTCGAAATGCTCTAACATGGACGATGCTGCTGATATTAGGTGCGAATTCGAGCCTAGCTCGAGTTTGGAGTTGACTTACTAGGCGACTAGTGCCCCAGGGAGAGATGGTGATTCATGAGATCGAGACTACTGTTTGAAGATTAATGGCTGAAGGTTGCTAGATGCATGCTGAGTTTGATGGTGAATATGATCTAAGGTGGTGACATGTTAGGATTTGACTCATATATGGTAATCCTAGTAATAATACAATTGAAGAAAAGTCATAGTTAAAACCTTAATCATATTACGTTTCCAAATAATAAAGCCGATGTCATGCTTACTTAGGTTTGGATTTATATACATGGAGACATGCCATGCTATAAAAGGGGTATAGAGTTCCTTGTAGATTATTCTAACCAAAAGAGGTGTTGGGTATATACCAATAGGTTGAGAGAAAGAAATATGAAAGAAATATAGAAATTGAAGAAGAGGGTGATTGTGTTTCTCAAACCTTTTGGGTGCAATATCTAATGGGTTATTTTTGTGTACTTTCTCTGATATTAAACGTTATGAAGTTTTAGCGATATTGTAAATTTTTGTAACATTATTTAGTAGTAATTTTGCTCTCATGGTAGTTTTTACTGATTATGAGTTTTTACTTATATTTTTGGATCTGTTTTGTATTTTGTGATTTTTATTTTTTACAAGAGTCGGTCATCGTATTCGATGTTGCAGCTGTCGTATCGTTGCAAATGTGCACATTTTTTAGAATAATTTAGGTTTTTGTTTCCTAGACGGTAAGCAGAGATCTGAAAGTTTGGCCTGCTACTGCTTGTTATGGCAAGACTAGCAAGAAAAGTTTCACTTCTTTGAGCAATTCAATATTTTATAATAATAAACTGTTGACTGTGTGTTCTCACACATAGATAGCAAACCCAACTTCCTAAAGACATGCTCTTGATCTACCTTTTTCTCAACCCATTCTTCCTCTTGAACTATTCCTAGCCACTTGTTTTTTCATGTTGGCTCCTTAATGGGAGGGTGACTCATGATTTATTGCTTCAATTTAGCCTTTAGTTGAGGTTGGTAACCTATTTATACCACCCACCTCTCAATTGATTAGTTAGAGAGATAGAAAAAACCCTTCAAAGTTTACTCTTCCTTTGATCCAAAAATCAAAAGCAAACATCTGTTCCACCTCCATTCTCTTCAGTGTTTCGTTCTGGGCAAGGCTAAGTTCGGGTCGCATCTCTCGAAGTTGTGTGCGACAACGAGAAGCCGGTAGTACTGGGGGTTTTACCACTAGGAGCATCTGAGAACAGTCTGCACATAGACCTCGGATCAACTCTTAGGGCAGTGCGTTCAGCACGACTTTTCCATAGGCCGGTAACTCTGAACTCATTTTTATTTTAGTTGCATATTTGCTGAAAGAAACAGAAAGAATGTTTAATTATTGCTAACAATCTAAGAGTTGATCCTTAGTGAAGCACTTGTCGTTTAGTTTACTGTCGTTCAAAATAATTTTGTTCAACGAGTTTCTTTACAACTTGCTGTTATCATTATATTGCATTTGTTAGTATTAACAAATCTTCACACTGTTGTAAAACAAGTAGTGGACCTATTTTGAACATACTGGTTTCCAAATCTTCTTTCTCAAGATTGCATTTATAAAATATTTTTATTTGTCAGCAAAGTTTGATTTTCCATAAACTTGCTTTTTGAATACTGTCATATTAGTGTTGCATAAGAGAATTGTTAACGTGGCCTAACTGTTAAATAGTTTAGCACTATCAGCAAATATCTGTGTTGAAGTTGTTACTTCTAATACTTAGCAAATTGGTTGGAAAGTGCTAATACACGGATAATTTTTTTTAAATACACTGTTAACGATTTTGTTATAACAGTATTAATTGCTTACTTAACAATTTCAAGACTATTACATAACAAAGTGTTGTTAACTAAAGTTCCTTTGTTCATTGTTGGAAAAATTCAAAATTAAAATAAAAAAAAATTAAAAAAAAAGGAAATTGTTGAACATATAGTGCTACAAATTTACAAAACTGCTTGTTCATTATTTAGATCAATACAGTTGTTGTTGTTGCTTGCTGCTTTAAGAATTAGAGTATATAAATCATTGTCAGCTTTAATTATTGATCAGTATATTCTATTTAATATACTTTATTTATTCTGTTGGAACATAGAACCTAACTTTTACTCCTGTGTCATTAAATTTTCTTTTGATACATTCAATATTTTTTAAGTTTAAGGAATTAGTTTATTGACCTTGCAAATTCTTTTAAATCTAAAGTTCTAAAAAGTAGAGATAAGCTTGGGAACAAACTGAAAGGGTCCTTCTGTCAAACGGGTGTAAACAGCCCTAAGCGACACGGTATTTAAGTGTCTTCGGACCACCGCTAGCTGGGAACCGGCCCTTACAGCTAACCCAAGTTAATCAAAGCTTGATAGAATAAAGATTTATTAAGGTTGATCAGCAAGATCACTGAACTAGTATTTTTAGAGCCTCAGGCACCCTCATTGAGTAGTAACACTATTCTTGCAGACTTTAGACCGCCTTACTAGTTACCATGACTGGCAAAGACGAGATTTCGACTGCTAAGCCAGCTAAGTTTGATGGCACTCACTTCGAGAGGTGGCAGAGTCAGATAAAATTTTGGCTCACCACTTTAGGATTGATCTCAGCAATTGATGGGTCCACACCCATCTCAAATGATTCTGATGACACTGAGTCTGACGTAGGAGTGTCTAAACCTTCTAGCTCCTCAAAACCAAAAACTCCTAAGGAAATAGACTTTCATTGCTTCCATCAAATTCTAAGCGCTTTATCTGATTCTCTTTATGATATATTCTTTGAATATAAGAGCGCTAAAGAACTTTGGGATGCTTTGGAAGATGAATATGGCTGTGATGATGCCGGAATTGAAAGATTCAATTCTTCCTCATTTAATAGGTACTTTATGGTAGATAATAAACCAATGAATGAACAGATCCATGAATTCCAAGAATATATGAGGCATATCTAAGCCAAAGGCTCAACCTTTTCTACTGAATATAAGATAGCTTGCCTGATAGATAAACTCCCCCCTTCTTGGTCTGATGTTAAAAAGGAGCTTATTCATACACAAGGTGACCTTACCTTTGCTCAAGTCTTAAAGAAAATCAGAACAGAAGAAGAAATTAGGCTAAGGTATAATCCCAAGACTGAGTCTAAGGCTAAGGTAAACCTAGTAGAAACATCCCAAGGAAAACCCAAGTCTAATAATTCTCACAAACCTAAGAAGAACTTCTTCAAGAAGAAGAAGAACTTTCACCCTCATCATCAGAACCATCAACACCAGCAAAACCATAGACCTAGAAATTTTAGTCAGACTCAGGATCAACAGAAATTTTGTTTGGTGTGTGGGAGAACAAATCATCTATCCTTCAACTGTTTCCAAAGAAAGAAGGAACCTATCAAGACTCCTTATAAGGGGAAAGGTCCATCCAAACCAGAAGCTAACATAATTCTGAATGGGCCTACCAGTTCCTTCAGGTCTGTGACTTATCAACCTTTAGTTAATATTTCTTACCATTCTGATGACTGGTGGTTGGATTCTGGAGCTAATGTTCATGTTTCATTTGATCGCTCCTGTTTTTTAAACTATCAGGAATCATGTGGAGAAGGCATAACCCTAGGGGATGGCTCTTCGGCACAGATTGTAGGAAAAGGAAGAATAGATCTAAAGATGACATCAGGGAAAAATTTGCCTCTTTATGATGTTCTTTACGTGCCGTCAGTTAGGAAAAACTTAGTTAGTGGATCCCTTCTTGTAGCATCTGGATACAAGATTGTAATGGAAGCCAATAATGTTGTATTTTCCAAGAATGAGTCCTTTGTTGGAAAAGGATTTGTAAAGGATGGTCTTTTTATTCTCAGTACTATAAACAAAGTGTCGGATCATTCTCTT
Organism: Iris macrosiphon; assembly: GCA_036927795.1. Taxonomy (NCBI): domain Eukaryota; kingdom Viridiplantae; phylum Streptophyta; class Magnoliopsida; order Asparagales; family Iridaceae; genus Iris; species Iris macrosiphon. Next base: position 62,612,023 of record JAYESA010000004.1, on the reverse strand, counting down.
ATTGTTTCTAATATAGAATCTTCAAATGTTTGGTATGATAGACTAGGTCATATGAATCTAGATTCCCTTAGAAGGATGATGAACTTAGATCTTATTCCCAAGTATCCTGTAGATAATAAACACAAATGTGAGATTTGTGTTCAAGCAAAATATACTAGACTACCTTTCAAATCTGTAGAAAGGAATTCTGACCTTCTAGAACTAGTTCATAGTGATGTTTGTGATTCCAATAGAATCTTGACCCGAGGAGGTAGGAAATACTTCGTCACTTTTATGGATGATTGTTCAAAGTATTGCTATATCTACCTTCTCAAAACCAAAGATGAAGTTCTAGATAGATTCAAGGTTTATAAATCTGAAGTTGAGAACCAATTAGAGAAAAAGATCAAGATCATTAGATCTGATCGTGGCGGAGAGTATACCTCAAACGATATGACTAACTTCTGTGAAGAACACAGAATAATTCATGAGGTGACTGCTTCTTATTCACCACAATCCAACGGAGTTGCTGAAAGGAAGAATCGCACTCTGTTAGACATGGTAAATGCCATGCTTCTCAGCTCAGGTGCTCCTGATAATTTATGGGGAGAAGCCTTATTAACAGCCTGCTACATCCTAAATAGGATCCCTAGTAAATCAAAGGACAAGACTCCCTATGAACTATGGAAAGGTAGAACTCCTAGAGTCTATTATCTCAAAGTGTGGGGATGTCTAGCAAAAGTAGGAATTTCTGAACCTAAAAAGAGAAAGATTGGACCTAAGACAGTAGATTCTGTGTTTATAGGATATGCCTCAGATAGCAATGCCAATAGATTTTTAGTGACTCATTCTGAAGTAAATGAAATCTCTAACAATACCATTATAGAAGCTAGAGATGCAGTTTACTTTGAGAATATATTTTCTTTTAAGAATAGAATTTCCTCCAACCCCACCAGCTCTTTTTTTGCTCTTTCTACTAGTTCCAATTTTCAGCCATATAGTTCACAACCTGAACAAGACTTAGAACCTAGAAGAAGCAAAAGAGGAAGGATTGAAAGAAACTTAGGGGAAGGTTTCTTTACTTATTTGATAGAGGGTGATCCCACAACTTACGAAGAAGCAATATCCTCTCCTGATGCACCTTTCTGGAAAGAAGCCATCAACAATGAGTACAACTCCATCATGGAGAATAGTACTTGGTATTTAGCAAACCTACCCTTAGGTAGTAAACCCATAGGTTGTAAGTGGATCTTCAAAAAAAAACTTAGAGCTGACGGTACTATAGAGAAATACAAAGCTAGATTAGTAGCCAAGGGTTTCACTCAGAAAAAGGGATTAGATTACTTTGATACCTACTCTCCTGTAGCCAGGATTGCCTCTATCAGAACACTTCTAGCTTTAGCATCCATTCATAACATGCTAATCCATCAAATGGATGTAAAAACAGTATTTTTGAATGGAGATCTAGATGAAGAAATCTATATGGAACAACCTGAAGGTTTTATTACTAAAGGTCAAGAAAAGAAAGTTTGCAGATTAGTAAAATCACTTTATGGCCTAAAGCAAGCTCCCAAGCAATGGCACAACAAATTTGATAAAGTGATTCTAGAATTTGGTTTCTTGCCAAATGAGTATGACAAATGTATATACTCTAAAAACATCGATGAAAGTTGTGTCATTTTATACTTGTATGTAGATGACATCCTTATTTTAGGATCAAAACTTGAGTTGATAAATAATACTAAAGATTATTTATCTAGCAAGTTTGAGATGAAAGACCTAGGTAAAGCCAACCTGATTCTAGGAATGCAAGTGTCTAAATCCAAAGAGGGTTATACTCTATCCTTAGTACACTCTATTGAGAAAATATTAAAAAAATTTCAGTACTTTGATAAGAAACCTGCTCCTACTCCTTTTGACAGCAGTATCATTCTCAAGAAGAATGAAGGTTCACCTGTAGAACAACATAAATACTCTCAGATGATATGTTCTCTTATGTATATAACGAATAGAACCCGACCTGACATCGCATTTGCCGTTGGAAGACTGAGTAGATATACCAGTAACCCAAACCAATCACATTGGTCAGCATTAGAAAGAATATTTAGATATCTTAAGGGTACTATAGATTATAGACTTTATTATACTAGACACCCAGATATCATAGAAGGTTATTCAGATGCAAACTGGGTTACAGACTCACATGATGTAAAATCCACTATTGGATATGTGTTTACTCTAGGAGGAGCTGCAATCTTCTGGGGCTCATGTAAACAAACTATCATAGCTAGGAGTACAATGGATTCTGAAATGATAGCTTTGGATACTACTTGTACAGAAGCTGAATGGCTTAGAAATCTGATTATGCAAATACCTGTTGCTCATATTCCTGTTCCTGCTGTTTCTATAAATTAGGATAATAAATCTGTTATAGAACTACTAAAATATGATTCTGTGAATGCTAAGATAAACAGGCACATGCAGCTGCGTTTTAAGTCAATCAAGTGCCTATTAGGCAAATATGTGGTTCTTGACTATATAAAGTCAGAAAAGAACCTTGCAGACTACTTGACAAAGGGTCTGTCTAGGACATTGATCCTAAAATCATCGAGGGGGATGAGGTTAAGCCCATAAGTAAATCACCAGCAGTGACAACCCAACCGAGTCTGACTGGAGATCCCAAGAAGCTGGTTCAATGGGTAGAAACAAGCTGAACTTCGGTGACTATTATGGAACACTGACTCAGAGATTAAATTCTCATAAACTAATGCCCAAGTGGCTGTACGAGGTTGTACAATGATATCCTATCCCTATGGTGACAGTGTTCCGGTGTGATATGGTCAGGATGAGTTTTAAACTCTTAATAAGTCCAAGCATTATATGCATGGTTGATACCTATCACCAACCCTTGAGGACTTACCTATATGAGAGGTCGTGAAGGCCGCGACTATGGGTCAGGGCGACCCCAGACAACTCTCATGAATATGAAAAAAGTGCGCATGGCCAATCAAAGCGCCGCCCCGATAGACCCAAGAACCTCTAGCGTACTATGTGTGCTATTCTCTGAACCTGATTCAAAAAGTCTGATTCAAGGCATAGTCCATCAAGCACTTCTTCAGATAAAGACAATAGTCACTACGTGAGATTCAAGGTTGTAGTCCATCTCATCTATGCATAGTATATACTTGCCCAGAAATTCTCTATTCGCATTCCTTGTTACCTATGTTTTCAGAACTTGGTTTTGGGGGGGGGGGGGATTGTTGACTGTGTGTTCTCACACATAGATAGCAAACCCAACTTCCTAAAGACATGTTCTTGATCCACCTTTTTCTCAACCCATTCTTCCTCTTGAACTATTCCTAGCCACTTGTTTTTTCATGTTGGCTCCTTAATGGGAGGGTGACTCATGATTTGTTGCTCTAATTTAGCCTTTAGTTGAGGTTGGTAACCTATTTATACCACCCTCCTCTCAATTGATTAGTTAGAGAGATAGAAAAAACCCTTCAAAGTTTACTCTTCCTTTGATCCAAAAATCAAAAGCAAACATCTGTTCCACCTCCATTCTCTTCAGTGTTTCGTTCTGGGCAAGGCTAAGTTCGGGTCACATCTCTCGAAGTTGTGTGCGACAACGAGAAGCCGGTAGTACTGGGGGTTTTACCACTAGGAGCATCTGAGAACAGTCTGCACATAGACCTCGGATCAACTCTTAGGGCAGTGCGTTCAGCACGACTTTCCTATAGGCCGGTAACTCTGAACTCATTTTTATTTTAGTTGCATATTTGCTAAAAGAAACAGAAAGAATGTTTAATTATTGCTAACATAAACACTATTCTAGCATTACTGTCGTGTATTATATTATCAAGTCAGTCACCTCTGAGATAAATTTGGAAATTTTAGCTTGAAGTTTGGAGTGTAAGGTCCAAGTTTGACCAGTTTTAAAGGATGGTTATAATATGCTACATTGTTTGTGTAACTATTCTCTTTGTTTTTATTTTTTTATTTTTTTTAGTACAGAGTAACGTAACTTGCATAGCTTACGGATCTAGTTAGTTCTAGATATTCCAACTTATGCAGTAGTTTGAGTAATGAAATGGTTCGATTGTGAGTCATGTAATTCCTGAGACTTAATAAAAAATGATAGAACAATAAGTTGAAGTTGAGATCAGGAGTTCACACAAATGTTCCCTCAATGATATATCTCGATTCAACAAAAAACTATATAAAAATATAATATAGTAGCTGATTACAACTCCTTCTAGATTACTGAACTTAAGAACCAAAAATACGTTCTTACTTGCAAAAATAGTTGCAATTGGGATAGAACGTTTACAACTAGAAAAAAATAGATGAAGATAAAATAAAAAATTATTCTTGCTGGGGCGGTGAAGACCACTGTTGCTCAAAGCAAGATTCGTCCTCTATCGACGATCTGCTCCCAGGAGCCAGCAAGTTCACAAGAGAACTTCTGGAATGCTCATAGTCACCTCTTTGTGTGACTCGAACGAACTCCTTTGGACTCATATTTCTTAATTTTTGGTGTGTCTCAAAAGGAGGCTAGAGGACTCTTTATATAGGAAAGGATGAAAGTTCATCCTCCTCTTCTTTTCGATGTAGGGCTAAAAAACTAATATACAAAATTGATATCCCACAATCGCAACCCAATGCATAGCCCGCTCAACGTCCGTTCAACACCTGGTCAACGTCCGCTCATGCAACACGCGCATAAAACGAGCGCAACAAAAGCGCACAAGTACCTTGCGACGATGCTAGCGTGCTAAGTTCAAAGTGTGCCAACAAAGTGCCACTTTGCGCCCTTGAGCCCGTGTCCGAGTCCGATTTCGAGTCCCTAAGCCCCTTTGGGACTTAGCTCCTATGGAATAATATCCAAGAACATGACAAAAAGCTTAAAAGCTTTCATTGAGGAGTTAATCATTTTTTATCCTAATAAAATACCCCACCATGACACCCACATGTCCCACCACTCCCCATGTGCACACCTCAACACATACAAAGTATTATATTGAGATATCCACTTGGTGGTGTAGCCAATGTGGGACTATTTTTACTAGTCCAAAGGCCTAAATACCAACAATCCCCCACATATCTCAATATATGGGTTGAGCGTTCCCCACAGTGACTTTCCATCATGCATTAGGATAGATGTCGCTTCGACTTGAATCTTCCCGCTTGGGTCGAATAACAGTATGATACAAGAATGGACTAAGCCTTGAATTCTACACCATAGCTACAATTCTTTTCACCCACACAATGATATCATCTGTGCTTCCGGTTGCACATTAAAGGCCCTGTGCATGCCTGGTTTCAGTATATGTAACTTGGATGTCTACAAGTTTACCCTCAAGAAATGACCTATATCTCTTTCCATACACTCTAGGTGAGTTCTTTTAAAGAGTCCTTGGCATGAAGCCTTGCGCTTGCTTGCGGTGCTACTCTACTATGACATGGCCCAAAGCCGAGGTCCCACCTCATTGTGGTGTCATCCACTGTAGCATGAGGTCCCAGCCACTTTGTAGTGCCAAACTACCTAGGATGAAGTCTTGTGCTTCCTTGCGGTGTTACGCCACTGTGACATGGCTCGCGTAGCCGAGGCTTTACCCTCTCTAGGTACCTCTTGGTGGTGTCATACCACTGTAACATGAGGATACTGGCCTCTTTGTAGTGCTGCCTACCACTCTTCATTTTACAGCATTAGGCCGCCTTTCTATATGCGTTGCTACGCCGTTGTGACATGGCTCGCGAAACTGAGGCATTACCCTATCGAGGCACCTCATGGTGGTGTCACCCACTGTAGCATGGAGCTCTCTGCGCCTTTATAGTGTCGTGCTACCGTACTTCTTGTAAAGCACGTCGGACATTCCAAATCTCCTAGAACAGCCCTTTACCTTAAGAAGAGGAGGGGAGGTCATTAAGGTGTCTAAGCCATCCTCCCACAGGATTATGTTCTACTTAGAGAACAAATAGTAGACAACAATGGTTCTGGGTCCGTAACCCCTAAATGTCTCAAAGGACTACCCACTGTTCCTGATATTCTTCCAGTCAATGATCCTTCTTTGAACTAAAAGCTATATGCCTAGTAGATTTCTCTTTGAACTAATAGCATAAAACTTTATGGTATAATTACAAAGACAGAATATCAAAAGTTCTTCAAGCCCATGTATGCTGTTTCCTTGACTATTTGTGGTGTTACGTCGCTATGACATGACCTGAAGCCGAGGCTTTATCCTGTCAAGGTACCTTAAGTGGTGTCTCTACTGTAACACGGAGTACTACACTCCTTTATAGTTCTTATGATCAGCTGGTGCTTGAGGTCTTATATGAACGGATATGCCAGACCCTCCTGACTCCGATCATCAACCACTATAATGATGCCATCTTTGATGCGCTCACGTAGTGTCTTGAACGGACCTGCTAGAATCACCTAGTTTCAAACATTAACCGCTACTATGATGCCATCCTTGATGCGCTCATACAGCACCATGTGCCTTAGTCGCACATATCTCTACTAACAATTGAAGAGAAAAAATTGATGCCACCGCTGTAGTCGCCTGGTTATCGCAGTGAATCGGTACTGCCGAATATGCACATCAACCACTGGAAGATCATACATGAGCTCTCGAAGCCATCCTACTTCCTCTGTTGTAGTCATCGGTGCATAGAACTCAGATTCCCTTGAGGAATGAGAGAGCATTGTCTGCTTCTTCGTCTTCCACGATATAGTAGCTCCATTGTTTGAGAATATATATCCTCCTGTGGACCTTTAGCTCTCTTCTTCTGAACACCAGTTTGTATTACTGAAGCCTTCCACTACTATCGGATACACATTGTAGTGTAGTACATAATTCAGAGTCCTTTTGAGATATCTCATTAGTCTCTTCATAGCTTTTCAGTGCTCAATACCTGGATTATTCATGAACCGACTCAGCATCCCTATGACGAAAGCTATGTCAGGCCTTGTGGAAGTAATTGCATTCATCAAACTCCCGATGACGCTTGAATACTCCAGATGCCTGATACTTTCCCTCGGATTTGGCTTCAGCTTCTTGTCACACATGTACGGAGTATCGATCCCTAGAAGATCTTGATATCCATAGCATGTGAGCATCATCTTAATATAATAAGACTATGACAGAGCCACTCCACTGCCCGTCCGGATGACCTTGATCGCCAGGATCACATCATCTTCCCCCAAGTCCTTCATACTGAACTTGGATGAGAGAAACTTCTTTGTCTTAGTAAAACGTGCTCGATCCGGGCCCAGGATCAGCATGTCATCCGCGTATAGACAAACTATGACTCCTCTCCCATCAACGAACTTTGTGTAGACACACTTGTACATCTTACTGGCCCTGTAGCCGTTTGACCTTATGACCTTTATCAAACTTCTCATGCTATATTTTGGGAGCTTGCTTTAGACCGTATAACGATTTTACCAACTTACAGACTTTGTCTTCAAGGCCCTTGACGATGAATCCTTCTGGTTGTTGCATGTAAATCTCTTCGGTCAATTCACCATTCAGGAATATTGTTTTCACATCCATCTGATGTACAACTAGCTTATGGAATATGCTTATAGCAATCAATATCCTGATGGTCGTCATCCACGCTACTGGAGTATATGTGTCGAAGTAGTCGATCCCCTGCTTTTGAGAAAATCCCTTGGCTACCAGCCTTACCTTGAACTTGTCAACAGTTCCATCGGCCTTCATCTTATTTTTAAAGATCCGATTGGTTTATCTCCTTCAGGCAGATAGACCAACACCCAGTTATTGTTGGAGGTTATTGAGTCATACTTATTATTTATAGCCTCTCTTCAAAAGACAGTGTCTCTGGTCTTCATTTCCTCATCATAGGTAAGAGGATCTACTTCCACATGATAGGTGACGAAGTCATCTCCGAAGTCCTTCTGTCTCCTCACTTGCTTAGATATCAGTTTCGAGCTTTGGTTCGAACATTGTCTCTGGAATGACAACTTCTTCTTGGACTACATCTTCATTGGAAGCACTAGCCTCCTGTGCACTCACACTATTCTCTGGAATGTCCGTAAAAGTAATGTTCTTGTGCCTTACAAATTTATCTTCAAAGAATTATGCGTCGCAAGATTTTGATGATATAATTTGACTCAAATATCAAGGAACCTCCGAGCATTACTCTTCTCAGCATATCCCAGGAAGATTATCTTCGTAGTCCTCGTTCCTAGCTTCTGAATCTTCAAGTCTGGAAGTATCGCATACGCCAGACACCCCCACACTCGAATGACATTTAAGTTGGGTCTGACTTTGAACCAGAGTTTAAGAGAAGTAATATTGGATGTTGCGTACGACACTCTATTCAGTATGAACGTAGCTGTCAGCACAGCTTCTCCCCAGAAGCAGTTTGGAAGACACAATTAACAGTATTGACTTTATCATCTCTGTCAACATTCTGTTCTTTCGTTCAGCTATTCCATTTGATTGAGGAGAATTCAAAGCAGTCGTCTCATTGACAATTCACATGTTCTTTGTAGAGCGATGCAAATTTAATGGACCTATACTCTCTGCCTCGATCACTTTTGATAATTCACAGTAATTAAATCACGTAGTGCACCTTACCGTTGCTTCAATAATTGGAAGCACTACACTAGCCATTACCTTCCTACCAACTTCATATCCTTGTCCTAGACATACCAGTCATCTATTCTGACCTTTGTGTAACTTATAATTATGCTCTCTTGTGCTATATTTTAGTCGCACAACATTCGTCGTGGATATTTGTATTTAATTCTATTTAAATACGACTTTGTATCCTTGTGCGTTCCAATCAAAATTGGAGACACAATCTTGACCCCTTTCGTGCAACCCAAATTATGATAATATTCTATTATGATTCCTCTATGTCCATGATACTTGTGTTCTACCTAATTTTATCCCCATGTACTTCTAATTAATTCGAGAACACCTTGCGCATTAATTTTAATTAATTTAACCTAATTTCCATCTTTGTGCAATTTTTTAATTGTTGGGCGCTTTTATGCAAAATTATATTAAGTTGTCTACACCATTGGACAATACATGAAGAAACTTTCCCTTCACATGAATTTTTCCCATAATTTTTGGAATGTGCAACGCACAACATCGCCCTCCATTTAATTCTAGTCTTGTAATTTAGACAATGCAAATATAGCGCTCCAAACATCCCCATGTGAGGCCCAAGGCCCAACTCCAAGGAGGTGTTGACCAAGCCCACTCCTAGGTCAACAAAACCCTACCTCACTTGTATAAATATATAATATTATTCCTTTTTCCTTTTCTTTTCCTATTTCTAAACCTACACAGCCGACCCTCCCCCCAACTCATATTCATCGTCTTCTTCCTCCTCTTCCCCGGTAGGAGCCCCGACCACCCGACCCACCGGAGCAGCCTCTGTCATCCACCACCTTCGCCTGAGCCCCCTCGACTCATCCCCCCGCTGCCAGACTTTGCCGGAGCTGCCATCATCCCGCCTGCATCACCTTCCCGCTGCACCCCCAGCTCGACTCCACCATCGACGACCCTCTCGACATCGGCCCATGCCAGAGTAACCCCCTCCACCTGAGCACAGACTTCCCCCCCCGTTGACTTCTTGGTCTCGACCATGCTCACTTGAAACCCGCTGTCGCCCCTGCTCGACTCCTCCTTCGTCGACCTCCCGCCGGATCCCCCTTTCCCACGTCGTCGTCTTCATCTCCTTCCTCCGCCCAGACCCGAACCTTGACCCCGTTCTCCTCTTCTCTCCTCCCCTCATCCCGAGCCACCCAAACGTCTCCTTCTCCTCAGCTTCACCCGAACGACCACCTCACCGGACTCGACAGCTTCTACATATTCACCATCAACATCCCGAGCCTTCGACCTCGCTGGACCACACCACCTCTCCTCCCTGATCAGTTCCCTCCTAGACTGAGCTCCCCTCTACCTGCACACGCCTGAACCAACCCCCTTCGGCCACCACGGGTTCCTCTATACCACCACCACCACTCTACATCACCACCACCATGCACCACCACCACCTTCATCATCGTCGTCAACATCTTCACCATCACCTTCACCATCATATTCACCATGATCATCACAATCATCTTTATCATCATCATCACCCCATCATCGTCATCATAATCATCATCACCATCATCTTTATCATCATCATCACCCCATCATCGTCATCATCGTCGTCATCATCATCATCATCACCATCATCATCGTCGTCATTGTCATGACTGTATGCGTACCCCGAGGTTCGAACCTGCCCTCTCCCTTCATTTTATGGGTATTGTACATCTAGGTTAACATATTGGTTCAGTCAGTCAGTTGAGTCCAGACCGTGTCGGAGAACCCAACTCGCGTTCGTGTACGTACGCGTGTGCGTGTAATTATCAATTTGGTATATATATATATATATATATATATATAGTATATGTATTCGAATGGATATGCATATAAATTATTGGTTATATTATTATATAATTATATGGATATATATGTAAATTAAATTTTAAATACTAATTGTGACTATATATGTAACTATATTGTACGACCCTAGGACACCGTGGATTTTGTCCGCATATATACCCTGACTTTGTCATCTAAAAAATTAGGAATTGTCTACCTCGTGTACACCGACATACTGGCTAGACAAGTGTTAGTTGACTATCTATTTTCACAGTATTTGAAGACGTGACACCCGCGCAATTAGACGCGCAGTTGACCCTGTTAGTTGACTAGTATTACCCCTAGCGTACCCCTGAGTCCAGTGTAAATATGGTTGTGTATGTGCTAGTGTAATGACTAATGATTATATTATATTATATGTACATAGGATATGGGATTGTTTTGCGCGACTTTTGGAGCAGGTTATTGGTACTACGCAGCTTCTTGCCAGGCAAGATACCTTGCCATATTTACTGTTTAATTTAAATTATACAAATATTGTATGATATTTTGTTGCATTCTTTTATACAACTGAGTGCGTCCGAGATTGACTCGGGTACAGTCGACAAATGCGTCGATGAGTAGTGTACTTGACCTAGTCACTAGCAGACTTACCGTATTGGGAGGATACTCTGATATCTTCCGATACCTTACACTCTTACACGTTTTACGGTGACAAATTCATATTGGGATGCGGATTTGCGTACCCGACTAGCTATCAGTGCGTGTGACATGCATCATGGTTTAGTACATAATTCAGGATTATATAATTAGTAGAGACTTGGCATATAGATACGTGGTATACACGTCGAGTATTCGACTTGTATATCTATATTGGACGGCGAGGACAACTAGTAGGCATATGTGATACACATATTGGAATCCGTAGTATCCGAAGGAGCCACGGATCCAATGACTTCCTTTACACTGCTGCCACGTTCTTCGGAGCGATATGGACGATATACTATACTGCTGCCACGTTCTTCGAAGCGATATGGACGATATACTATACAGATGCCACTCTCTTCGGAGTGTGGATGTTATGCCTACGCCTACCCATACGTAGCAACTTTGTCCTCACATTGCATTCACTTAGATGGTTAGCACATTCTTTATTTTATTTTATTCAGTATTTATATATGGCATGCTTCTATGTATTTTGTTATGTCCCTCTGAGGACCTGGTTCCTTTCCAGGTGTAGATGTTCATGAGTATTCGTGGGAGCGCAGATCCAGACTTGCTATTTTAAATTTTGAGGAGGTCTTCTCTTTGAGTCTCAGTGATTGTTAGTTATTGTACATATTGTGTTTGCTTTTATATTCTAGTTCGGCAGTAGATTTGTTTCCAACCGACTATCATCTTAGATACTTCATATTGAGATTTAGTTACTTGGTTATTGGGTATTTATTTATATTTGATTTCCGTGGGTGAGATTTAGATTATGTCTGTGACTTGTGATAGATTTATACTACTTGTGAATTATTGTTCATTTTACAGCGTACGCATGTGTTATGGTTTCCATATATTGGAGTTTCCATATAGATGCGGCTGGCATGCTTACGTGTCCTAGTCCTACGTATTTTGGGACTGGGACGTGACATATTTTTAGTGGTGGCCCATGCAGGTCGAGAGCATATTGTCTCGGTTACGTTACTGTACCGAACAAGCCTGTAAATAGAATTAGAGTATAGGATCTCATCCACATCTGACTATGACTCATCTTTCTTCCAATCCATTCTATTTGAATAATTGCATCCTGCTTGATTCATGTACTTCCCTATTAGTTCCTTGAGTATAGCCTTCTGCTAGAATATAGGAATCCTTGTTGTTAGGATAATAATTAGGATAATATTTCTACTAAGAATACAACTAGAGTATAGACACATCACTAAGTTTAGAATACTTAATGAACACTAGCATTCCTTACCTATAGATTAATTTACCATTATCCCTTGATATGTTTATGAATGACTTGAGAGTGGTATAGACACTACTAGAGTTAGTTAGAAATTTGACCATAATGTTTGACCCTAGTATTGAGGAACAAATATAAATTCAAGGCTAAATATTAGGACTAACCTAGCTTTTCATGTTGAGATAGTACTAGAGAACTACAACTTTAGCTTCTTGTCTTATAGTAGCCGAACAATACCTTAGGAAGCCAAGAGAAATAAATATAACATTTTCCTCGATCATACCTCGGACACAGAGATTAGCATATTATCTTCTCCTTAGAAAATCATGATACTATCTAGAGACTTTCTATTTAAAGTTCATACCTTGTTCCTTTGAAAACCTTAGCGCTCGCTATTTGTGCGACGACTAAATTATGTTCATCTTTTCTTCATCTTTCAATTCGTGCCACCTAATCCTTCTGATTGTAGGCCAAGTAATTTTATCTTTTGTTAAGGATATGTAGTTTGCTAGGATTATAGTTGTTAATGTTAAATTTTGAATTATGTGCTTAGTAGAACTTGATAGTTGAGTGTTCCTTTAGATTATAATTTTATGGTTATACCTTAGTTTTAAATCATGTAATTTGTACCCATATCTCCATACCAGTTATATCCTCTCTCACTTAAAGGCCAGTAACTTTTCCATTCTTACTATCGACACTTGTTCTATAAACACTATGATTAAGACTTAAGATGACCATTACCTATATAATGCAACAGAAGACCCTAATAAGTACCAAGATCTTTTTCGTATGTACCCCAATAAGAGTTTATACTTTATTTACAAGAACAAGGTTATTTTATAGATCTCCCTTAAGACTATCACAGTATTATTTTATTATTTTAAGTTGGGTAGTGTGCCTCACAACATAGTATCACATAGTCCTTTTTGACATATTATTAAAGTATAATTGAATGACATTAACGGTATGCTAGCATAAGAAGATAATGTTTATTCAAACTGTAGAACTTAGAAGCTCATACCCCTACTTGGTCGACTAGCAACTTAGACAAGGAGTTTGTATGACAACTGTAGAGATTGTAGAGTCTTATCTTCTTTGTGAACTTGAATTATTATGTACCTTCTTTCATCATAATCCAGCGTATTTATATTTTCTAAATTACCTCGACTTATGCTGCTATTATAGCCTATTTTTTGCAAGCTTAATCTTTATCGAGCTTGTTCATGCCATATGTATTATTGGGGCCTGATCAACCACACTAATACAATTGTCTAATAAGAAACAGTGTATTAATGTCTAGCTAACCTTAGTGCGCTTGGTTCGCTCTTCGCATGACTACTTATGTAAATTAAGATAAAATTAACTTAGCTTCTTAGACGAATATATTTCCCTCTAGACATGACTGAGCATATCGTATCGATTACATAACTATACTGATACAAGCATACGAATAAGAATTTACCAAATAGGATTTCAGTCCACACCTGCCTTGACAATTCCTTTTGAATTCCTTAAACGCCTTGATCCCCATACTTCTATTCCTATTACCTTCCCCTTGAACTCTTTATTATTGATTTCCGTCTTCCCTTATTTCGGAAAGATGAACCCTCATGCTTGGTATAAGTTTGATATACAGATAGTACTAGATATACCCCATAGGCCAACCGCATTGTTTGGGGACTATATTTCATAAATAAGGGCATATCATATATGATATATTTGGTTTTGAAGTTTTGAGGATGGAATAACATGAGTAAATAATTTGAGGAATATCTTTCTTAAATGTATAGTCTTGTGTGTTAGATAGGCAAATTCTAAGTTGGGTAGAAGTTGCACTGTCAACTAGAGAGGAATTTCTTTTAGATTGTGATCAAGTAAGATTAGATTGAGAGGTTCAAGTCATTTTAATTTTGAGATATTTTAGAAGAATAATTAAGATGATGAGGATTTAAATAAAATTTTGATATTTGGATCTTGCGGACCAAATGTTTATACTTTGAGCACAGAATTTAAATATTAAATATTGAAGGTTGAATCATCGATCTAAATCTTGAGAAAAATAAATAGAACTTCAAACATGAATATCGACGGATTGAATTCCAAATTTGATGATTTGAATTAAAAATTAAATTTTGATTGTGGGTCACCTATTGAAATATTGAGGATGTAAATTAAAAATTAAAATTTGAAGAGTACGGAACTCCCAAGTTGGAAATAGAAATAATACTTGATTAAAATTATTTTCTAAAGAAGATTATGATAGTTGGAGATTGCGATATAAATTTTGATGTGGGATGTCATATAGATTTGAATTATATTTGGATGATTGATTATATAAAAATCGAGAAGATAGTACGATATATTGAATTTTGGTTTAAATGGTGGCTAATTTAATTTGAAAGTGATTGCGATGGATTTCAATAGATTTTAAATTTTAGGAAGAGATTGCAATTGACTTGCCTTATATGCGAATGTGAAGAAATTAACAAATTATGCCTTATTTTAAATTTCGAGGACGAAATTCTTTAAGTTGGGTAGATTGTAAACCCCCTCACCCAAAATTAGGCCTACTTGGCTTAGATAGTGAAATTAGGGCTAGTTTGTATCCAATTGGAAATAGGACACGGTATTTTATTTAATTTCACAGTAATTAAATCACGTAGCGCACCTTACCGTTGCTTTAAGAATTGGAAACACTACACTAGCCATTACCTTCCTACCAACTTCACACCCTTGTCCTAGACATGCTAGTCATCTATTCTGACCTTTGTGTAACTTATAATTATGCTCTCTTGTGCTATATTTTAGTTGCACAATATTCGTCGCGGACGTTTGTATTTAATTCCATATAAATACGACTTTGTATCCTTGTGCGTTCTAATCAAAATTGGAGACACAATTTTGACCCGTTTCGTGCAACCCAAATTATGATAATATTCTATTCTGAGTCCTCTATGTCCATGACACTTGTGTCCTACCTAATTTTATCCCCATGTACTTCTAATTAATTCTAGAACACCTTACGCATTAATTTTAATTAATCTAACCCAATTTCCATCTTTGTGCAATTTTTTAATTGTTGGGCACTTTTATGCAAAATTGTATTAAGCTGTCCACACCATTGGACAATACATGAAGAAACTCATTTTTTCCTTCACATGAATTTTTTCCATAATTTTCGGAATGTGCAACGCACAACATCGTCCTCTATTTAATTCTAGTCTTGTAATTTAGACAATGCAAATATAGCCCTCCAAATATTCCCATGTGAGGCCCAAGGCCCAACTCCAAGGAGGTGTTGACCAAGCCCACTCCTAGGTCAACAAAACCCTAGCTCACATGTATAAATATACAATATTATTTCTTTTTCCTTTTCTATTTCTAAACCTACATAGCCGACCCTCCCCCAAACTCCTATTCATCGTCTTCTTCCTCCTCTTCCCCGGTCGGAGCTCCGACCACCCGACCCGCCGGAGCAGCCTCTGTCATCCACCACCTTCGCCTGAGCCCCCTCGACTCGTCCCCCCGCTGCCAGACTTCACCGGAGCCGCCATCATCTCGCCTGCATCACCTTCCCGCTGCACCCCCGGCTCGACTCCACCATCGACGACACTCTCGACAGCGGCCTACGCCGGAGCAACCCCCTCCGCCTGAGCACAGACTTCCCCCCCGTTAACTTCTTGGTCTCGACCATGCTCACCCGAAACCCGCTGTCCCCCCTGCTCAACTCCTCCTCTGTCGACCTCCCGCCGGATCCCCCTCTCCCTCGTCGTCTTCTTCATCTCCTTCCTCCGTCCAGACCCGAACCTCGACCCCGTTCTCCTCTTCTCTCCTCCCCTCATCCTGAGCCACCCAAACGTCTCCTTCTCCTCAGCTTCACCCGGACGACCACCTCACAGGAGTCGACAGCTTCTGCATCTTCACCATCAACATCCTGAGCCTTCAACCTCGCCGGACCATACCACCTCTCCTCCCTGATCAGTCCCCTCCTCGACTGAGCTCCCCTCCGCCTGCACACGCCTGAACCAATCCCCTTCGGCCACCACGAATTCCTCTACACCAACACCACCACTCTACATCATCACCACCATACACCACCAGCACCTTCATCATCGTCGTCAACATCTTCACCATCACCTTCACCATCATCTTCACCATGATCATCACCATTATCTTCATCATCATCATCACCCCATCATCGTCATCGTCGTCATCATCATCATTATCACCATCATCTTTATCATCATCATCACCCCATCATCGTCATCATCGTCGTCTCATTATCGTCGTCATCATCATCATCATCACCATCATCATCGTCATCATCGTCATGACTATACGCGTTCCCCGAGGTTCGAACCTACCCTCTCCCTTCATTTTATGGGTGTTTTACATCTAGGTTAGCATATTGGTTCAGTCAGTCAGTTGAGTCCAGACTGTGTCGGAGAACCCAACTCGCGTTCGTGTACGTACGCATGTGTGTGTAATTATCAATTTGGTATATATATATATATATATATATATATATATAGTATATGTATTCGAATGGATATGCATATAAATTATTGGTTATAATATATATGTCAATTAAATGCTAAATACTAATTGTGACTATATATGTAACTTCATTATACGACGCTAGGAAACCATGGATTTTGTCTGCATATATACCCCGACTTTGTGACCTAAAAAATTAGGAATTGTCTGCCTCGTGTACACCGACGTACTGCCTAGACAAGTGTTAGTTGACTGTCTATTTTCACAGCATTTAAAGACGTAACACCCGCGCAATTAGACGCGCAGTTGACCCTATTAGTTGACTAGTATTACCCCTAGCGTACCCCTGAATCCAGTATAAATATGGTTGTGTATGTGCTAGTGTAATGACTAATGATTGTATTATATTATATGTACATAGGATATGGGATTGTTCTGTACGACTTCTGGAGCAGGTTATTGGTACTACGCAGCTTCTTGCCAGCCAAGATACCTTGCCATATTTACTGTTTAATTTAAATTATGCAAATGTTGTATGATATTTTTTTGCATTCTTTTATACAACTGAGCGCATCCGAGATTGACTCGGGTGCAGTGGACGATATACTATACAGATGCCACTCTCTTCGGAGTGTGGACATTATGCCTATGCCTACCCTTACATACCAACATTTTTCTCATATTGCATTCACTTAGATGGTTAGCACACCCTTTATTTTATTTTATTCAATATTTATATATAGCATACTTTTATGTATTTTGTTATGTCCCTCTGAGGACCTGGTTCCTTTCCAGGTGTAGATGTTCATGAGTATTCGCAGGAGCGCAGATCCAGACTTGATATTTTAAATTTCGAGGAGGTCTTCCCTTTGAGTCTCAGTAATTGTTAGTTGTTGTACATATTGTGTTTGCTTTTATATTCTAGTTCGGCAGTGGATTTGTTTCCATCCGACTATCATCTTAGATACTTCATATTGAGATTTAGTTACTTGGTTATTGGGTATTTATTTATATTTGATTTCCGTGGGTGAGATTTAGATTATGCCTGTGACTTGTAATAGATTTATACCACTTGTGAATTATTGTTCATTTTACAGCGTACGCATGTGTTATGGTTTTCATATATTGGAGTTGCCATATAGATGCGGCTGGCATGCTTACGTTTCCTAGTCCTATATTTTTTGGGACTGGGGTGTGACACAAGATTATTGAGCATCAAGTCCAATTTTAACATGTCGCAAGAATGCTATAATCGACTGATCGATTTGATTATAGAGATCTTGCCCGAGGGTGCAAAGTTGTCTAAAGACTTCTATCGATCTAAGAGGATGGTGAGATCGCTCTGGATGGGATACAAGAAAATTGATGCATGTCTCAACGGGTGCATGTTGTACTACAAAGACGACAAGGATGAAGATGCGTGCAGATTCTGTGGTGCTGATCGCTACAAGGCCACTGGTAGAGGAAAGTCTGTCGGTGCAAGGAAGCCTACCGATTCGATGCACTATTTGCCTTTGATGCCGCAGTTGCAGCGGTTGTTTATGGTTAAGAAGACTGCAGAAAACATGAGTTGGCACATGCAGAAACAGATCGAAGGAGTATTGGATCATCCATTCGATGGAGAAGCATGGAAGCACTTTGATCAAGAGTATCTAGATTTTGCTTCAGATTCGCGTAATGTCAGATTGGGGCTCTCCTCTGACGATTTTACCCCATTCAGACTTTTGGGCTCCCAGTATTCATGTTGGCCTGTGATCGTCACTCTGTACAATCTACCGCCTTGGATGTGCATGAAGACTCGGTATATGTTCCTAACCGTTATTATCCCGGGTCAGAATATTCCGAAGAGGAACATCGATATATATTTACAGCCTTTGATAGATTAGTTGAATCAGCTGTGGGAAGTAGGTGCCAACACGTACGATATTTCTAGAAAGCAGAATTTTCAGATGAGGGCAGCACTTATGTGGACCATCAACGACTTTTCGGCCTATGGAATGTTATCGGGATGGAGCACCCATGGTCGTCTCTCATATCCGTATTGCATGAACCATACTAAGGCTTTCCATTTAAAACACGGAGGCAAACCGTGCTTCTTCGATTGTCATCGACAATTTCTGCCAAGGATCATCTGTACCGGAGGAACAAGAATGCTTTTCGTGCGAGCATTGTGGAGAAGGTCAATCCACGGCCAAGGTAGCCCGGATATACGATATGGAAAGAGGTAAAAGATTTACCAAGTGCTATCAAAGAGCCTGCTAAGGGGTACAAGTATGACGGATTTGGTCGCACCCATAACTGGACGAAGAGGAGTATTTTCTGGGATCTGTCATATTGGAGCACCAATCTGATCAGACATAACCTTGATGTCATGCATATCAAGAAGAATGTGTTTGATAACATAATTAATACTGTAATGGAGGTAAAATGGAAGACGAAAGATAATCCGAAGGCCAGGTTTGACTTAGAAGAAATATGTTGACGTCCTGCGTTGCATTTGATAGAGGAGGAGAATGGAAAGTTAAAGCAACCTAAGTCAGTTTTCTCACTGGAAAAAGAGGACAAATGAAGACTTTGTAGGTGGATTCAGGGTCAAAAGTTTTCAGACGGGTACGTGTCAAACTTGAGAAGATGCGTCGACCTCAAGGAGAACAAACTGGCGGGTATGAAGAGCCACGATTGTCACGTATTCATGGAGAGGTTAATTCTGATTGTATTTCGAGAATTCTTACCGTAGGTTGTTTGGGATCCATTGACAGAGCTCATCATATTCTTCAGAGATCTTTGTTCTACTAAGTTGCTCATCGATTGTCTAGAAAAGTAAGAGAAGGACATTGCGGTAACACTATGTAAGCTCAAGAAGGTGTTTCCTCCTGGATTCTTCGACTCTATGGAGCATTTGCCAATTCATCTTTCCTATGAGGCACATGTTGGTAGTCCTGTCGGTTATCGGTGGATGTACCCCTTCGAGCGACATCTGAATCACCTAAAGAGAAAGGTGAAAAATAAGGCACGGGTTGAGGGCTCTATTTGTGAAGCTTATGTTCTCGAGGAGATTATGAACTTTTGCTCGATGTATTTCAAACCTCATGTTACTACTAATAGAACGAAAGCTCCGAAAAATGACGACGGATATCAGGAATATAATGATACAATACTCAAAGTATTCAATGCGTCCGGAAAGCCTTCAAGGAAAATAAAGAAGAGATATTTGAATGACGACGAGCTAAGGACTGCTCAGTTGTATATATTACTCAATTGCGATGAGGATGAAGTGGAGAAGCTAGAGGGGTAAGTAATTAATATGTCCACGTTTATATTATCTTAATGTAATAGTATAAGCTACTATTATGCTACTAATCAGCAGTTGCTTCATTGTTTTTCAGTACATTTAATGATGAGTTAAGGTCAGTTAGACCCTACATAACAGACGAAGAAGTAGAATAAGAAATGAGATGCCATTTTTCTTTTTGGTTGAGCGCATATATAATGTGCTTGGTAATTACTTTTTATTTTTGCACTTGCAAAACAAATAGCTTACTATCGCTACTTTGGTATTTAGGTCGATCGTCTAATAACACCCGAGACTGAATATATTAGAACTCTAGTCAAGGGACCAATTACTGCCGTTAAAATATGCCAAGTTTCTGTGTGAATGGGTTTATGTTCAACTCAACAAATGCTCCTATCAAAGACAACATTCTGGATCTTGATTCCATTAAAAATAGTTGTTTGTGTATCAAATCTTTAAACTACAAAGACGTCGATCCAGACAATAATTTCTTTGGCATCTTACGAGAGATTATGGAGTTGACATATAATTATGGCACAAAACCTGCTAATATCATGCTATTCAAGTATGAATGGTTCGATCCGATTCAAGATCAAGGTTGGAAAAATTGACAAGCATGGCCTTGTGGATATAAACTACAAGCGTAGATATCAAGGCTACGAATGATTTATCCTATCAAGTCAGGCTCAGCTCGTGTACTTCACAACTTATCCTAGATGGGAGATAGCAAGGTCGAATTGGTGGGCAGTATGCAAGACTAAAGCTAGAAATACCTTTGACATTGACGAAATAGCTTATCAGGAGGACGAGCTACCTCTTGTAACAAATATTATAGATGTGGACTCAACGGAAGTTACTCATTACACGAGTAATAATGTAGAAGATGTAGAATTATTCGAAAAGGAAGACGAAGATAAAGACGAAGACGAAATAGATGAAAGTGAAGACGATGAGGATGAAGAGGAGGACGAAGAAGGTGAACAAGATAAATTTTCTGAAGATGATTGAAAATAAAATATTTTGCCTGTAGAATGTAACTATATTTTGACTGTAGAATGTACTATTTTAACGAATATATGTATTATATTTTGACTGTAGAATGTACTATCCATTTAGACTTGTGACACCACTGGTTATTTACTGTACAATTCTATGAATGCTGTGAGATATGCATAACATTTTGACTGTAGAATGTACTGTATATTTGTGTATTTCTTTATTCATCATATATTGTTATTAGGTATGACAGGACGACACGGAGGGTTCGACAGGTCCCGAGGTAGACATAGTGCTCCTCCGGTACTGCCTACTGTTGGTTTCGGATCGTCGTCGCCCAATACTCCAGTATATCGATCAGTTACATCTCCGACTGCGACAACGTTATGTGGCATCACTCCTGGGACGAGTAATTCTAGGCGTGATATTACTCCCTCATCCAGCGTTCCTCCTGCTGACGGAACCATGGAGACAGATGAGCATGTAGAGGAGGTCGTGCCGACGTTGTCCCAACATCAGCAAGATCCTCCATGCGCACCTCCGGAGGAGACGATGACAGAGATTTGGGCCGACGGTACAAAGTAAGTCAAGTAGATAGTTTAGCATCATATATATCGTATATTTTTTTATTCATCATATATTAACTTTTTTGATCTAAATAATTATCTCTCTATAGATATCGTCCATCGTCGGTTCAGAGACGCATGGGCCTATTTCTGAGGAACAACTATGGTGGCCCTTGGATCAACTACTCTGAAGCTCCGGAGGAGAAGAAAGCGTTCTCGTTTGCGCACTTCAAGGTAAAAGTATATTATATAAATCTTCTAATTTGTGCATATTATATAACTTATCCATGATGCTCACTTACTAAATTATTTATTGTAGCAAACATATTTCTATCCTCCTCACCGGACCGAGTTGATCGAGCGGATATTTCATGCCGTTGCCGCCAAGCTTATCCGTGATGCTCTGGATGACCAGAAGGCTCGTGATCGTGCTGGAAAACCGATCCAAGGTTGGATCACGCCTGAGCAGTGGACTGCGATAAGGGCTAGATTCAATGATCCGAGCTACAAGGAAAGGTCTGAGAAGGCCAAGGCGGCTAGGCAGAATGCTGTAAAGTGGTGTGGTGGCTCGATTCCGATGACGAAATATTTTTATCGTTTGGTATATTTTTTGTTTAAGATATATTATTTTAATATAAGTACGATAAAATGGTAGTAGGAAAAAATATTTAATTTTAGTACTAAATAATATATTTTTAACAGGTACAGAGGGGTGAGGATGCAAACATGGTGACCGTCTTCTTGGCCACCCATCACAAGGACGAAAATTTCATTGATGAGAGGGCCTCGCAGACCTATGTAACTATTACTTTACTTTGTGTTAATTTTAATATAACTTAGGCAATTATCGAGTATCTAAACTTTTCTAGGCCGAGTATCTTATGCTGCGTGAGCGGACGACTGCTAGTGCATCTACAGCTAGAGAGGCTGGTACTTCCTCGCAGCCCACTCCAGCTCCGTTGGCGGACGACCTGTGGGTGACTACCGCTGGTGGTCTCTTTAACACCCCGTTCTGCTCAAGCGGACTGCCGTCTCAAACGGCAATAGTGCAACTGTCCCGACCCGCTTTGCCTCAAATGAGAAGCAAAGGATATCCAGACTTGTCCCTACAGGGATCCGGCTTAGGCTTTCAGAGGCTCGCTCGGCGTATCACTCTACTGAGGCGAATCATCGCTAAGGTGGGTGGCTACGGTGAACTTGTCTTTGCTTAGCCAGCACACTTAAAATCTAGAATGTTCATGCTAGTCGCTAGGTGATTCACCCCTGCATGCTAATAAATCCAACGCACCTAGCTAAGGGAATAATCCCAACTTTTATTGCTTCTGCTAGAACATGGAAATTAAAATACTGCTTACATTCAGACCCTCACATGCTAAGTCCCTAACGGTTTCATCTCTCGGCTTACCTTCGGGTCCGAGCAAACGTGTTTACTTATGTTCCTTAGAAATACATGCTTGTCTGCTTGTATATTGCCATATTTTTATCCAAACCCCGGGAGACTACTACGTAGTCGTTCCGTGCCCGAATGAACCTGCAAGTATCTGGGACCATTGGGTCACCAAGGCAATCCCCGAACCAGGGGCACGCATCAGGGTAACGAATACTGAACGTGAATCCTTTAACGTGACAATTGAATGATAATCACATCAAGTTTATATCTGAACGAGAATTATGTCATGTAACGAACGAATCTCAGCTCTTGAAGCAAACGTTCATTCAGATCACGAATCATGGATTATCATTCAAGTTGTGGATTTGAAACTGACCCTGACCTGCATGTCACGGACAACTTGTAAAAAGGTGATCTTCGGATCTTGTTCCACGAGCGGTCACCGGGGCACTGGGACCGATCCGATCCGGATGGAACTTCATGATAGTCTCACGTACGGACAGGATGGCGTGTAGCACCTCACGTGCTTCGTTGTATACCATCCTTGTTCAAAGACTAAACGGTCCTTTATGGCTATGCCAGCAACAAACGATCATATAGATAAGTCATCCTCGCTTAGCGGCTATCCTCGTGCGAGTCATTGCATCGCATCAAGAAACAACTGAACACCTGAACGATCATGTTAAAATGACCCTCATGTTTGCATATGCTATGCCTCATGAATGCTTATACTTGCCCGTGCTTGAATTAACAATGTTTGCCTCTATGTTTGCCTTGGACAGGAAAGGAGATAGTAAGTTGGTAAGTCTCGCCGTATTTCCTCTCATGTTGCAAGGCACACTGCCACACGGGTTAGGCTATTCAATATTTGCATGAAACTGATCCTAAGGCAACTAGAAAGACAACTTAATAGTTGTGCACGAAACCTGTATAACGTGTTTGGATTTGTCGAGCGGGCGAGTAGCTTCCCCACCAGTGCATTCAATGTACTGATAATCTACCAGTTTGTATACAGGGTGCGGGAGAACCTCGTTCGGTGCAGATGCCTCTTTCGTACGTGCTAAGGCGTGGACAATACTCCGAAGCAACGGTGCGTCCGGAACAGAAGAACATATACAAGACATAATATTGGAACACAGCCCAAACTCGTCTGAACATCGCCTGTACAATCATTCCACTATTGTAGCCGCTTGGCACGCTTTTACTGTTTCAGAGAGAGAGGCTTGAGCGACTTGTAATCTCGGCTATACGCCGCCTGTAATATTTGTTCATATCAATAAAGAGCTTGCTTTACTTCAACTTGTGTTTTAATGCTTCCGCTATATTTGTTGACTCAGTGAACCTGTTATCGATCGCCTATGCATTCATGACTCCGCTGCACTCGGACAATCTGTGCGACTTTGTGGTTTAGAACTCTTACCGCCAGCCAATGAATCACGGCCTTGCACGGGCGCGGTTCTCGCTCGTGCGGCATCACGCCCGGATGGGTCAAGCGATCGTTCCGCGGGAGTGCTGGCGAGGGTGATTCCCGCCTAGCTGGAACGGCCGATTTGCCTGCGTGAGATCGGGGCGTGACATGTTGGTATCAGAACCTGGCTTCTACGCTTTTGGACTTCGATTCGATATCTCTGTTTTGAAAGCTTGTTCGTGGGTTATGTGCATGCTCTCTCTCAATGTCTCGATGGGATGTTCCAACAATAAGTCTAAATACTTTCAAAATGCGTTTTGAATGATATGATTGCTTGCTTGTGTGATGCTGTGCAGCGAGTGGCCTTTGTGCCAACCTGTGCGAACCCTTGAGAGTATCGCTAGTAGCTTGTCCAATTTTTACTAACTCTAAGTTTGGTTGAATGCATCTATTCGAGGGACGCCTTGAACTAGTGCAACATCCAAGACTTAAGGAAAGGTGAAACTAGAGTGCTAAGACTTCGCTATCACTAAGCTGGTTGACGTGTTCACGCTAGAGGGGCCCTTCGAAAGTGCGCACGATCCAGTCTAAGCGATATGCTGATTTTGACGCTTGTGCAAGTGAATATCCAAATGAAACAAGTACAATGACTTGTCTAGGATTGCCTCAACCCTAGATCACTGCTTGTCCTTAGTAAGTCTCGAGGACGAGACTTTTTTTAAGTTGGGTAGGATGTAACACCCCGTTCCGCTCAAGCGGACTGCCGTCTCAAACGGCAATAGTGCAACTGTCCCGACCTACTTTGCCTCAAACGAGAAGCAAAGGATATCAAGACTTGTCCCTACAGGGATCCGGCTTAGGCTTTCAGAGGCTCGCTCGGCATATCGCTCTACCGAGGCGAATCATCGCTAAGGTGGGTGGCTACGGTGAACTTGTCTTTGCTTAGCCAGCACACTTAAAATCTGGAATGTTCATGCTAGTCGCTAGGTGATTCACCCCTGCATGCTAATAAATCCAACGCACCTAGCTAAGGGAATAATCCCAACTTTTATTGCTTCTGCTAGAACATGGAAATTGAAATACTGCTTATATTCCGACCCTCGCATGCTAAGTCCCTAACGGTTTTATCTCTCAGCTTACCTTCGGGTCCGAGCAAACGTGTTTACTTATGTTCCTTAAAAACGCATGCTTGTCTGCTTGTATATTGCCATGTTTTCATCCAAACCCCAGGAGACTACTACGTAGTCGTTCCGTGCCCGAATGAACCTGCAAGTATCCGGGACCATTGGGTCGCCAAGGTAATCCCCGAACCAGGGGCACGCATCAGGGTAACGAATACTGAACGTGAATCCTTTAACGTGACAACTGAATGATAATCACATCAAGTTTATATCTGAACGAGAATCACGTCATGTAATGAACGAATCTCAGCTCTTGGAGCAAACGCTCGTTCAGATCACGAATCATGGATTATCATTCAAGTTGTGGATTTAAAACTGACCCTGACCTGCATGTCGCGGACAACTTGTAAAAAGGTGATCTTCGGATCTTGTTCCACGGGTGGTCACCGGGGCACTGGGACCGATCCGATCCGGATGGAACTTTACGATAGTCTCATGTGCGGACAGGATGGCGTGTAGCGCCTCACGTGCTTCGTTGCATACCATCCTTGTTCAAAGACTAAACGGTCCTTTATGGCTATGCCAGCGACAAACGTTCATATAGATAAGTCATCCTCGCTTAGCGGCTATCCGCGTGCGAGTTATTGCATCGCATCAAGAAACAACTGAACACCTGAACGATCATGTTAAAATGACCCTCATGTTTGCATATGCTATGCCTCCTGAATGCTTATACTTGCCCGTGTTTGAATTAACAATGTTTGCCTCAATGTTTGCCTTGGACAGGGAAGGAGATGGTAAGTTGGTAAGTCTCACCTTGTTTCCTCTCATGTTGCATGGCGCACTGCCACACGGGTTAGGCTATTCAATATTTGCATGAAACTGATCCTAAGGTAACTAGAAAGATAACTTAATAGTTGTGCATGAAACCTGTATAACGTGTTTGGATTTGTCGAGCGGGCGAGTAGCTTCCCCACCAGTGCATTCAATGTACTGATAATCCACCAGTTTGTATACAGGGTGCGGAAGAACCTCGTTCGGTGCAGATGCCTCCTTCGTACGTGCTAAGGCGTGGACAACACTCCGAAGCAACGGTACGTCCGGAACAAAAGCACATATACAAGACATAATATTGGAACATAGCCCAAACTCGCCTGAACATCGCCTGTACAATCATTCCACTATTGTAGCCGCTTGGCACGCTTTTACTGTTTCAGAGAGAGAGGCTTAAGCGACTTGTAATCTCGGCTATACGCCGCCTGTAACACTTGTTCATATCAATAAAGAGCTTGCTTTACTTCAACTTGTGTTTTAATGCTTCCGCTATATTTGTCGACTCAGTGAACCTGTTATCGATTGCCTATGTGTTCATGACTCCGCTGCACTCGGACAATCTGTGCGACTCTGTGGCTTAGAACTCTTACCGTCAGCCAATGAATCACGGCCTTGCACGGGCGCGGTTCACGCTCGTGCGGCAACACGTCCGGATGGGTCAAGCGATCGTTCCGCGGGAGCGCTGGCGAGGGTGATTCCCGCCTAGCGGGAACGGCTAATTTGCCTGCGGGAGATCGGGGCATGACAATCTCTAGAGGGGTACGTACTACGGTACGGGATCCTATGGCACCCTGGTTGTGACGCAGTCATCTAGGGCCTCCCCGACAAGTATGCATTCCCCACAGCCCTCGCAGTCATCGGCCAGAGTCCAGGAGGCCGTTGACCGTCAGATTGTGTCTCTCCGTGATGAGTTGCTGCGAAGGATGGAGGAGCAGCCCAGGTCCCAGCCGCAGGCGGATGATCCGATGCTCATCGTACGATTCGATATGCTCGACCGCAGCATCACGGAGCTCCGGGATTTGACAAATGATCTTAGAGCCTCGATAGAGCGCAACATGACGGAGCTGCAGGCATCACAGCTTTCCATAGGCGAGAGGCTGACGATGATGCAGGATTCAATGGTTCATAGCAGTACGAGACTGTTATCTACTATAGATTCTTACAACCAGTGACTCACAAAGTTGGAGCGGATACATCCTCTTGGTGCGACTACATCGACACAGACTCCACCGACGTCACTGCCTTCTCCATCGACATCGGTGTCAATTTCACGGGAGCAGTATGATCTGTTCTTATCCTTCATGCGCGCCGGTGGTCATCCTCCTGCAGATCCGCAGTAGTATAGATATTTGCATGGATATTTGCTGGATATTTGTATTCTTTGTATTATTTAGGATGAGACTCATTATATGGATATATATTTGCTGTATTCTTTACGACTATATTTGCTGGATATTTTATTTTCTTCAAATTTTATTATATTATTCATATTAAATATATGTTAATTTACCGGTGTTGAGTGTTCAACCCAAGGGGGTCGGCAAACCCAGAAAATTCAACAGAGGGTTGCTCCGGGTCTATTTGTACATATTGTGAATTAATAAACTGCAGGAATAATAGTTTGGAAACAATTCAGTATTCATTTTTTTATTTTTTTACTGTAAAATTAGCGATATTTTTAGCGACGTTTAGCGACGTTACTACACGTCACTAAATACGTCGCTAAGTTGCGACGTTACTACACGTCGCTAATGACGTCACTAAAAATATCGCTATACGTCGCAACTTGCTGACATGGCAGTATTGCCAGGTCATTAAAGGCGTCGCTATAACGTCGCTATATAAGTCGCTACTTAGCGACGTTAAGCGACAGATGAGCATGTCGCTAATTAGCGATGTTGCGTCGCTAAACGTTACTAATCTAGTGACACATTTACGTCGCTAAAAAATGTCGGTATAGCAACGTTTAGCGACATTTTTTCTTTCAATGACTAGCCGAAAGGCGACTTCTATAAAATGTCACTAATTACGTCGCTAAAAGTAATTAGCGACGTTTATTGGTCATTTAGCGACGTTTCTTTACGTCGCTAATTTGACTTTTTCTGGTAGTGTACAGCTACTGCTCAAATGCCTGGACTGCACAGCAGTATGCACTGCTTGCTCTACCCAAAAGCCCTTTACCCGAGTCTCCAACTGACTGTACTTCACTAACCTGACACCCAAAACTTCTAAAGGTACTGGAACACTACTAATACAAGCACCACCTTAATTATGACAGCGCTTGATCCTGAACTGCTTAAAGCATCAAACAGAACCCCTCAACTGATACAGTCATGTATTAGTCTTTCCATTGTTATTACTGCCTGGATATCATAGCAGTAGCCACACACTTGTGTGCCCGACCACACATCCTTCTCTTGCACACACTTACATAATTCTATGTTCTGCACTCAGAGTTCAGTTGCACATACACTTAGAGACACTGAACTGAACCTACTCTAACCACTGCTTGCTACTAACCTTAATCCAGTCACTGACACTCTGAGATCAGTGTATAAGTCTTCACTGATACACTGAAATCAACACTCGAGCATTCCCCAACTCCTATCATACTCCAAATCAGACCACCACTGATACTAGCTAGTCACCACAGTACCAGACCTCCATATGTTGCCATAGTGAACACCAAAAAACACACACACTAGCATATAATTATAACCATATCGTATGATACTAGTTGCATCATCAATATATGCTCACCAAATCTCCCATATCACACAATGGTAATATTCCCAATCAACATCACCAATAAAATCACAATTAGCATTGGCAAAGGTTCGAACACTTCATATGCCACCCCCAAATATCCACTTGTGATACTCAAACCCCACACCTAATCACCACAAAAGAATAAAGCACAAACAACATATGTAATAGGAAAATTATCAAACACTTAGCGTGTATTCTCCCTGTACATTCACCAAAGTTATGATACGCTAAGATATAGCCCTCTAATAATCATGAATCATCCCATACATATAAATTATATTATCTAAATGATTATAATAACTAATTATAAAACAAATAATGAAGAATTAGCTCTACATGGGTAAAACCCCTAAAAATGACCACAGTATCACACCGTATCATACCGTATCATGACACGGCCTATCCGTATCCAATTGTGGACACATATGTACCCCCATATGACAAATCTAACACTATTGAGGTCTACCAAGTCTAATGACAAATACTTGGTATCCCATTCTCGGATTTCTCCCAAAATGGACACCAAACTCAATGTAGAAATCACAAATATGGTCAATAGGAGTTCAAACTCCTTCCTATGGATAGCCCTAATGTATGGGTATATTCTAAATGCTCTAAAATATTAAATTGAACTAATTAGAGAGAGAGATTTTAGAATTTACCTATTGGGATATGGTTTCCCAATGAAAGCTCACTAGGACACGAATTGGACAATAGCACCAAGCTCAACGTTCTTCTCCAAGCTCCTTGCAACTAGTAGCTTCTAGTCTCCTTAGATGGTGAGGATGAATGAATTTGAGAGAAATTTGGGGTAGATTTGGTGGAGGGATGAACTATTGGAGAAAACACTAATTAGGAATTATTTGTGATGAGAATGAGAGGAGAGAGAATCTCTCCTTCCTTAATTAGGGCCGGGCCCCCCTCTCCCCCTTGTCCAAGCGATGTAAAATGATACCTATGCCCCTATTGGGTTGTCTTGAAGAATTAATTAGTGAGGAAGCTTCTCCTCATAATGAAGGTTAAGTCAAATCCTTAATTTATGAGAATGGTTAGCTAATTTATGGTCCAATAGACTAGTCTAACAAATGGGTTAAATTGTTATGCCAAGTTGGTTTGGTCCACTAGTATCTAGTCTAATTAAATAGTCCAATCTACAACCAAAAATAATTTCTATATATATAAATAAATAATATGCACAATATATAAATAATGTAAATTGACAAAAATATCTCTATTCTAGAAATATGGTAATGACAAGTCTACCATCCTTAAAATAATTTTATCCTCGAAATTAAAACTAAACTAACACAAGTCACAACAGAACAAAAAGAACTATACCTTAAGGCTCGAAGAGGTATGGGTACTGCTCGCGCATTTCATCCTCCCTCTCTAGGTTGACTTACCTGGGGAGTGATGCCTCTACGCGACACGAACTAAGGGAATAGTCTGGTTCCGCATCTCCCTTTGATCCAAAATCTCCACAGGCTGCTCTGGATAGCTGAGAGTCGGACCCTCCTCTATCTCCGAGTGATCTAGTACGTGACTAGGATCTGCCACGTACCGTCTCAGCTGCTACACATGAAATACGTTATGTACTCCCTCTACTATAGGCAGCAAGTCTAGTCTATAGGCCACTGCACCGACCCTCGCAAGAACACCGAAGGATCCGATGAACTGTGGACTAAGATTTCCGCCTCTACCAAAGCGAATCGTGCTCCGTATCGGAGAACCCCAAAAACACCAGATCTTCCACCTAAAATAAATACAGCCTTAAAATGCAATCTAAAACAAAGCAATCACAAGCAATATAAAACAAAACCTATACCTTAAACTCCAAAAGGTCTCCGGTGGCTGTCGGCCCAATGTCGTTATCTTTTCTACACCACCCGAAGTCTATCTCTAATTATCTTGACCTTCTCAGCTGCATCCACGACCATCTCTGGTCCCAACAATGATCTCTCACCGACGTCATCCTATGATAAATGAGTGCGACACCTCCATCCATATAAAGCCTCAAATGTTGACATTCAATGCTGGCCTGGTAACTGTTGTTGTAAGCAAACTCTACCAGGTTCAGATGATCCTCCCAAGATCCTCTGAGATCCAGAACACAAGTGCGAAGCATATACTCGAGAGTCTCAATAGTCCTCTCCGACTGCCCGTTTGTCTGGAGGTAATATGCGGTACTGAACTTGAGCTGAGTGCCCAAGCTAGCCTGCAAACCCCTCCAGAAGTGGGAAGTGAAACGACTATCCGATCCAAGATGATGCTTACAGGAACTCCATGTAATCTGATAATCTGTCGCACGTACATCTCCGCTAGCTTCTCCGTAGACGTACCCACTTTAAATGGCAAAAAGAGGCTGATTTGGTCAACCTATCTACGATGACCCAAATCACTTCTTTCTCTCCCGGAGAACGCGGAAGCCTCGAAACAAATTTTATGGTCACATGCTCTCATTTCCACTCTGGAATGGGTAAAGGCGGAAGCAATTCACCTGGACTTTGTCTATTCGCCTTTACCTGCTGGCATACCAGACATCTGGATACGAAGCTCGCCACCCTCGCTTCATACCATACCACCATATGTGCTCCTTCAGATCTTGATACATCTTGTTCGCACCTGGATGCATCGAGTACTGAGAGCGATGTGCCTCCTGCAGAACCTCCTCGCTTAACTCCCCACTCGGCACACATAATCTAGTACCGTGCCGCAATGATCCATCATCAGCGATGGTAAAATCCTCCGATAATTCTATCTGAATCTGTGCTATGATGCTTCTCAGAATCTTATTATCAAACTTTATAGTCCTGATCCTGTCCATCAGCTCAGACTGTATCTGTAATTCCCATATCTGCATCTCGATACCAGGAACTAACACCTCAATTTCCAAGCTCTCAAGATCGGCCAACAAGTGTCGGTCTATCGTCAAGTACATAGCCACCGGATACCTGCTCAAGGCATCAACGACTACGTTCACCTTCCCTTAATGGTACTGCAATGATATTTTGAAGTCCTTCATCAGCTCCAACTACCGTCTTTGCCTCATGTTCAGCTCTTTCTGTGTAAACACGTATTTAAAGCTCATGTGGTCCGTGAAGATCTGTACACGCTCTTCGAACAGATAGTATTTCCATAGCTTTAGAGAAAAGATGATCGCTGCTAACTCCAAATCGTGGGTAGGGTAGTTATTCTCATGAGTACGTAATTGCCTGAAAGTGTCACTACCACATTTTCTAGGAAAGGATATTTTGGTTATTTTATAATTAATTAAATATTATACATGTTGAATATTATTTATTGTATAATTATTTATTGTTAGATGTTATATTTAATTTTGGACTTGTGTTAGTGGACCTAGCTAGATTAGACTAGACTCATGGACCAATATTTAATCCTAGTTAGATTTGAGCCCAATAGTAAGCCCATTCATTAGGAGAATGAATTAATTATTTAAACCAATTGGATTAGAACATTCATTCCTTAATTATTTCTTTCATGACAAGCCCCAAGGGGTATTGTGGACTTTTTATAGTAACTTGGAGTAGGGGCTAGGCCGGCCATAGAAGGGGGGAGGAGAGAGACTCTCTCTCTTCATCCATTCATCCCAATTCTAGATCTAGAATTTCTCTCTTCCAAATTCCTTCATTCCTACACCAATTCCTACCTAAATTTCCTCCTAATTCCTTCTCTACTCACTATTGAAGGCTACTGGAACGAGGAGGAGGCAAGGATCTACAAGGAGGAGGAAGCACAAGTTAAAGGCTCTTGACACCCATTTGGAGGATTGTATTGGGAATTCATCTCACAATAGGTATAATTTAGTTTTTTCTCTCTAATTAGACTCTAAATCTATAATTTAATCATTAAAAACCCTCCCATGTACTAAGTGTCACTACCATATTTTTTAGAAAAATAGTATTTTGGTCATTTCATTATTAATTAAATATTGTACATATTGTATATTTATTTATTTTATTATTTAATTATTGTTAGATGTTAGTATTTAATTTTAGACTTTTATTAGTGGAGCTAACTAGTTTAGATTAGATCCATGGACCAAGATTTAGTTCTAGTTAGAATTGAGCCAAATAATAAGCCCATTCATTAGGAGGATGATTAATTAAGTTAAATCAATTAGACTAGAACCTTTCTTTCTTAATTATTTCTCCATGAGAGGCCCCAAGGGGTATTTTAGACATTGTATAGTAACTTGGGGAAGGGGAATAGGGGCCGGCCATGTATTTCAAGGAGGGAAAATTCTTCCTCTTCACTTTTCATTTTAAATCTAGATCTAGAATTTTCTCTTCCAAATTTCTTTATTTTCACATCAAATTCTACCCAAATTTCTTTCCAATTCCTTCCCAAATCATTATTGGAGGTAATTAGAGCAAGGATCTACAAGGAGGAAGCAAGAATCTACAAGGAGGAGCAAGGATCTACAAGTTGGAGGCTCTTTTTACTCAATTTGGAGGTTTTATTAAAAATCTATCTCCCAATAGGTACTGTCACGCCCCGATCTCCTGCAGGCAAATCGGCCGTTCCCGCTAGGCGGGAATCACCCTCGCCAGCGCTCCCGCGGAACAATCGCTTAACCCATCCGGGCGTGATGCCGCACGAGCGTGATCCACGTCCGTGCAAGGCCATAGTTCATTGGCTGGCGGCAAGAGTTCTAAGCCACAGAGTCGCACAGATTGTCCGAGTGCAACGGAGTTTAGGAACGCATAGCGATCGTTAACAGGTTCACTGAGTCGACAATATAGCGGAAGCATTGAAACAAGTAAAGTAATCTCTTTATTGATATGAACAAGTGTTACAGGCGGCGTATAGCCGAGATTACAAGTCGTTCAAGCCTCTCTCTCTGAAACAGTAAAAGCGTGCCAAATGGCTACAACTGTGGAATGAATGTACAGGCGATGGTCAGGCGATGTTCACAACTTATGTCTTGTATAGGTGCTTCAGTCCCGGACGCACCGTTGTAAGACTTCAGAGGGAACTCCTGGCCTTAGCACGCACGAAGGAGGCGTCCGCACCGCACGAGGTTCTCCCGCACCCTGCATATCAAACTGGTGGATTATCAGTACATTAAATGCACTGGTGGGGAAGCTACTCGCCCGCTCGACAAATCCAAACACGTAATACAGGTTCCGTGCATAACTATTCAGTTGTCTTTCTAGTTGCCTTAGGATCAGTTTCATACAGATATTGAATAGCCTAACGTGTCGGGCAGTGCGCCGTGCGATGTTAGAGGAAACACGGCGAGACTTACCAACTTACCATCTTCTTCCCTGTCTAAGGCAAACATTGTTAATTTAAGGGGGCATGTATAAACATTCAGGAGCATAGCATATGCAACATGCAAACATGAGAGTCATTGAACGGGACAGTATTTGGTGTGCTCAGTTGTTCTTGATGCAATGACTCGCACGCGGATAGCCGCTAAGCGAGGATGACTTATCTATATGAACATGAGTCGCTGGCATAGCCATAAAGGACTAATCCCAGACGAGAATGGAACGCAACGAGAGCACACGATGCGCTACGAACCATCTCGCCCGTACACGATAGATTGTACATGAAGTAGTCCAAGGCCAAGATGGAATGCAACAAAGTACACGATGCGCTACAAACCATCTTGTCCGTACACGATGGACTACACACGTGATGTGGTCCCGGGAAAGTAGAATGCAACATAAGTACACGAGGTGCTACAAACCACTCGCCCGAACACGAGGGACCACACAAGAGTTCCATCCGGATCGGATCGGCCCCAATGCCCCGGTGACCGTCCGTGGAACTATACCTCGTTTCCGAGTTGTCCGCGACATGCACTTTCTTTTTGGGTCATTCAATTATCACGAGATACACGAGAACACGAGAACACGCGTGCACTTTGAACAAGAGAACACGAGAACACGAGTGCACGGGAACACGAGTATACGAGTACACGGGATACTTGGATCTTGTTCTTTGTACAATAACTTGTCTTGATGCACTCCCCTGGTTCGGGGCTGCGTGGTGACCTAACGGTCCTGGATACTTGCAGGGTCAATCATACACGGAACGACTACTAAGTAGTCTCCCGGAGTTGGATGAAAACACGACAACATTCAAGCAGACAAGCATGCGTTTCTAGGTACATAAGCAGGCACGTTGCTCGGGCCCGAAGGTAGTCCGAGAGATGAAACCGTTAAGGGACTTAGCATGCGAGGGTCTGAATATAAGCAGTATTTCCTTATCTAGGTGCGTTGGATTTATTAGCATGCAGGGGTGAATCACCTAGCGACTAGCATAAACATTCCAGATTTTATGTGTGCTGGCTAAGCAAAGACAAGTTCACCGTAGCCATCCACCTTAGCGATGATTCGCCTCGGTAGAGCGATACGTCTGAGCGAGCCTCTGAAAGTCCAAGCCGGATTCCTGTAGAGGAAAGTCTGGATATCCTTTGCTTCTTGATCGAGGCAAAGCGGGTCGGGACAGCTGCACGATTGCCGTTTGAGACGGTAGTCCGCTTGAGCGGAACGGGGTGTTACAGGTACAACTCAACTTTTCTCCTTTAATTAGACTATAAATCTATATTTTAATCATTAGGAACCACCACATATGCTAAGGCTACCCATATGAATTGAAATTAGGTTCATAGGAGACCTATGGAGGAGGTTATGTGGTATTTTATGTCATTTTTTGGGAAATTCCGAGATTGACACATCTTGTGTTTGTCAATAGGTCAATTAGACCAAATTGACATATGTTTGATTGTGTGTGGCTAGTTTTGTGTCCAAAATTGAATACGTGTAGGCTGTATCCTGACAATTTGGAGATACGGATTGATTTGGGGTTTTTTCTCTGACACGGGAGTTTGAGCATGTCATATTTTGACACGGACATGTAGATGTGTAGTTAGCTCTTTGTATTATTTATAATTATGATTTTAGACTTGCTCGTGTCCTTCAGGATATGTTTGGTGGTGTGGTGGACTCGTATCTCAAGCATATCATAGATCTAGTGTGATACGGGTGCGATGCACTCCACGTGTTTGTTTCCTTACATTTTAATTCAATACAACTTGTTTATAGCTATTAGAGTGTTATAATTGTATGGTTATATATATATATATATATATATATATATATATATATATATATATATATATATATATATATATATATATGGTGATTAGTGTATATATGTATATATATCTATAATGTATATATAGATATGTATATATATGTATTGATATGTGTATGTATCTAGTATTATATATATATATATATATATATATATATATATATATATATATATATATATATATATATATATATATATATATATATATCTGTGTGCGTGTGTGTGTGTGTGTATGTGCTAGGAGGGGGGTCGGGTTGCTGCAGCATGGAGATGCAGCAGCACAGCATGAGCAGCAGCAACAACTACAGTAACACAGCATAAGCTACATCGAGGTAGTAAAGCCAGCAGCAGCAACAACAACTGCAGCAGCCACAGCAAGGCAGCAAAGCCAGTAGCGTACAACAGCAAATGCTAGCAGCAACAACAAATGCTAGCAGCAACAGCAAGAGCACCACAACTCAGCAAATGCAAGAGCAAGGGTAGCAGCAAGGTAAGGGGTTTAGCCTTGGTTTATAGCTAGTTAGTTAGTTAGTTTATTGTTAGACTAGTTAGTTATATGCATATATGTATTGATAACTTGATATATATATATATATATATATATATATATATATATATATATATATATATATATATATATTGGTGGTTAGTAATTTATATAATATATAGATAAAAGAATATATATAGATAGGTACTAGTTAGTTTTGGTTAGTGGTATTTCTAGATTACCTTGAGATACACCAAGGTAATGAGAGTGGGGTATCTTGGGTATGGGTATTGAATATCCGAAGGGGTAAATTAGTATAGTATTGTCATAAGTTAAATACATATTAGTATATAGTTAGGTGTTTGGGTAGTTAGAAATGTTAGATATTGAATTACCTTGAAATACCAAGGTAATATCAAGGTATTGGATTTTATTCAAGGTA
The DNA here is from genome assembly GCA_036927795.1 of Iris macrosiphon. NCBI lineage: Eukaryota > Viridiplantae > Streptophyta > Magnoliopsida > Asparagales > Iridaceae > Iris > Iris macrosiphon. Next base: position 62,574,736 of record JAYESA010000004.1, on the reverse strand, counting down.
TTAGGTTTGAATATCAAGATGAGTGTGTAGGTGGTGTGATACCGCTTTTTGTTCAAAGCCAAGGTATCCACTTAGCATTAGTTTAGTTAGGAATATTATATATTATTGATTGTATATACATATTATAATATTTTTATATCTAATCAATTGCGTATCTTAGGATACGGTATCTTATTGGTTTCCTAGTATCCTAGTATGGCCTAGTTACATAGTATATGGACCCAATATCCTAGAGATGGACTCATACAACATAGAAATAGCTAGTTTGACCAAGTTTGACTAGTTGACCTGGAGTTGACCTAGTTTGACTATTTTGAGTTAGAAAGGGCTTTATGACCTAGAAGTTGACTAGTTTAACTTATTTTTATTCCAAAACCTTGTATTAATGTAATATTACATATTTAGGTCTTTGAGGCACCGTACCGGACATCTTTGATACTGTTCACCGAATTTCAGGCGAGTACATTCTCTGATAGTTTCTCATTTATGATATCCTCTATTTTTCTTGTATTTAGTGTAAATATCCTTAATTTTTTTACATGATGGTTACACAGATTTGTATATCCGGATTTCGTTATGAGATATTATTCCTTGGTTTATATGGTGTATCTTGTGCAAGCCTTATTTTCTTGTTCTCTTGTACATATACAAACACTGATTCTTGGAAAGACTTGCTACCTATTCAGAGAATCTCTTGTCATAACGTACCATGGTTGCATACTATACCAGTCGGGGGTGGAGAGTATTTAGTGTAGATATGTGATCATACCCTCCTTGTACATGTCGTGTTCCTTGTGAGTGTTGATCATACACCGCACGTATGATTAACCAGGCCATAATCCTAGTACAAGTTCCCAAGCCGATCACATGTTAAAGCTGGTACTCACTCACCTAGTTATTGGTATTTTTTGTTCATTTTCATATTGCTCCTTCTTGTATTTATTTTCAGTATTTTCTTTATTGTATATCTCTTGTATCTGTATATTACATCTTATATTTTTGCATCTATTTATTGTTACATAGTTTATATCATATATTAGAACTGTTGTTAGAGATATACTCTGCTCCTTTCCTGACTGGATATATTTTTTCCAGATGACACTGAGGAGTGGTACCCCAGTCACTACGGGCCTCAGGACGTGGTTGGCTTAGTGCCAATGACCTTGGCTCAGGAGGGTCTCATCCCTACTGAGACAGACAACCCATGACTCGTAGCTTAGTAGTTAGTTTCCTTTTGTAATGGATTTGTCTCCAGTATTGTTATTAGTTTTTCTCTGACTCATTAGATATTATTTTTGTCTCATGAGTTATATTTGTGACTCTTCTATTCTTTTATCATATTCGTGCTTTATTCCATCTATAGATATGTGATTGAGTATATTCATATTATATTGGTGGTATTATTATGTCATGATTATTAGATAGATAGTTTACCCAAACAATGTTCTATCGTCGATGCTGTCACCACCACATTTCCAGAGCCGGGTATTTTTTTAATTTTAATTTAGTTAATTGTGTATTATTTATAATTAATTGTATTTATATTTAATTAATGATTGTATTATATTTTTATTGATTATTTTAGGGTTTTGGCTAGCCTGGACCCATGTCAGACCCTAGTGGACCCATGTTCGACCCAGCCCACACCCCTGTGAGACTTATTTTTGGGTTTAGAATATTTATTATATTTTTAGTGGGTTAGTTAGAGAGATTTGGAGTTAGTTTGAGTGCTTTTGGAACCAAAAATCTAAAACCGAGTTACGGGAGGGCATTTTGGACATTTGCCAACTTGTGGAACCCCTATTTTACACTTGGATGGCCTTCCCACAGCAGCCCCTACCCGCATAATGGCAGCCACTCTCCCCCATTTTCATTTTCCTCTTCTTCTTCACTTCTTCTTCTTCTCCACTACTTCTTTCTTCTTCCTTTCTCCTTCCCACTTCAAGTAAGTCCATTTTTCTTCCTACCTTCTTCCATTTCTTCTACTTACTTAAACCCTAACCTTGTATTCTTTCCCAACCTAGGTGGGTAGAGCTTAGATTTGGTGTTGGAGTTTGGATTGGGAGCTTGGAAGCTTGGTTTGGTGGATTTGGAGCATTTTAGAGATTTTGGCTTGGGATTCCAACTTCCAAGAGGTAAATCCTAATTTTTCCTCTTGTAATTACTTTTATATAGTGTAATTAATAGTTTAGAATCTTCCTAGACCCTTAGGCTACCCGTGGGAGGAAGTTGGAACTAGTTTGGTTGAGTTTGGAGGCTTAAACACTAGGTTTTGTGTCAATTTCGGGTGGAATCCAAATTTGGCCCAATTTTGGATGTTGCCCTAGGTTAGTCGGACCTATGTAGACGTTATCGGGTGTCTTGAGGGTGAGTGCGTGTCTCCGTTCGGACACAGGAAGCCGTGTCGCGGAGAAACGGGCATTTCGGGCAAATTTGGAGTTTTTGTCGTCACCGATCCTAAGTGCGTGCGCGTTTTCGTTACAGACTTAGAATCGACGCGGTATTATTTTTTCTAGGATCTAGACATCGTTTAGGACCTGTGGGTAAATTTTGGGCCGATTCCGAGTTGGTTTGGTATGCGTTTCAGGAGATTTTCTGAACCGTACACCGCGTGTTCGTCGAAATGACCGAACGGCCATTTCGGCGTAGTTTTCTAGTTTCTGACTTGTGCGCTCTTTGGGTTAGCATCGGGGAGTATGTGCTAGAATTCTCGGGCTATATTTTATATATTTATGGGTGTTTGTGCGTGTCGGGGTCGTTGGGCGTGCGATGGTGAGCGTTGTGTGTGTAGTGTTGTGTTTGTGTATATATGTCTCTCTATATATATATTTATATGTATGTGTGCCCCTATATATATATATATATATATATATATATATATATATATATATATATATATGTGTGTGTGTGTGTGTGTGTGTGTGTGTGAGTGTGTTAGTGAGTGCTTGTGTGAGTGTGTTGGTGCTAGTGTATGTGTGTAGGTGAGTGTGTGTGTGAGTGTGAGTGATTGTTTAGATATATATATATATATATGTATATGAGTTGAGTTTGTGTGTATATATGTATATATATTTATATACATATGTAGGAGTGTTTGTGTGTGTGGTTGTGTGGTTGTGTGTTTGTGAGAGTGTGTGCTAGTGTGTGTGTGAGGGTGTGTGAGTGTGTGTTAGGATATATATATGTTTGAGTGTGTGTGTATATGTATATATATATTAGTGTGTATATATTTACGCGTGCTAGCATAGGTTTTAGCGGGTATAGACGGTGTGAGTGGCCTAGGGCGAGGTATCGGATACCGAGGGTATCCCGGTATCTCAAGGAGGCGAGTTTGAGAGTTTTCTAGCTTAATGACCCCGGTTTGACCTAGAATTTCAGGAGCACCCTAGTTTGACCTAGACTTGATCGCAGTTGACTCGGTTGACCGCCAATATCAACTTTTGACCTAGTTTTGACCTAGAGTTGATTTTTTGGACATAGAGTTGACTTTTTGACCCAGATTTCACCGGTTTGACCCGTTTGATCTAGAACGACCCTAGAAGCTTATATTTAGTTATTTTATATCTTTTTAACTCATTAGAACCATGTTTAACCTTGCTTTTCGCAATAGGTCCTTGCGACACCGGTTCGGATAGCCAGTTGCTCAGGACGTCAGGCGAGTACATTCTCTGATAGTTTTCATTATCTGATGATTATTATGATTCAGCTTCCAGTATAGTATCATCTGATTATTCTGGCACAACACGGGACACTGACTGGTATTTCTGGATTCATTTACTTGTGACACGTACATTTTATATTTCTGGCCTCTATTCTGGAATCACTACTGGCATCACCTATTCTGGAAATACTCGAGTAGACATGTAAATATTCCCATCTGGAATCATCAGGAATCACTCCCTCTGGTCTAATCTGGAATGATAGCAGCCGCGCACCAAGTGCGCGGTGAGCCGTACTTACCCCTAGCCGTTTACATGTTGAAACAAGTATTTCAAAGACACCGAGTTCATTCTTTATAGTCTGGACTCACTTGCATCCTTGTTGGTCTCACTTACATGTTTCTGGACTTGACTCACTACATATTTTTCATGCTGGACTCACTACACGTTCATGTGCACAGACTTACTCTTAGTTTAGATTTCTTGTATCTTACAGTTATTTCTATCTTGTTTCTGATATTCCTGCATCTTTACCTTTATGCACCAGTGATTTATATATTTCTTGTTTCATACTTGCTTTATTCTTCTTGCTACTTGTTATAACTGTTTTATAGTTTTTATCATTTAAATGGAACTGCTGTTAGAGATGTACTTGCTCCAGTCCTGACTGGACATATTTTTCAGAGTATTTGGAGGATTGGTGTCCGACGTTTTATGGACCTGAGCCTGTCGATGGTGCAGACAGGGACCCTCTAGTTTAGAGATAATTTCCGGGTTGGTAGCCGGGATCACTAAGACCTTGTTATTGTTTTCATTAGCTTTTAGTACCGAATTTGTCTCCGGTTTTGGATTGAGACCTTGTATTGTATATTATTTTGGATATTGTTGTATTATATTTATTGATGTTGCGGTTGTTGTAGTAGTTGTTGTTGGTTAGACTTTGGAGTTGTTATTCTTTCTTGCTATCTTATCGTGCTTAGATTCGTGATTGAGTACTTGAGATTATCATTATGATATTGCTCCTCCGTTTGGAGTTGAGATCTTGACAGGTTTATATATTGATTGCGTGAGATTGTTCTAGATAGTTGACCTAGACAGCGTTCTACCGCCGATGCTGCGGCGTAGGCTGGACGTACCCACGACTCATGCCCAATTTTTTGGGTGCGGGTCGTGACACATTTTTGGTGGCGGCCCCATGCAGGTCTCGATTCGCAATTAGTGTGATGTCGTGGTGGTACAATAACTTAGTTGTACTGCTGCGAGCCTACTATAGGATCTATGATCTAGGATGAGAGTACTCAATCACGACTAGGAACAATTCCAATCAAATTATTCTGAAATTGCTTCCTTTTGAAATATTACTGTCCTTCTTTGATGATATCGTATCTTGTACCGTATTGACTTTTTTTGATCTGTGTTCAGGATGCCTCCGAAGACACGATCCCATCGTACCGTTCCAGCAGTTGCCACCGAGAGGTCTGCTACCTCTCGTCCAGCTCGTATTCAGGCAGATTTGTGGAGGGCTTGAATGAGGCAGCAAAGGCGAGGAAGTTTTGCAAGGGCTTGGTCATGGCGGTCAAGTCTTTGACCAGGAGCGACCGCGAGGCGACTTTTGAGCAGATAGTAGGAGACGCTCAAAGAGCAGAGGATGACTTGGAGCTCAAGTCCAAGAGAGGCAGGGATGATTCAGGCAGTACGAGTGGCAGTGCGGGACCAGCTAAGCGTCCCTATGTGCAGAAGGCAGCGCAGCAGGGTCAGGATCAGAGAGTGCCCACTTGTGCCTACTGTAGGAAGGCAGGACACACTTGGGATGTTTGTAGGAGAAGGCTGAAGGTGTGTTTGTTCTGTGGATCCGATGCCCACCAGATGCGAGATTGCCCCACTGCACCTCCATTTGGTGGAGCACAGGATCAGAGAGTTGGATCTAGGCCACTTGTGGCACAGCATCATGCCCCGCACCAGCAGAGGGATACACCCCAGCAGGGCAGGGCTTATGCGTTGACAGTCGAGGAGGCCGATGCTACTGGTGTCGGGTTAGCAGGTCTGTCTCTTTGTTCTTCTTTCTGTCCTTTCCATTCCTTGTGGTGTGCTTCATTAGTACCTATTAGATTTTCCTTGTGCTGTGGTAGATAGTGTAGTGACCCTGATTGAGACTGTGATAACACGACCAGTAGGACCATGATCTTGCATGTTGTTTAGGTAGAATTTCTTGACTGTGATTGTTGGGGGTTTGACCTAGAGGGAGTGCGATTGACTTTAAATTTCGAGGACAAAATTTTCTAAGGAGGATAGGCTTGTCACCACCCCATTTCCAGAGCCGGGTATTTTTTTTAATTTTAATTTAGTTAATTGTGTATTATTTATAATTAATTGTATTTATATTTAATTAATGATTGTATTATATTTTTATTGATTGTTTTAGGGTTTTGGCTAGCCTGGACCCATGTCAGACCCTAGTGGACCCATGTCCGACCCAGCCCATACCCCTGTGAGACTTATTTTTGAATTTAGAATATTTATTATATTTTTAGTGGGTTAGTTGGAGAGATTTGGAGTTAGTTTGAGTGCTTTTGGAACCCGAAACCCAAAACCGAGTTACGGGAGGGCATTTTGGACATTTGTCAACTTGTGGAACCCCTATTTTACGCTTGGCCGGCCTTCCCACAGCAGCCCCTACCCGCATAACAGCAGCCACTCTCCCCCATTTTTATTTTCCTCTTCTTCTTCTTCTTCTTCACTTCTTCTTCTTCTCCACTACTTCTTTCTTCTTCCTTTCTCCTTCCCACTTCAAGTAAGTCCATTTTTCTTCCTTCCTTCTTCCATTTCTTCTACTTACTTGAACCCTAACCTTGCATTTTTCCCCAACCTAGGTGGGTAGAGCTTAGATTTGGTATTAGAGCTTGGATTGGGAGCTTGGAAGCTTGGTTTGGTGGATTTCGAGCATTTTGTAGATTTTGGCTTAGGATTCCAACTTTCAAGAGGTAAACCCTAATTTTCCCCCTTGTAATTACTTTTATATAGTGTAATTAATAGTTTAGAACCTTCTTAGACCCTTAGGCTACCCGTGGGAGGAAGTTGGAACTAGTTTTGTTGAGTTTGGAGGCTTAAACACTAGGTTTTGTGTCAATTTCGGGTGGAATCCGAATTTGACCCAATTTTGGGTGATGTCCTAGGTTAGACGGACCTAGGTAGACGTTGTCGGGTGTCTTGAGGGTGAGTGCGTGTCTCCGTTCGTACACGGGAAGCCGTGTCGCGGAGAAACGGTCGTTTCGGACGAATTTGGGGTTTTCGTCGTCGCCTATTCTAAGTGCGTGCGCGTTTTTGCCACGGACCTAGAATCAATGCGGTAGTATTTTTTCTAGGATCTAGACATTGTTTAGGACCCGTGGGTAAATTTTGGGCCGATTCTGAGTTGGTTTGGTGTGCGTTTCAGGAGATTTTCTGAACCGTACACCGCGTGTTCGTCGAAATGACCGAACGGCCATTTCGGCGTGGTTTTCTAGTTTCGGGCTTGTGCGCGCATTGGGTTAGAATCGGAGAGTGTATGCTAGAATTCTTGGGCTATATTTTATATATTTATAGGTGTTTGTGCATGTCGGGGTCGTTGGGCGTGCGATGGTGAGCGTTGTGGGCGTTGTGTGTGTAGTGTTGTGTTTGTGTATATATGTCTCTCTCTATATATATATTTATATGTATGTGTGTCCCTATATATATATATATATATATATATATATGTGTGTGTGTGTGTGTGTGTGTTTGTGAGTGTGTTAGTCAGTGCTTGTGTGAGTGTGTTAGTGAGTGCTTGTGTGAGTGTGTTGGTGCTAGTGTATGTGTGTAGGTGAGTGTGTGTGTGTGAGAGTGTGAGTGAATGTTTAGATATATATATATATGTATATGAGTTGAGTTTGTGTGTATATATGTATATATATTTATATATAAATGTAGGAGTGTTTGTGTGTGTGGTTGTGTGTTTGTGAGAGTGTGTGCTAGTGTGTGTGAGAGTGTGTGTGTGAGGGTGTGTGAGTGTGAGTGTGTGTAAGGATATATATATATATATGTTTGAGTGTGTGTGTGTGTGTATATGTATATATATATTAGTGTATATATATTTACGCGTGCTAGCATAGGTTTTAGCGGGTATAGGCGGGGTGCGTGGCCTATGGCGAGGTATCGGATACCGAGGGTATCCCGGTATCTCGAGGAGGCGAGTTTGAGAGTTTTATAGCTTAATGACCTCGGTTTGACCTAGAATTTCAGGAGCACCCTAGTTTAACCTAGACTTGACCGTAGTTGACTCGGTTGACCACCAAAGTCAACTTTTGACCTAGTTTTGACCCAGAGTTGACTTTTTGGACATAGAGTTGACTTTTTGACCCAGATTTCACCGGTTTGACCCGTTTGACCTAGAACGACCCTAGAAGCTTATTTTTAGTTATTTTATATCTTTTTAACTCATTAGAACTATGTTTAACCTTGCTTTTCGCAATAGGTCCTTGAGACACCGGTTCGGATCGCCAGTTGCTCAGGACGTCAGGCGAGTACATTCTCTGATAGTTTTTATTATCTGATGATTATTATGATTCAGCTTCCAGTATAATATCATCTGATTATTCTGGCACAACACGGGACACTGATTGGTATTTCTGGATTCATTTACTTGTGACACATATATTTCATATTTTTGGCCTCTATTCTGGAATCACTACTGGCATCACCTACAGGCATCACTACAAGCATCATTCATGTTCAGGCTGGACTCATCTTGATTTACGTATCGGGTCTTGGATCCACTTGTATTAGTCGGGGCAGAGAAATACTCGAGTAGACATGTAAACATTCCCATCTGGAATCATCAGGAATCACTCCCTCTGGTCTAATCTGGAATGATAGCAGCCATGCACCCAGTGCGCGGTGAGCCGTACTTACCCCTAGCCGTTTACATGTCGAAACAAGTATTTCAAAGACACCGAGTTCATTCTTTATAGTCTGGACTCACTTGCATCCTTGTTGGTCTCACTTACATGTTTCTGGACTTGACTCACTACAAGTTTTTTATGCTGGACTCACTACACGTTCATGTGCACAGACTTACTCTTAGTTTAGATTTCTTGTATCTTACAGTTATTTCTATCTTAATTCTGATATTCCTGTATCTTTACCTTTATGCACCAGTGATTTATATATTTCTTGTTTCATACTTGCTTAATTCTTCTTGCTACTTGCTATAACTGTTTTATAGTTTTTATCATTTAAATGGAACTGCTGTTAGAGATATACTTGCTCCAGTCCTGACTGAACATATTTTTCAGAGTATCCGGAGGATTGGTGTCCGACGTTTTATGGACCTGAGCCTGTCGATGGTGCAGACATGGACCCTCTAGTTTAGGAGTAATTTCTGGGTTGGTAGCCGGGATCACTAAGACCTTGTTATTGTTTTCATTAGCTTTTAGTACCGGATTTGTCTCCGGTTTTAGATTGAGACCTTGTATTGTATATTATTTTGGATATTGTTGTATTATATTTATTGATGTTGTGGTTGTTGTAGTAGTTGTTGTTGGTTAGACTTTGGAGTTGTTAGTCTTTTTTGCTATCTTATCGTGCTTAAATTCGTGATTGAGTACTTGAGATTATCATTATGATATTGCTCCTCCGTTTGGAGTTGAGATCTTGACAGGTTTATATATTGATTGCGTGAGATTGTTCTAGATAGTTGACCTAGACAGCGTTCTACCGCCGATGCTGCGGCATAGGCTGGACGTACCCACGACTCATGCCCAATTTTTTGGGTGCGGATCGTGACACATTTTTGGTGGCGGCCCCATGCAGGTCTCGATTCGTAATTAGTGTGATATCATGGTGGTACAACAACTTAGTTGTACTGCTGCGAGCCTGTTATAAGATCTAGGATCTAGGATCTAGGATCTAGGATGAGAGTACTCAATCACGACTAGGAACAATTCCAATCAAATTATTCTGAAATTGCTTTCTTTTGAAATATTACTGTCCTTCTTTGATGATATCGTATCTTGTACCGTATTGACTTCTTTTGATCTGTGTTCAGGATGCCTTCGAAGACACGATCCTATCGTACCGTTCCAGCAGTTGCCACCTAGAGGTCTGCTACCTCTCGTCCAGCTCGTATTCAGGCAGCTGCTACCGCTCCACTCACCACTCCTGCGATTGAGGGAGCATCTGCTTCTCTCGGGGATCCTCCTTCACCTGTCGATCCGAGGACTACCCCAGTCGTTCCGGTGGTTCCTCCACCACTTCTTGCTCCAGTAGATGCCGCACAGTTGTTTGCGTTCTTCAGGGAGATAATGGACGCGCAGCACCGTCAGATGGATATGATGAGTCTGGGCATTGAGAACGCCCACCAGGTGGTCATGACGGCAGTGGACAGGGTGGCACAGATTCAGCCACAGGCAGATCAGATTCAGCATCCGAGGCCGGGCAGTATTATCGACTTCCAGAGGATGCGGCCCAAGAAGTTCCGTGGTACAGAAGGGATCCTGTACGCGGATGACTGGATAGAGCAGATCGAGGGATCTTCAGGCTGGCACAGATTCCAGACAGTATACAGATAGAGGCAGCGGGCAGTCAGATGTTCGACCTCGCTTTGACATGGTATCGCACAGATACGAGGATTGCAGTGCCAGGGCTTACTTGGAAGACTTTCAAGAGGCTTTTTAAGGAGAAGTTTTTCCCAGATATGGCGCTCAGTGCTTTGGAGAGCCAGTTTGAGGCACTCGTCCAGGGGAGCATGACGGTGGACGAGTACGCAGCGGAGTTCTGCCGTCTGGGTAGATTTGTGGAGGGCTTGAGTGAGGCAGCAAAGGCGAGGAAGTTTCGCAAAGGCTTGGTCATGGCGGTTAAGTCTTTGACCAGGAGCGACCGCGAGGCGACTTTTGAGCAGATAGTGGGAGACGCTCAAAGAGCAGAGGATGACTTGGAGCTCAAGTCCAAGAGGGGTAGGGATGATTCAGGCAGTACGAGTGGCAGTGCGGGACCAGCTAAGCGTCCCTATGTGCAGAAGGCAGCACAACAGGATCAGGATCAGAGAGTGCCCACTTGTGCCTACTGCAGGAAGGCAGGACACACTTGGAATGTTTGTAGGAGAAGGCTGAAGGTGTATTTGTTCTGTGGATCCGATGCCCACCAGATGCGAGATTGCCCCACTGCACCTCCATTTGGTGGAGCACAGGATCAGAGAGTTGGATCTAGGCCACTTGTGGCACAGCATCATGCCCTGCACCAGCAGAGGGATACACCCCAGCAGGGCAGGGCTTATGCGTTGACGGTCGAGGAGGCCGATGCTACTGGTGTCGGGTTAGCAGGTCTGTCTTTTTGTTCTTCTTTCTGTCCTTTCCATTCCTTGTGGTGTGCTTCATTAGTATCTATTAGATTTTCCTTGTGCTGTGGTAGATAGTGTAGTGACCCTGATTGAGACTGTGATAACACGACCAGTAGGACCATGATCTTGCATGTTGTTTAGGTAGAATTTCTTGACTGTGATTGTTGGGGGTTTGACCTAGAGGGAGTGCGATTGACTTTAAATTTCGAGGACAAAATTTTCTAAGGAGGATAGGCTTGTCACCACCCCATTTCCAGAGCCGAGTATTTTTTTAATTTTTATTTAGTTAATTGTGTATTATTTATAATTAATTATATTTATATTTAATTAATGATTGTATTATATTTTTATTGATTGTTTTAGGGTTTTGGCTAGCCTGGACCCATGTCAGACCCTAGTGGACCCATGTTTGACCCAGTCCACACCCCTGTGAGACTTATTTTTAGGTTTAGAATATTTATTATATTTTTAGTGGGTTAGTTGGAGAGATTTGGAGTTAGTTTGAGTGCTTTTGGAACTCGAAACCCAAAACCCAGTTATGGGAGGGCATTTTGGACATTTGCCAACTTCTGGAACCCCTATTTTACACTTGGATGGCCTTCCCACAGCAGCCCATACCCGCATAACAGCAGCCACTCTCCCCCATTTTTATTTTCCTCTTCTTCTTCACTTCTTCTTCTTCTCCACTACTTCTTTCTTCTTCCTTTCTCCTTCCCACTTCAAGTAAGTCCATTTTTCTTCCTTCCTTCTTCCATTTCTTCTACTTACTTGAACCCTAACCTTGCATTCTTCCCCAACCTAGGTGGATAGAGCTTAGATTTGGTATTGGAGCTTGGATTGGGAGCTTGGAAGCTTGGTTTGGTGGATTTCGAGCATTTTGGAGATTTTGGCTTGGGATTCCAACTCCCAAGAGGTAAACCCTAATTTTCCCTCTTGTAATTACTTTTATATAGTGTAATTAATAGTTTAGAACCTTCCTAGATTCTTAGGCTATCCGTGGGAGGAAGTTGGAACTAGTTTGGTTGAGTTTGGAGGCTTAAACACTAGGTTTTGTGTCAATTTCGGGTGGAATCCGAATTTGGCCCAATTTTGGGTGATGCCCTAGGTTAGACGGACCTAGGTAGACATTGTCGGGTGTCTTGAGGGTGAGTACGTGTCTCCGTTCGGACACGGGAAGCCGTGTCGCAGAGAAACGGCATTTCGGGCAAATTTGGGGTTTTCGTCGTCGCCGATTCTAAGTGCGTGCGTGTTTTTGCCACGGACCTAGAATCGACGTGGTAGTATTTTTTCTAGGATCTAGACATCGTTTAGGACCCGTGGGTAAATTTTGGGCCGATTTCGAGTTGGTTTGGTGTACGTTTCATGAGATTTTCTGAACCGCACACCGCGTGTTCGTCGAAATGACCGAACGGCCATTTCGGCGTGGTTTTCTAGTTTCAGGCTTGTGCGCGCATTGGGTTAGCATCGGAGAGTGTATGCTAGAATTCTCGGGCTATATTTTATATATTTATAGGTGTTTGTGCGTGTCGGGGTCGTTGGGCGTGCGATGGTGAGCGTTGTGGGCGTTGTGTGTGTAGTGTTGTGTTTGTGTATATATGTCTCTATATATATATATTTATATGTATGTGTGTCCCTATATATATATATATATATATATATATATATATATATATATATATGTGTTTGTGAGTGTGTTAGTGAGTGCTTGTGTGAGTGTGTTGGTGCTAGTGTATGTGTGTAGGTGAGTGTGTGTGTGAGTGTGAGTGAGTGTTTAGATATATATATATGTATATGAGTTGAGTTTGTGTGTATATATGTATATATATTTTTATATATATGTAGGAGTGTTTGTGTGTGTGGTTGTGTGTTTGTGAGAGTGTGTGCTAGTGTGTGTGAGAGTGTGTGTGTGAGGGTGTGTGAGTGTGAGTGTGTGTAAGGATATATATATATATATATATATATATATATATATATATATATATATATATATATATATATATATATATATATATGTTTGAGTGTGTGTGTGTGTATATGTATATATATATATATATTAGTGTGTATATATTTACACGTGCTAGCATAGGTTTTAGCGGGTATAGGCGGGGTGCGTGGCCTATGGCGGGGTATCGGATACCGAGGGTATCCCGGTATCTCAAGGAGGCGAGTTTGAGAGTTTTTTAGCTTAATGACCTCGGTTTGACCTAGAATTTCAGGATCACCCTAGTTTGACCTAGACTTGACCGTAGTTGACTCGGTTGACCGCCAAAGTTAACTTTTGACCTAGTTTTGACCCAGAGTTGACTTTTTGGACATAGAGTTGACTTTTTGATCCAGATTTTACCGGTTTGACCCGTTTGACCTAGAACGACCCTAGAAGCCTATTTTTAGTTATTTTATATCTGTTTAACTCATTAGAACTATATTTAACCTTGCTTTTCGCAATAGGTCCTTGCGACACCGGTTCGGATCGCCAGTTGCTCAGGACGTCAGGCGAGTACATTCTCTGATAGTTTTTATTATCTGATGATTATTATGATTCAGCTTCTAGTATAGTATCATCTGATTATTCTGGCACAACATGAGACACTGACTGGTATTTTTGGATTCATTTACTTGCGACACGTACATTTCATGTTTCTGGCCTCTATTCTGGAATCACTACTGGCATCACCTACAGGCATCACTACAGGCATCATTCATGTTCAGGACTCATCTTGATTTACGTGTCGGGTCTTGGATCCACTTGTATTAGTCGGGGCGGAGAAATACTCGAGTAGACATGTAAACATTCTCATCTGGAATCATCAGGAATCACTCCCTCTGATCTAATCTGGAATGATAGCAGCCGCGTACCCAGTGCGCGGTGAGCCGTACTTACCCCTAGCCGTTTACATGTCGAAACAAGTATTTCAAAGACACTGAGTTCATTCTTTATAGTCTGGACTCACTTGCATCCTTGTTGGTCTCACTTACATGTTTCTGGACTTGACTCACTACATGTTTTTATGCTGGACTCACTACACGTTCATGTGCACAGACTTACTCTTAGTTTAGATTTCTTGTATCTTACAGTTATTTCTATCTTGTTTCTGATATTCCTGCATCTTTACCTTTATGCACCAGTGATTTATATATTTCTTGTTTCATACTTGCTTAATTCTTCTTGCTACTTGCTATAACTGTTTTATAGTTTTTATCATTTAAATGGAACTGCTGTTAGAGATATACTTGCTCCAGTCCTGACTGGACATATTTTTTAGAGTATCCGGAGGATTGGTGTCCGATATTTTATGGACCTGAGCCTGTCGATGGTGCAGACAGGGACCCTCTAGTTTAGGGGTAATTTTCGGGTTGGTAGCCGGGATCACTAAGACCTTGTTATTGTTTTCATTAGCTTTTAGTACCGGATTTGTCTCCGGTTTTGGATTGAGACCTTGTATTGTATATTATTTTGGATATTATTGTATTATATTTATTGATGTTGTGGTTGTTGTAGTAGTTGTTGTTGGTTAGACTTTGGAGTTGTTAGTCTTTCTTGCTATCTTATCGTGCTTAGATTCGTGATTGAGTACTTGAGATTATCATTATGATATTGCTCCTCCGTTTGGAGTTGAGATCTTGACAGGTTTATATATTGATTGCGTGAGATTGTTCTAGATAGTTGACCTAGACATCGTTCTACCGCCGATGCTGCGGCGTAGGCTGGACTTACCCACGACTCATGCCCGATTTTTCGGGTGCGGGTCGTGACAGATGCTGCGGCGTAGGCTGGGCGTTGTTCACTACTTGCATCCCTACACCGGGTGCGGATCATGACACATTTTTAGTGGTGGCCTATACAGGTCTTCGAGGTCGCAATTAATATGATTCGGAGTGGTGCTCTAAATTGAGTGCTATTACGAGCTGTTTTAGGGTATAGGATATAGGTTATAGGCTGAGAATACTCAATCACATCTAGAAAAAACTTTTTTTGATTCAGTTCAACTGTTCTTCCTTGATATTGATATTTGAACTTTAACTTTACTTCTTTGAATGCATTATATCATGTGCCATATTGATTCTATTCTAGCTTTAGCTTTATTTGATAGTGGTGCTTCCCATAGTTTTGTATCTATTTTTTTTTGCTCTGAAGCATCATTTGGTAGCTGAGTCTTTGTTTAGGACTTACAAGATCATGACCGGGGGAGGCATTATCCTGGTTAGTGATATTTGCAAGGATCGAAGAGTTACTCTGGGAGGCCGACAGCTGAGTGCATGTCTACTTGTAATACAACTTTCGAGCTGCGATATTGTACTCAGGATGAATTGGTTGAATAGGCACCATGCTAGTATAGATTGTAGAGGAGGTAAAGTTTTGTTTAGCCTGCCAGGAGAGCCAGAGTTTGAGTTTGCTAGAGGAGATGTAGAGCAGGGAGAAGGCACTAATTGTGGAGCTATGGTGGAAGACAAGGAGTTTCCTCATCCGTTGATAGCAGAGTTCATGGATGTGTTTTCCGAGGAATTGTCAGGATTATCGCCAGATCGAGATGTTAAATTCTCTATAGACTTGGTGCCAGGTACATAACCAATTTCACAGTATGTCTATAGAGTGAACAACAACGAACTGGTTGAGCTGAAGAAGCAAGTGGATGAGTTACAGGACAAGGGATTCACAGTGGGGAGCCCCGGTATTGTTTGTACCGAAGAAGGATGGATCGGTGCACATGTGCATTGATTACAAGGCATTGAATAATCTCACGATAAGTTGAGTGGTGCCAAAGTATTTTCTAAGATAGACTTGAGATCAGGCTACCACAGGTGAAAGTGAAGCCGGAGGATATTTTGAAGACTGCTTTTAGGACTCGGTATGGCCAGTAAGAGTTCATGGTGATGTCGTTTGGGTTGACTAATGCCCCAGCGGTATTATGAATTTGATGAACAAGGTGTTCCACCAGTACCTTGACAAGTTTGTAGTGGTGTTCATCGATGACATACTAATATACTCGAAGACACCGGAGGAGCACGAGGAGCATTTGCGGATTGTGTTGGATGTGCTAAGGAAAGAGAAGCTGTATGGGAAGCTGTCCAAGTGTGAGTTCTTCCTGGACAAGGTGGAGTTCTTAGGACATATTGTGACTGGTGATGGAATTTCAGTAGATCCGAAGAAGATCGCAGCAGTAGAATCTTGGAATACCCGGAGTTCAGTTGCAGAGATCAGAAGTTTCTTGGGTCTAGCAGGCTACTACAGAAAGTTTGTATAAGATTTTTCAAGGATTGTCGAGCCGATGACTAGACTCACCAGGAAGGATGCAGAGTTTGTTTGGACAGAGGAGTGTCAGGTTGCTTTTGAGGAATTGAAGAAGAGGTTGACGTTTGCTCCTATTTTAATATTGCCATAAGGGTCTGGAGGTTTCACTATTTATAGTAATGCATCGGGGAAAGGTCTGGGTTTTGTTCTTCAGCAGAATGGAAAAGTGATTGCCTATGCATCCAGGCAATTGTGTCCTCATGAGAAGAACTATTCTACCCACGATTTGGAGTTGGCAGCAGTCATCTTTGTCCTGATATTGTAGAAATACTATTTGTACGAAGAGCGTATGAAGATCTTCACAGACCACAAGAGCTTGAAGTATATTTTCACTCAGAAGGAGTTGAACATGAGACAGCATCGATAGCTGGAACTGATGAAGGATTTTGACATATCTTTGCCATATTATCCTGGGAAAGCAATATAGTTGCCGATGCCTTGAGCAGGTATTCGATAGCTATGTTGTTGACGCAAGATCGATATTTGTTAGAGGACTTAGAGAGTTTGGGCACTGAGGTGATAGTTCCTGATTTTGCAATACAGATGTGGGGGTTGCAGATACAATCAGAGTTGATGGACATGATCAAGGCAACCCAGTATGAGGATGTATCTCTGAGAAGCATCAGAGCTCAGGTGAGAGCAGGATTGGAGGATGATTTCACCATTGATGAGGATGGTTCTTTACAGCATGGTGTTAGATTATGTGTGCCTAGTGGGGAGCTGCATGAGGAGGTATTGCAGGAAGTGCATCGCTCTTAGTATTCCATACATCCAAGTGCAAACAAGATGTATCAGGATATGCGAGAGAGTGTATGGTGGTATGGCATGAAGAGGGAGGTAGCACAGCTTGTATCCAGATGCTTAGTGTGCCAATAGATGAAAGCTGAGAGGCAGAGGCCAGATGGTTTACTTTAGCCATTAACCATTCTAGAATGGAAGTAGGAGAACAATACTATGGATTTTGTGTCCGGACATCCACGATCTCCAGGAGGAAAAGACGCGATTTGGGTCATCGTTGACAGGTTGACAAAGTCGGCCCACTTTTTGCCTTTCAAGGTAGGTTTGTCTACGAAGAAGCTGACAGAGATGTATGTGAGGCAGATCGTCAGGATACATGGGGTTCTCATAAGCATAGTCTCGGATCGGGATAGTCGTTTTACTTCTCATTTCTGTAGTAGTTCGCAAGCGAGTTTGGGCACCCAGCTCAAGTTCAGTACTGCATATCACCCACAGACAGATGGGCAGTCAGAAAGGACTATTCAGACTCTCGAGGATATACTACGCACCTGTGTACTAGATTTCGGGGGATCTTGGAGCCCCATCTCCATTTGGTAGAGTTTGCTTAGAACAACAGCTACCAGGCTAGTATAGAGATGTCATCATTTGAGGCTCTGTATGGTCGGAGATGTCGTACTCCCTTGTCATGGGACGATATTGGAGAGAGAGTTTTGCTAGGGCCAGAGATGGTTGTGGATGCAGAGAAGAAGGTTAATCTGATTAGAGACAGACTTCGGGTGGCGCAGGATAGACAACGACATTGGACCGATAGACACCGAAGACCTTTGGAGTTTGAGGTATAGTTTTAGATTTTTGTTTTGTGCTTGAGATTGGTTGTTTATTATAGATTAAGTTCTTAAGGTTGTGTTTTTTTCTAGGTTGATGATTTGGTGTTTCTAAGGATTTCTCCGACACGAGGCACGATTTGTTTCGTTGGAGACGGAAAGCTTAGTCCCCGATTCATCGGACCTTTCAGTATTCTTGAGAGGGTCGGTGCAGTTGCTTACAGACTAGACTTGTCACCTGTATTGGAGAGAGTGCACAACGTGTTTTATGTGTCACAATTGATACGATACGTGGCGGATCCTAGTCACGTATTGGATCACTCGGAGATAGAGGTAGGGCCTACTCTTAGCTATCCAGAACAGCCAGTTGAGATTCTGGATCGGAGAGAGAAGGTGCTGAGGAACAAGACTATTTTCTTGGTACGCATCGCATGGAGGCATCACTCTCCGGGGGAGTCTACCTGGGAGAGAAATGAAGAAATGCGAGAGCGTTACCCATATTTGTTTGTGCGTTGAGATATGTTCTTTCCTGGATCTGTTCTATTCTGTTCTGTTCTGTTTTATTTTCTGGGGGTAGTTTCATCTTTGAATTTTGAGGTCAAAATTATTTTAAGGGAGGTAGACTTGTCAATACCATATTTTCTAGGAAAATGTATTTTGATCATTTCATAATTAATTAAATATTGTGCATATTGTATATTTATTTATTGTATTATTTAGTTATTGTTAGATGTTAGTATTTGATTTTGGACTTGTGTTAGTGGACCTAACTAGTTTAGATTAGATCCATGGACCAACATTTAATTCTAGTTAGAATTGAGCCCAATAATAAGTCCATTCATTGGGAGGATGATTAATTAAGTTAAACCAATTAGACTAGAACCTTCCTTCCTTAATTACTTCTTCATGAGAGGCCCCAAGGGGTATTTTAGATATTGTATAGTAACTTGGGAAAGGGGAATAGGGGCCGGCCATGTATTTCAAGGAGAAAAAATTCTCTCTCTTCACTTTTTATTTCAAATCTAGATCTAGAATTTCTTCTTTCAAATTTCTTCATTCCCACATCAAATTCCACCCAAATTTATTTCCAATTTCTTCCCAAATTATTATTGGAGGCTATTAGAGCAATAATCTACAAGGAGGAAGCAATGATCTACAAGGAGGAGCAATAATCTACAAGTTGGAGGCTCTTTTCACTCATTTTGGAGATTTTATTGGGAATCCATCTCCCAATAGGTACAATTCAGTTTTTCCCTTTAATTAGACTCTAAATCTGTATTTTAATCATTAGGAGCCACCTCATATACTAAGGCTACCCATAGGAATTAGAATTAGGTTCATAGGAGGCATATGGAGGAAGTTATATGGTATTTTATGTCAATTTTGGGGGAATTCTGAGATTGACACATCTTGTGTTTGTCAATAGGTTAATTAGACCAAATTAATATATGTTTGATTGTGTGTGGCTAGTGTCATGTCTACAATTGGATACGTATAGGCCCGTATCCCGACAATTTAGAGATATGGGTTGATTTGGAGGTTTTTCTCCGACACGGGAGTTTGAGCATCTCACATTTTGACACGGACACGGAGATGTGTAGTTAGCTCTTCGCATTATTCATAATTATGATTTTAGACTTGTTCATGTCCTTCGGGGTATGTTTGGTGGTGTGGTGGACTCGTATCGCAAGCGTATCATAGATCTAGTATGATACGAGTACAATGCACTCCACGTGTTTGTTTTCTTACTTTTTAATTCAATACAACTTGTTTATAGCTATTATAGTGTTATAATTGTATGGTTATGTGTATATATATATATATATATATATATATATATATATATATATGGTGATTAGTGTGTATATGTATATATATCTATAGTATATATATAGATATGTATATGTATCTCTAGTACTATGTAGATATGTATATATATGTATTGATATGTGTATGTATCTAGTGTTATATATATATGTATATAGATATATATATGTGTATAGATATATAAATGTATGTGCGTGTGTGTGTGTGTGTGTGTGTGTGTGTGTGTGTGTGTGTGTGTGTGCGTGCGTGCTAGGAAGGGGTCGGATTGCTGCAGCATGGAGATGCAGCAGCACAGCATGAGCAGCTGCAGCAACCGCAATAACACAGCATGAGCAGCAGCAACATAGCATGCGACAGCAACAATAACTGCAGCAGCCACAACAAGGCAGCAAAGCCAGCAACAGCAACAACATGTAGCAGCAACAATAACTACAACAGCCACAGCAAGGTAGCAAATCCAGTAGCATGCAACAGCAAATTCTAGCAGCAACAGCAAGAGCACCACAACTCAGCAAATGCAAGAGCAAGGGTAGCAGCAAGGTAAGGGGTTTAGCCTTGGTTTCTAGCTAGTTAGTTAGTTAGTTTATTATTAGACTAGTTAGTTATATGTATATACGTATTGATAACTAGTTAGATATATATTTGTTTGTATATATATATATATATATATATATATATATATATATATATATATATATATATATATATATTGGTGGTTAGAAAGTTATATAATATATAGATGATAGATATATATGTAGATAGGTACTAGTTAGCTTTGGTTAGTGGTATTTCTAGATTATCTTGAGATACACCAAGGTAATGAGAGTGAAGTATCTTGGGTACAGGTATTGACTATCCCAAGGGGTAAGTTAGTATAGTATTGTCATAAGTTAAATACATATTAGTATATAGTTAGGTGTTTGGGTAGTTAGAAATATTAGATATTGAATTACCTTAAAATATCAAGGTAATGTCAAGGTATTGGATTTTATTCAAGGTATTGGGTTTGAACATCAAGATGAGTGCGTAGGTGGTGTGATACCACTTTTGGTTCAAAGCCAAGGTATCCACTTAGCATTAGTTTAGCTAGAAATAGTATATATTGTTGATTGTATATATATATTATAATATTTTATATCTAATCAATTGCGTATCTTAGGATACGGTATCTTGTTGGTTTCCTAGTATAGCTAGTATGACCTAGTTACATAGTGTATGGACCCAATATCCTAGAGATGGACTCATACAACCTAGAAATAGCTAGTTTGACCAAGTTTGACTCGTTGACCTAGAGTTGGCCTAGTTTGACTATTTTGACTTAGAAAGGGCTTTATGACCTAGAAGTTGACTAGTTTAACTTATTTTTATTTCAAAACCTTATATTGATATAATATTCCATACTTAGGTCTTCGAGGCACCGTACCAGACATCTTTGATACTGTTTACCGGATTTCAGGCGAGTACATTCTCTGATAGTTTCTTATTTATGATATCCTCTATGTTCCTTGTATTTAGTGTAGATATCTTTGATTTCTTGACACGATGATTACACAGATTGGTATATCCGGATCTCATCATGACATGTTATTCCTTGGTATGTATGGTATATCTTGTGCTAGCCTTGTTTTCTTGTTCTCCTTGTACATGTACAGACATTGATTCTTGGGAAGACTTGCTACCTACCTAGAGAATCCCGTGTCATAATGTACCATGGTTGGATCCACTATACCAGTCGGAGCCAGGGAGTATTTAGTGTAGATATATGATCATACCCTCCTTGTACATGTCTTGTTCCTTGTGAGTGTTGTTCATACACTGCACGTATGATTAACTAGGCCAAAATCTTTGTGCAAGTTTCCAAGCCGATCACATGTTAAAGCTGGTACTCACTCACTCACCTCGTTATTAGTATTTCTTGTTTATTTCCATATTGCTCATTCTTTTATTTATTTTCAGTATTTCTTTTATTGCATATCTCTTGTATCTATATATTGTATATTGTATATTTGCATATATTTATTATTACATAGTTTATATCATTTATTAGAACTGCTGTTAGAGATGTACTCTGCTCCTTTCCTGACTGGATATATTTTTCCCAGATGACACTGAGGAGTAGTACCCCACTCACTACGGGCCTCAGGACGTGGTTGGCTTAGAGCCAGAGACCTTGGCTCAGGAGGGTCTCATCCCAACTGAGACAGACGACCCATGACTCGTAGCTTAGTAGTTAGTTTTCTTTTGTACTTGATTTGTCTCTAACATTGTTATTAGTCTTTCTCTGACTTATTAAAAATTATTTTTGTCTCATGAGTTATATTTGTGAATCTTCTATTCTTTTATCATATTCGTGCTTTATTCCATCTATAGATCTGTGATTGAGTATATTCATATTATATTGGTGGTATTGTTATGTCTTGATTATTAGATAGATAGTTTACCCAAATAATGTTCTACCACCGATGATGCAGAGTAGGCTGGACGTTGTTCACTACTTGCATTCCTACACCGGGTATGGGTTGTGACACTAAGGCTACCCATATGAAGTGGAATTAGGTTCATAGGTGGCTTATGGAGGAAGTTATGTGGTATTTTATGTCAATTTTGGGAGAATTCTGCGATGGGCACATCTTGTGTTTGTCAATAGGTCAATTAGATCAAATTGACATATGTTTGATTGTATGAGGCTAGTGTCATGTCCACAATTGGATACGTGTAGGTCGTATCACGATAATTTGGTGATATGGGTTGAATTGGGGGTTTTCTTCCGATACGGGAGTTTGAGCATGTCATATTTTGACACGGACACATAGTGGTATAGCTAGCACTTTATATTACTCTTAATTATGATATTGGACTTGCCCGTGTCCTTCGGGATGCATTTGGTGTGGTGTTGGATCCGTATCGCAAGCGTATCACAAAATGAGTGTGATATGGGTGCGTCCAAGTGTTTGATAATTTGTTTCATACCCTAATTAGTGATGTTAATATCTAATTAGTATTGATACATTATGTATATGATATATTTTATATCTCCATGTTTATGAGCTATATATATATATATATATATATATATATATATATATATATATATATATATATATATATATAGTGTTTCAATTGGACTGTCATGGGAAGTCTGTCTTGGAGCTTTGGGGACTGATTTACCCGAGCCCTTGGGGTCTATTCACTACGTATAGGTATATATACTATTGGGTGTCAGTCCTTTAACTGTTAGGGGTCTGAGTTATGCATTTATAAGCATTTGGTTGTATTTTCGGAGCTCACAGCATATAGGTACAACAGCTAGGCAGGGCCTGTGCACCACTGCAAAGTGCATTGTAGGAGCAGCCATTGCAAAACATGGTGCAAGGCCTATAATGGGATCTGTTGTTGCATGCCAGTGGTATATGAAAAAGAGGTCTGTAGTGGAGGCCATTGCACTACATTGTGCACTCAGGCAGTGGTAGGTAATTGAGCAAATTACCAATATGTATCAGTCATGCAGGGGACTGATACTATGTATCAGTGAGTTAAGTTAGTTAATATATTGTTAAGTTAGTATTGGTGTGTGAAGAGGTTAGCATACTAGAAATGGTGATCTAGTATTCAGTTGTAGTAGTACAACTGATAGCAGGCCTTGTGCACTGTGTGCTCGAGTTTTGAAAGGAAAACTGAGCACCGTGTTCAGTTTAGGTGAGCAGTTGCAGCATGTATAGTGGGGGGGATGACCAAGTGCATAGTGCACTTTAGAGTACTACTCTGAGAAGAACAATAGAGCAGTAGCAGCAACCTACATCTAGTTGGAGAGATGGGTATGATCAGTCTGTGCAAGGATCACCTGTACTCGGTCAGGTGTGGAGCGCTACAATGGAGCAGCAACAATAAGAGGGAGCAGTGGCTTAGTGTGGTAGCTGTAGTAGACAATGCACAATTAGATATCATGTTATGTTAGCAGTTAGGCACTTGTACTAAGTATAAAGTTAGATGTTAGTAAGTATTGTTAGATACCAATTAGATAGGTATATATATATGTAAGTTATATATTGGTTTGAATGTTAAGTTATTTGTTGTGATAACTGTTAGTTTGTGTTATAAACTGTTAGAGGTTAAGTTATGTGTTTATATATTAATATGTTATGAGTTGTAGATATGTTAGTAACCTATTAACATATTATTAGATGATTCCCATGTTAGTTAGTTCAATATATTAGTGAGTTGTTTGTTTTAGTGTAGTTAGTTATTAAGTACTTAGTTGTGAGCATGTATCAGTTGATACATGATATGGTTGAGTGTCACCAACAGTAGGTATTATTGGGTAATTAGTGTCTAGGATACATCACTGTATCAGTGTTCATGTATAACTAAGTATTATGGGTATAGGTGAGTACAAGTGTTGTAAGTTAGTATGGATGTAGGGTAGTGTCTTTAATGGATAGGGGCACTAGTGTGTTCTAGAAGGTAGTAGTGCATCTTTAATGGATAAAGGCACTAGTGTGTTCCAGATCATTATCAGTCATTTGGGCATCCATCAGAATGCTCTCGAAGGTAGCAGTGCATCGTCCATAAGTACGAGACTAGATCTCTCTCATCAGACCCTTCTTGAACTTTTGGGCTCAATCTCCTGGGTTCAGAATCATATATGGTGCAAAATGGCTCAAGCGGTAAAACTCTGCGGCGTACTCGTCGACCGTCATGTTCCCTTGGACCAAGTCATGAAACTCACTCTCCAAAGCTCCCAGGGCTACGTCGGGAAAGAACTTCTCCTTGAAAAGATCCTTGAAAGCCTCCTAAATAAGTCCTCGAGAGGCAAGTCTCAGCTCTGTACGATACCACATGAGTGCAAATCGAACAACTGGCTGTCGGCTGCCTCGATCTGCAGGCTCGTTAGAATATGAGCCAATCGCAGGTTCCTCTCTATATCTTCCAACCAGTCGGCGACGTAGAGTATCCCCTCGATACCCTTGAACTCCCGAGGCGACATCCACTTGAATTCCACTATAGTGCCTGGCCTCTGCTGCTACGGCTGGCTAGGGTGCTGCTGGGCAACTCTTCCTACTGCCTGTAGAGCCACCTGGTGAGAATTATCTATGCTCTCTCTCATCAGCTCTGTCTGCGCTTGGTGCGCCTCTGCCTGCACCCTCTGTGCCTCAACATGAACACGCTGAGCCTCTGTCGATACCCTCTGAGCATCCACCATGCCCTGGATCAAGGCAAACATCTGTGCCCCGTCAGCAGGCACGCCTACTGGAAAAGAAAACTGTGGCGGTGGTGGAAGATCCACCGTAACAACCGGGACAACCCTCCATATAGGTGGGAGAGAAGGACCTCCGAAAGCTGCTGCAACTTCTATATGAATAGGTAAAGTAGGAGGAGCAATTCCAGTTGTCCCGGTGGTAGGTCGAGATGTGACAGACCTCTCGGAAGATGTGGGTCCTGACCTCTGCGATCTGGTCTTCGACGGCATCCTGAAGACAGATCGAAACAAAAGAAATCAATAAGGCAAAATATACGATATCATCAAAGAAGGACAATAAAATTATAAGAAAGAAAATATTTAGAATGATAGGAATAGCAAAACCAATAGATTGGAGATTTTTTTAGTTGTGATTGAGCATACTCTCACTCTATACCAGATATCCTATAGCAGGCTCGTAATAGTACTCTATGTCTGAGCACTACTACGATATCATACTAGTTGCGACTTAGTCTTACTCGACGGCCTACATGGGCCACCATAAAAAAGTGTCACGATCCATACTCAAAAATTGGGCATGAGTCGTGGATACGTGCTGCCTACGCCACTGCGTTGGCGGTAGAACGCTGTCTAGGTCTCAATATTATCTGTCATATCTCATACATATATATAACATCATAACCTGTCAATATGTCTCAAACTCCAAAGGAGGACAATGGATACATATAATCATCAATCTCGTAATATACTCAATCACAATAATTATAAGGAAGATAATTGGTACGATAAAGATGCAAAGAATCCCGAGAGGAAAAATAATATATAACTCAAACAAGTTAGAGTCTAAGAGTCTAGCTATCTCAATATAATGCAAGTCTTAAACATAATACAACTCATAGTCTCAAAGTTTGGAATAATCCAAAATATAAATAAACTAAGTGCTAACTAAACAACTGCAGGTGGTGTCTTCTCTATGGGGAGTGGCTCCTCCGGAAGCTCCTAGATATAACCATCATCTACTCCAGGTCCATAATAGGTGAGACAAAAGTCCTTAAGGTCCTATGAAAAATATTATCTAGTCAGGATTAGAGCGAAGCACATAAACTAACATCAGTTCCATTAAATTAACCAAGACTATAAAAGAGTAAGCAATAAAAATACAAGATGGAAGAAATACTGGAACAATAAAAAAATTGGTAGGTAGATAATCATATAACAAATAATAATGAGATGTAAATAAACAAGTAATAACTGTATCATCAGGTGTAAACTGGAATAGAGAGATGAACAACTACTAAGTGTCTTAAAATATTAATTATTATGTGATCGGCTTGGGACAAGATCATGCTCTACCATATATGATTGGCTACGCACAAGTACAGTAAGGGATCAGTTCAATCAAGTATGATTGACTATGCACAAGTACGGAAAAGGGGATCAGGCCAATCATATACGGAGAGCGATGCACAAGTAATAAGACCAGGCTACACCCTCGTATAGTGGGGGTGAGCTATGCACATATTAGTGGTGTATGATCATATAATCAACTAATACTTCCCCGTCTCCGGCTAGTACAATGGATCAAATCACGACTCCTCATTACCGGTATCTATGATACTAGCCCATGTATCCACTATGTCGGGAATCAAGCATAACATTACATACTAGAATCATAGTAATCGTCAAAATAAGGAAACTGTCAGAGAATGTACCCGCCTGTGATCTTGAGCAATGTGTGAGGATCGATGTCCAAAATGGAGTCACAAAGACCTAAATATGGAGTAATAAATGTTAATTGGTGTTTGAAATGAAAAGCATGTTTAACTAGCTCTAGGTTAAGTGTTGGGTCATTTTTAGGTCACCTGTTCTCATACTAGGCTAATCCTCATGTTAGAGTCTATACTTATCTATTGAGTGGGTTTCTAGAGTGTTGCTAGATCTATACCAAACTATATTAGCTAATTTATCTATACTAAGTTAATACTTGGTGTTCTAGGTTAACCAATACCCAAATACCCCAATACCCCAAATTGTACTAATACCTTAGTTCCTATGCTTAACTTACTGATATATTAGTACTATTACCTGACATCTTCTTGTCTTGGTTTATGGTATCAAGATATTTAATCCGTATCAGGACCTCTACTTAAAACCTCAGTAATCCTAATATCTAGTGATGAACCCCAATACCATGGCACCACTCCCACTCTCTCTGATACCTTGTCCAACACTCATGCTCCTCATCCCCACAAGTCACATACCTACAGTCGGGTACTGGTACATGTTTCACTCATAAATCCAACATACTCTACACTGGTATCAGTATCTATTCTCCTATTTCCCTTACCTACTAACTGCTCTATAGAGTAGTTAACTTCCTCTTTCAGCCCACACAGTTTACACAATACTGTAGTGCCCGTGCTGCTACAGCTATTGCTCGAATGCCTAGATTGCACAGTAGTATACACTGCTTGCTCTACCCAAAAGCCATTTTCCCGAGTTTCCAACTCACTGTACTGCACTAACCTGCCACCCAAAACTTCTTAAGGTACTGGAACACTACTAATACAAGCACCAATTTAATTATGCAGGCTCAACTGCTCAAAGCATCAAACAGAACCCCTCAATTGATACAGTCATGTATCAGTCTTCCCAATGTTATCACTGCCTGGATATCACAGCAGTAGCCACACACTTGTGTGCCCAACCACACACTACAAGAAAAATGGCTTTTCATGACGGTTTTGCATCTGTCATCTAGGCCAGAGTCAAGAAAAGTTCTCATTTTTTTTGACGGTTTCTGGTTTTCTTTTCTTGATATTTTTAAACCATCAAGTAAAAAAAAAATCTTGACAGTTTTAAACCGTCAAGAAAACATAACAAAAAACCGTCAAGAAAAATAGAAACTTTTCTTTACTCTGGTCTAGATGACGGGTAATGACCGTCAAGAAAACCATTTCTTGACTGAAAAAAATCGTCAAGAAAACCCTTTCTTTAATGTTTAAAAATTGTCAAGAAATGATGTTTTGTAACAAAATTCAGATATTTGTTGATGTTTTAAAACCGTCAAGGGAAGTTGATTTTTGTTTAACCAAAATTCTGTTTATAATTATATATTATTTTTTTTTTTTGCCAGTTACCGAACACACACATATAATATCAACATAAACCAGAACATCGCAAAAAAAAAAATATAATGCACATAATTTTTATATTAACAAATATGTGTTTGTACACAACAAACAACCAATATATCCAAATAAACCAAAATGTATGGTTTTGTACAATATCTTAAATATCCAAAACCTATATATACAAGTAAACCAAAATATATGACATCTGGTTGTATTTTCTCATAAGCCTTGTGTGCATATCCATCTTCTCCTGGAATGCCGACTTACTCAGTTGCCATATCTCTCTGCAACATAAACAATGTAGTATAAAGTGTTCTTTTTTGTGCAAAATTATATAGCAACTATAGGCTAACCAATCATTACTATATTGAATTCATCATGTAGTCTTCCCAAGTAGTATATATAATAAGCTTACTGAAAGTAATATCAAAATTAAAATATCTTTGAACCAGAGGGAACCAAGCCAACCATGCTAGGTAGTGGCCTCATAAGGACTCCATAAATGCAACCACTGATGATACCTGTGGGAAAGAACAAAATATATTAGTTGATACTTGATATGAATATAAAAATGTCATAGTAAGTTCTCAAATGTTCCTATGGGAAGTATGCCATACTCAGACCACAACAGACTAATCAATTGTTCTATGAATGATACAAAGTGACACATATTCTAGGAGAAAAGAATTACTGGGACATCCAGTGTGATTCTTTGACTTTAAAATAATGAAGGCAATAGGAGAGAAATTAAAACTCGATAAATTTTGACTTGGAACAAAAAAATAAAATATCTGGTAAATTTTGGTGGACATGTGCAGTGATAAGATTCATATCTCATACCAATATAAAATCCTGACAACAAAGATGACAAGACAAAGAAAATGATTCAAAAATTATGCAAAAGAAGCAAAACAATATACTCCCTTTCCAACCTAGAAATGCAACAAACATAAGCATTATACTCAATACAGAGACAAAACTAGGAACATAATTATAAAGCTTGAATTTTAACAACAAAAAAGAATGAAGATTGAATCTTTAGCATAAAATTAATTGTGATCATAATTAAGACTACAAATCATACCCAGGAATTATAGCAAGTATTTCATAGTTGAGAGAAAAGAGCAGATTAAGTACTAAACTTGGATGTTAAAAAATAACCACTAAATGGAATACATACCCAGGAATTATAGCAACTGCAGTCTTTGGCTTACTAAAGGTTGCATCCCCTCCTATATTCACAGGTTAAAATAATTTCCAATATCAAATATTGCCTCAGTATATTAAAGCATATGAGAAGTATCTATAGAATCGACAATGGTCCAAGATTCGGTTGACAAAAGTTATACCACATATACCAAGATCACATGAAAGTATCATTTCTAGCCCATCAACTAATGTCGCTCCTTCAATAAGAACAATTTTAGGAATCAAGGGTGCCTTTTCATATTATCAGAACTCTAAATGTCATCTTAGAATGCAGAATTCTAGTAAAATACTGTCAATTAAAGCTACAAAGTAGTAAAGTATTTTTTTTATATGAAGGGTGAATAATTAACCTGCTAACCCAGATCAAGCACCAAACTGATTTACTAAATAAGTGCTAAAGTGAAAATATAAAAAAAAAAAGATTTAATTGATGATGGTGTTACATTATGGACTGAATCTAGCATTCCATAATAAGATCCTTATGGCACATAAAAATTATTCACATAAGTAGGCCATAAATGCTCTATATCAATGCCACACCATAAAGGAGGCAAGAAGGGGACTGAATCTAACATTCCATAACAAGGGTCTTTGAATCTGACTCCCCAACAGACCTTGATTCACTGAACTAACAAATATTACCTATAAAAAAACTTGCAAGATCATATTATTTTTGTTAACTTGTAACATTTTTTAATAAGAAACAAAAATCACCCACCAACACAAATATCAAAGAAGACTCCAAAAGTACTTTTCTAGTACAATGGTCAGTTGATCGTATCAATCATATCTCCAGGGTATCACCAATTGCACTCCACTAAAAAAGAACTTACACCAAAACTTGAGACCAATGGTTTTGGTGAGCTGAACTGACACCCAAAAGCAAAAACTTGTCATTGACCTGATCAATGCTACCCGTTAGACATTATTTGATATCTCGTTTTATAAAATAATAAGTTAAGAATTTTTTTTCAAATTATCGTACTCAGAACTGAACTACTTTCAAGTTTTGGTAATGTTGGGACATGTCCAGCTCTCACTGGAGCTCTATAAGGCCAAAAGCGTGGCCAAACATTTTTTTCCCTCATACAAACAATAAATATTAATTAGAAATTCAAAATAGTCCATAAAAAATTTACTACCTATCTCAAACACTGCACTTAACCTTGAATTGGAATTACAGATATAACCAATATCCTAACCTTGAGATATATTCGCATATATAACCAAAGAAAAAAGGAAATTAAGTTACAAAATTGTTTAATAGAATAAAACCTTAATTTGACACAAGAGCCAAATATTATACATCAATCTCCTATTGAACTAATTTTAAACTAATACTAAAGAAGAAGTGTGAGAAATGATCTAATGTATCACACACATACAAAATGCTATCTTTATAATAAACACTTATCTAACTAATAATACCGGTTTGTACAAGGAACGAGTGTCAGAATAAGAGTGCACTTGATGGTTGGCCCTCATTTATATAAAGGGGCTTTAATCTGATCAATTAAAAATTCCAAGTGGTGTATAATTGGAATAAATAGGCCAAGCTTCCAATTCATCTATAATGAACATCTTTATCTATAACTTTATATTACTTAGAAAATCCAATTTCTAGAAATAATAGTTCCAAGTTTTCTGGTAGAAGGCTTAGATCAAGAACTAAGAGGGCAAATAGAAGAAAGCATTTGGTGACTATATGACCAGGTTAAATAGCACCTTATGTTCAAGTTTTATTGCATTTTCGGTGAGCATAGTTCTTAAAACCCAAACTTTAAAATGCACCATGATAAAACTCTTGTTATATGCAATGTTTAAGAATTATATTTTATTTTCAAGACAAAAATACCAGAAACAGTAGTTCCAAACTAAAATCTAATTAGCATAAAATTTAGCACAAACAGAACAAAGATTACCTCTTCAAATATAGGGTTATACACAACACCAACTGTAGAAACCTTTACAACAGTAAGACCAAAAGATACACACATAAAAGAAAATCTACATGGAGAGTATCAATTATTATAGTGACAACTTGAATACATGCACAAACAAGAACAAAAATGAAGAGCACAAATAGCAAATCATAAAAGGATGGTTTAAAATTACCTATAAACAAAATTAGTTGTTCCATTGAGGGGGTCAACTATCCATGTTGGTTTAGTCAGCTCAGCAGTCCCAAAGGCTGCAGAAGTGTCTTCACCTATAAACTGGATGAAAAGAGCGAACAAAAAAGGGTAATTACAAGTGAGAGATACATACATCACAACATACATATATTTATTTAAGATGGTAGAAATTCACCTTATGATCTGGAAACTTATTTTTCAGGTGATTGAATATGATATCCTCACATGCTTATCTATTTCAGTCACCAAATCAACCTATATTCAACATACATTTAGTAGCACCATTTGAAAAACTACAGACAAACCAGACAACTAGAGAATATTTGTTCATTGTAATTTTACATCCGCATATGAAGAGAAGTTACCATAAGACAAAGAAAATTATTCCCGTAATATACTGATGCCAGAATAAAAATTGTATTTGGCCATTCATTAACATTATCACTATGTACCTTGAAAATTCTTACTTTTTAGATGCAGACTACAAACCACTATGTAAAAATCCATTTGGCCATTCATTAACATTGTCACTTAGATAGTTTTGCCTAATAATTAATGGTTCTATAATAAAAGAGACTGACCTCAGAGCAAGAGTAATAAAAAATGATACTAGATTCGAACAATTCGAATCAAGACTCGGTCGATTAGAATCGTTGCTCCTCTGCGAACCTTCGTCGAACACCTAACGTGCACAGAGAAATGACAAATTAACTTGATCGATTCCTGAATTCTCAGTGATTTGAAGTCGATGAGGAGGAGTCAAAAGCTCAATCGAAGAAGAAAAAAGTTCAGATGAGAGCTCAGCTGATCGGAGAGCTTGGGAAGAAACGAAGGTATTACTTTTTTCCAAAAGGAAACAAAGCTATTACTTGTTCCCAAAAGGAGAAATAGGGCATCGGCTGATCGGAGGCCTGCCGTCGGCTTCTCAGGAGAATTCAAAGTGGTCGGTCCTCGGCACAGCGGCGGGGCGCAGGCCGGATCTGGTCGGCGTAAGGGGCACTGGGGTCGGGATGCAGCTTCTAGCTTCGGCGGTGGCAGGTCAATCAGAGGTTTCGCGGGCTGCGTCGGTCGTCGAGGGGCAGTGATGAGGTTGCTGTGTCAGGCTGAGATCCTTGGCCGAGGTGGCAGTGGCCAAATCTGGTCATGGCGGACTCGGAGGAGAGGACTTGAGGGGATAAAAGAAAAAAGTTGTAGGAGAGAAAGGAGAGGAGGCAGCGGTGGATGGAGAGGAGGTCGATGGAGGCTAGGATTTCAGTGGAGAGTTTGGAGAGGAGGTGGCAGAGGATAACAGATCTTCAACCATGAGTAGAAATGGAGAGGATGCAGAGAGGAGAGCTTGGGAGAAATGAAAAAATGAATAGGAGAAGCAGTGATTAAATTGGCCACGGAACCGTCAACATAGAGCCTGCAATAAAAAAAACTTTCAAAATGGCAGATGAAATATGCACGGTAATTTTTCCGCATATGTATTACTTTACGGTTATCAACAAACTGTCAAGTAATGCAATGGGTTTTCTTGACGCTTCGTCTTAAACTATAAAGGAATATGGTCAAATTTTGATACTTGACAGAAAAAGGGGTATTTTCTTGACGTATGTCTAAAACGGTCAAGATTACTGGTTTCCTTGACGATTTTGAGCATATGTCAATAAATCGACCGTCAAAAAAGACCATTTTTCTTGTAGTGACACATCCTTCTCTTGCACACACTCACATAATTCCATGTTCTGCACTCAGAGTTCAGTTGCACATACACTTAGAGTCACTGAGCTGAACCAACTCTAATCACTGCTTACTACGAACCTTAACCCAGTCACTGACACTCTGAGATCAATGTATCAGTCTTCACTGATACACTGGAATCAATACTCGAGCATTCCCCAACTTCTATCACACTCCAAATTAGACCACCACTGATACTAGCTAGTCACCACAGTACCAGACCACCACATATTGCCACAGTGAACACCAAAACACACACACACTGGCATATAATTATAACCACATCATATGATACCAGTTGCATCATCAATATATGCTCACCAAATCTCCCACACCACACAATGGTAATATTCTCAATCAACATCACCAATGAAATTACAATTAGCATTGGCAAAGGTTCAAACACTTTATATGCCACCCCCAAATATCCAATTGTGATACTCAAACCCTACACCCAATCACCACAAAAGAATGAAACACAAACAACATATCTAATAGGCAAATTATCAAACACTTAGCATGCATTCTCCTTGTCCATGCACCAAACTTATGATATGCTAAGATACAACCCTCTAATAATCATGAATCACCCATACATATAAATTCTATTATATAAATGATTATACTAACTAATTATAAAACAAATAATGAAGAATTAGCTCCACATGAACAAAACCCCTAAAAATGATCCCCGTATCACACCGTATCATATCGTATCATGACACACCCTACCCGTATCCAATTGTGGACACGTATCTACCCCCACATGACAAATCTAACACTATTGAGGTCTAGCAAGCCTAATGATAAAAACTTGGTGTCCATTCTCGAATTTTCTCCAAAATGGACACTAAACTCAATGTAGAAATCATAAATAGGGTCAATAGAAGTTCAAACTCCTTCCTATAGGTAGCCCTAATGCATGGGTACATTCTAAATGCTCTAAAATACTAAATAAAACTAATTAGAGAGAGAAATTTCAGAATTTACCTATTGGGAGATGGTTTCCTAATGAAAGCTCACTAGGACACGAATTGGACGCAATCTGTCACTCCCTGATCTCTCGCAGGTTAATCGGCCGTCCCTGCTGGGAATCGAATCACCGATCCAGTGCTCCCGCGGGACGATCGCTTGACCCATCTGGGCGTGATGCCGCACGAGCGTCAGCCACGCCCGTACAAGGCTGTGGTTCATTGGCTGGCGGTAAGAGGTCTAAGCTACAGAGTCACACAGATTGTCCGAGTGCAGCAGAGTTATAAACGCATAGGCGATTTAGTAACAAGTTTACTGAGTCGTCAATAGCGGAAGCATTGAATAACACACGTATAAAAGTAAAGCAATCTCTTTATTGATATAAAGAAGTGTTACAGGTGACGTATAACCGAGATTACAAGTCGCAA
The DNA here is from genome assembly GCA_036927795.1 of Iris macrosiphon. Classification (NCBI taxonomy): domain Eukaryota; kingdom Viridiplantae; phylum Streptophyta; class Magnoliopsida; order Asparagales; family Iridaceae; genus Iris; species Iris macrosiphon. The sequence goes on along the minus strand of JAYESA010000004.1, from coordinate 62,540,250 downwards.
AAGCCTCTCTCTCTGAAACAGTAAAAGCGTGCTGAGTGGCTACATTTATGGAATAATGTACATGCGATGTTCCAATATTATATCTTGTATATGTGCTTCAGATCCGGACGCAGCGCTTCAAGGCTCCAGAGTGGACTCCACGCCTTAGCACGTACGAAGGAGGCATCCGCAACGAACGAGATTCTCCCGCACCCTGCAAACAATCTGGTGGATTATCAGTACATGAATGAACTGGTGGGGAGGCTACTCTTCCGCTCGACAAATCCAAATACGTAATGTAGGTTCCGTGCACAAACTATTATATTATCTTTCTAGTTGCCTTAGGATCAGTTTCATGGCAAAGATTGAATAGCCTAACTCGTGTGGCAGTGCGCCATGCGACATAAGAGGAAACACGACGAGACTTACTAACTTACCATTTGTCCTTCCCTGTCCAAGGCAAACCAAGTTAATACAAGCACGAGCATATATACAATGAAGTTCAGGGGCATAGCATATGCAAACACAAGTGTTTCAGTCATGAGATTACTTTCGGTTGCACGATTTACACGAAATATCAGATGTGTTGCATAGGATGTTCAATGTTTTTATTACTCACAAGTGTCTCATAATCATATCATTTGCTGTTCAGGTTTCTCTTTGATGCGATGCAATGACTCACACGTGGATAGCCGCTAAGCGAGGATGACTTATCTATATGAATGATTGTCGCTGGCATAGCCATAAAGGACGAGTTATAGTCACGGGATAAAAATGGAATACAACGCAGGTGGCGATCCCCGATGCATGCCATTTCCTCCTCTAACATACTGACTAATCCATACTTTTCGTCAGGATCGGATAGGTCCCAGTGCCCCGACAACCGTCCGTGAAACTAATTCATACCCTTGTGCACAGGTTGTTCGTGATATGCAAGTCTCTAAGGTCATTTCCAGATTCATAACGATAATTCTTGGTTCTTTTCTGAACGAGTATTGCTCTTCGAGCTGTTGATTCATTGCTTTACTTAATACGATTCTCGTTCAGTGTTCAACTTGACTTGATGCAATCTAAGGCAATACGAGCATGAGACAATCACATAGCATGATCTGTCTTTGCATAGTCTCCCTGAGGTGATTGCGATATTATTTTGCTTTACTGTCCTTGATGCAGTCCCCTGGTTCGGGAATTGCCTTAGCGACCTAACGGTCCCGGATACTTTCAGGTTCATATCGCACAGAAGGACTATTCGATAGTCTTCTGGCTGACTCAATGCATGCACGATACATAATAGTGTTCTTGATTATGGCATGATATTTCGTGTAGTAAACATTGAATGAGGCAATGTGTAAAAACTACACTAAGCATGCAAGCATGCATTCATAATTTAAACCTAAAGCATTCTCATTGGCTCAGGCCCGAAGGTAAGCCGAGGAGTGAAACCGTAAAGGGACTTACCGAGCGACACAATCTAGGGTCGTGCAGTGTAGCAAGTAAAGCAATGCACTAAGAAAAGCACCCAAATATTGATCTACTCAAGGAATAGCGGGGTCTAGTTGTACAAGGCAAAGGTAATATGCGAGGGTCTGATTATAAGCAATATTTTATTTCCATGTTCTAATACAAGCAATACAAGTTAGGATTATTCTCTTTGTCACGCCCCAGTCCCAAAATATCGAGGGAGTAGACACGTGGCAATGGCCAGCAGCACACAATAATGGGCAAACCAAATTTAATTGACCCATCAAGGTGTACTTAAGCTGTAATACAACAATAAGGGTCTATGATACTAATCTCATTCACAGAAATAAATACATCAATAAGAAGTATAAAATAATATCAAGTCTCAATAAAGTATCTCGGAGAACAACCCGATAATATGTCTGATACAACAGATCAATAGTCAGGAAATAGAAGTTCTACAAATTGTAATAACTGAGTATAATAAACCAGATACTCAGGAGAAATCCTTTGTGATCACCTCATCCTCGGGCACTGGTACTGCTCCAAGACTGCTCCTGTCCCGTATACCTCGGGGTAGATCTCCTCTGCTAAACTTGGGGACATAATTCGGATTCCAGGTCCTCCGGGGACATAGCAAGGTACAAGAATAACTCAAGCCAAAATAACTGTAGTACAATAATAAATGAATCAATAGGGCAAATTATATAACCAGCTAAGTGATATGCAATATGAGAGCATCACTAGAACTCAGGTTGAGACTACTACAAGCTCGGTGTTGGAAAGCCGGTAGCAGTGATATCATATCGGAGTCTAGCTCGGAGAGGCTACGGCACCGCAATAATATAATCAACCTGTAGTCTGTGTGACTCTCCCCACCCAATGTAATCACACGTCTCATGTCCACGACGTCTCATGTCCATGTCACGCAAGATCATATCTAATGCAGCAAGTCATATTGATAGCTAAGCACATACAATATCTATGTCATGAATCATGTAACCTATACAGAATTACCATGAATATCTCAGGAAGATTTTGTCTCATGAATAGTGTCAGGTGTCCTGTGGTATGACATACTTGATAATGCAAGCACTAAAATGTATAGGGTCTCGATATCCATGTTTAGGTGACGTTACACAACTTCGCGTACGTCGTTGACACCCGAATATTATTCGGACGTTAAGTAATGTCACACAGTCCTAGGTTTAACAGATACAACATATAAATAAATCAAAATAATATTATGTAACAAGAACTGCAAGATTGGCAAGGTACACTTGTCTGGGGTTCGGACTCCAACTGCTGCTCTGGTATCAGCGAAATTTGCAGGTACTCCTCCGGTTACTGAAATAAATGTTACCATCTGGTTCAGAAGATATCAAATAGCTAGAATTGTCTGTCCATAAGTCCAATTTTGACACAGGGGCAAAAAGTGACAATTTTTGGTCAAAGCGGGGTCCACATGTGGCCCACTTCGCACCAAAAAATATGCCAGAGACAATGTTCTCCAAATTTGTCAAACTTAGTGTCTACAAGTCCAGAACGATGATACAAACCCAACGGAATATCCAGAACTGGATTCCGATGAGCCGATCACAAAATCGCCCGTCAAGTAGAGCCGTGGGGCCCACGATACGGGATTTTGCCAACGTTCTTAGAATCGAACCAAACTTGGGTCACAGGACTAGCGTAGTACTACGAGTCCGATGGTGAAAGTTTTATTTTGATACGACGAGCGTACACGAAGTTACAATAAGTTTTAGAACATGGCCGATACGGGGCGTTGTCGACGGATATGCATTGATTTCGGTGTGCACGCACATCCAAATCAACTTTTGCAAAATCTCACACATTCGTATTAACAGCGTACACCTTTCGGTGAAGTTTGCACATGACCAAGTCGTCCCATTTAGCGGGACGCACCCAGTTCCGAAAAAAATTAGGGTATTTAAATACCCAATATTTTGGTCATTTTCACCCTTGAATTAAATACAAATTACAGCACGATAAATTAAACTAAAAACAGGATTTAAAACTTGGTCATATGGTCTAAATAATTGTTCAAGCCAATTTTGAAAATATTTTACAGGTTGGTCGCAAAACGGTCGCGAACTGGGGAGTTCGGGACAATTTTTGATTTTTCAGAAAAGGGGATTTATTTTTCTGATTTTGTGTCGCGGTTTGCGATCGCCACAGGACGCGATACCCTGAACTAGTTGCACGGGGTTCGAGAGGGTCATGCAGGGTACGCGCACGATTTGATAGAACAAAAAATGTGGCGGTGAGGAGAGAGAAATTTCTACCTAAACAGGGCGCCAAAATTCACTATGCTTCTCGTACACGCGGGGAATCGCGACGCGGCTACGGCGGAGCTCGGGGTGCTGCTGCGGCTTTTCGATCGTCGTGGTAGTCGGCGGGCTGCCCGTCAGGTCACGGCGGAGAAGACGTCGCCGGAGGTGGTGGTCGGGGGTCACGGCGGATGCGGTGGTGGCAGGGGCGGGGGTGACTGTGATGGAGGCGATGATGGCGGGGCTCGTCAGCAGCGGGGTCTCAGCGGTGGCTCAGGGCGGCAGAGATCTGTGTCGTCGTCGGAGAGGTGGTGGCATCGTCGTGCGGATGGGAGAAGCGACGGAGGAAGGGGTGGCCGTGGTGGTGAGGATCGGGGGAGGCCGGGGTTATATAGGGGAAGCCTCAGCCGGCCGTTAGGAAGGTGGAGCGTCGATGCGGAGGTGGGGCGTCGGCGGTTAGGGAAGGGGGAGGTGTAACGGGCGGGGGCGGAGGCGTAACCGCCGCGGAGAGGTGTAACGGCGGCCGGAGGGTAGCTGCAGGGTCGAGGAATTTAAGGATTTACTGTAGATAGGTTTCGGGTCGGGTTATAGCGGGTCGGGTCAACGGTTACAGACCCGAATCCGACCCACTAGGATTTGGGTTGGGTTAGGGTTCGGTTCGGTTCAGTTAGTCTGGTTCAGGGTGGGTTGGTTCAATAAACCGGTTGGTTTATTTTGGATTTAATTAAAATAAGTGTTTAGTTCTTTAAAACTAGTTTTAGGGCCTAATAAATTCCAGGAAAATTATCCTATGTCTAATATTTTATTTTACACCCAAAAATATTATTTTTATAATATTTTAATATTTATTTTAATACTTAAAAATATTTAATTCAAAAGAATATTTATTTTATTTATTTAAAAATTACATTAAATTCCAGAAAAATTCTGAAAATTCATTTTTAAATTCCTGAAAAAATCTGGGGGTTTACACCTTTAGTTAGGTGCGTTGTATTCTTATTAGCATGCATGGGTGATTCATCTAGCGACTAGCATGTATCGTTGTATATTTTAAGTGTGCTGGCTAAGCAAAGACAAGTTCATCGTAGCCACCCACCTTAGCGATGATTCGTCTCGGTCGAGGGATACTCCGAGCGAGCCTCTGAAAGCCTAAGTCAGAAATTTTGAAGGGACAAGTCTAGATATTCCTCCTTGTCTTAAACGAGTATTCTCGCTGAAGCAAAGTGGGTCGGGACGTTGCACTTTTGCCGTTTGAATCGGCAGTCCGTTTGAGCGGAACGGAGCGTTACACAAGCACCAAGCTCAACTCCTTCTTCTCCAAGCTCCTTGCAACCACTAGCTTCTAGTCTCCTTAGATTGTGAGAATGAGTGAATTTGAGGGAAATTTTGGGTAGATTTGGTAGAGGGATGAACTATTGGGGAAGAACACTAATTAGAATTATTTGTGATGAGAATGAGAGGAGAGAGAATCCTCCCTTCCTTAATTAGGGTCGGTCCCCCTCTTCCTCCTTGTCCAAGCAATGTAAAATGACACCTATGCCCCTATTAGGTTGTCATAAATAATTAATTAGTGAGGAAGCTTCTCCTCCTAATGAAGGTTAAGTCAAATCCTTAATTGATGAGAATGGTTAGCTAATTTAGGGTCCAATAGACTATTCTAACAAATGGGTTAAGTTGTCATGCCAAGTTGGCTAGGTCCACTGGGGTCTAGTATAATTAAATAGTCCAATCTACAACCACTAATAATTTATATATATATAAATAAATAGTATACACAATATATGAATAATGTAAATTGACAAAAATATTCATATTCTAGAAATATGGTAGTTACATTTACAGGCACTCCAAGACTCGTATCACTATTCTTACAGTATATGTTGATGATATTATAATTACTGAAAACGATACTGAGGAGATCATACGGCTGAAGAAAAGACTTGGAGAGGAATTTGAAGTTAAGGATCTGGGGCAGTTGAAGTACTTCTTCGGAATTGAAATTGCAAAGTCACGAAAGGGTATAGTGCTTTCTCAACAAAAGTATGCTCTGGATCTTCTTTCAGAGACATGAATGCTGGGTCGCAGGGTTGCTTCTACTCCTATCGAGCAGAATCACAAGTTGTGTGCTGAGGGTGGTGACCCGGTGAGTAAGGAGCAATATCAAAGATTAGTTTGCCGGCTTATATATCTATGTCATACGAGACCTGATATTACTCTTGTTGTGAGTGTGGTGAGTAAATATATGCATGATCACAGAGAGCATAATATGGAGGTAGTTCGCAGAATTCTCAAGTATATTAAAAGAAGTCTATGATATGGGTTATGGTTCAGAAGTTCTGGACATCTGAGAGTTGAAGGCTACTGCGATGCCGATTGGGCGGGTTGTATGGACGATATATCGCAGGTCCACTACAGGTTACTGTATTTTTGTTGGAGGCAATCTTGTATCTTGGCGCAGCAAGAAGCGAAATGTAGTGGTTAGGTCTACAGCGAAGACCGAGTACATGGTTATGACAGTTAGCCTGTGCGAGATGATGTGGGTGAAGAACTTGCTATATGAGATGCGTTTCTTTATACGAGACTTCCTGCAACTTTGGTGTGACAACAAATCAGCAATTGATATTGCAAACAATCCAGTTCAGCATGATCGCACCAAACATATTGTGGAGATTGACCGATTCTTCATCAAGGAGCGGCTGGATATAAAAGTTTTGACTTTGAGCTATGTGAAATCAGCAGAACAATTAGCTAATTGTTTAACTAAAGGCTTAGGTTCTAAAAAGTTTGATACCTTTTGTAACAATATGAGAACGATTGATATCTATTGTCAATCTTGAGGGAGAGTGTTGAGTTATGAAAACTTATTTAGTCCGACATTGGATAGAAAGTAAGGAGGAACCTAGTCTCCTCCTATGTATATGTAACCCCACGTTGAGAAATAAACTAATTACTTTCTTTCCTTTCCTCAGATATTATAATAAAATAACATAAGCCCATGATCTCTTGTCCGAATGCAATCACCGTTCTATTTTAGATCCGATCTCTGACTGAAAATTTGGATATTATAGTAATAGTTGGTTACCAGCAGACAAGTCAAAAGTAATAAATAAAAACAAGTTACTAAAAATGATGAAAGGCGATAACAATTACTGAATGCAAATTTTGGCACCACCAATGCCATAGCCTAGAACTGATCGATCATTCAGATAAAGGTGGCTCTTGCTGAAGTCCTGCATAGACCACAGTCGAGCCACCATCAACAAGTAGATCATGGCCGCTAACATACCCCGACTGGTCCGAAGCAAGGAAGAGCGCAGCCTCCGCGACATGGCTAGCCTTGAGCACCACCCCCTTCAGGTTGGACAGGTGGCACGAGGAAGCCTCGACCATCTCCGGGGTCACCCCGTTGAGGCTGCAGCTCAGCGGGGTGGCTACCCCGAAAGGGGACACGCAGTTGACCCGTATCCCGCCGCGCCCGAGCTCCCCCGCCGCCGCGCGTACCAGCCCCACGAGCGCGTGCTTCGACACGGTGTACGTGGCCGGCCCGAGCCCGGCCCGGCGGCCCGTGACGCTGGCGGTGCACACGATCGCCCCGCGCACGCCGCGGGCTAGCATCGCCCGCCCCGCGTGCTTGATGGCGAGGGCGGCCCCCCCCACGTTGACCGCCATCACGCGGTCGAACTCTTCCTTGTCGAAGTCGACGATGGCCGTTGCGGGGCCCAGCACTCCGGCGTTGCTGTACATGATGTCGAGCCCGCCGTGGGCCGAGACGGTGTGGGCCACCGTCGACTCGACCTGTCTCTCGTCCGTCACGTCGCAGTGCCTGTAGCTGCACTTGTCGGCGCCGATGGACGCGGCGACCTCTAGGCCCAGCTGGTCCTGGATGTCCGCGATGACGACGAAGGCGCCTTGAGCGGCGAAGAGCCTCGCGGCGGCCTCCCCGATGCCGCTCGCTGCGCCGGTGATGATGGCCACCTTGCCCTCCAACCTGCAGCAGCAATAATGCACAAATATTAATTTAGTGACATGACATGACATGACAACATTAGCATAGAGAGGTTAAGTGATGATTCAAATTGAAAGACTATAAATTCTCTTACATTGGCTTTGACATATCTCTCTCTCTCTCTCTCTCTCTCTCTCCCTCCCTCGTCAGTGTGTGTGTATACATAGATAGGCTTGCCATTGGCTATATAGAGAGCTAGCCGGCCGGAGACCAAAATGTTGGTAAATGTGTCCATTTCTGGAAGTTTAGAAATCTGTATGCCATTTGCGAAACAGTCAATGTCCTCCCTCAGAGCATCTCCAACTATGTTGTAAGTTTCGAAAAGAAATGACTCCCATATAGGATTTACAATATTTTATTTCAATTTTTTTTTCGTTGCAAATATAAAATAAATTAAAAAGTTAACATGAAAATGATATGTTGAAGACAATATGTAATTGATGTCTAGATCTAGACAATAGAGTTCACAATATTTTATTTTTCACATCATTAATTATAAATATAAATATTTATAAATAAAAAAAAGTTATCTTAGAAGTTGAAAAAAAAAAAATTTATTATCTTCTCAATATTTTTACATTAAAGAATATTTTTTTATTTTATTATCTTATATGAATATAATTTTGTCACATAAAAAGATATTTTCTTGTATCTTATACCACATAAAAATTATAATACAAAATAAGATAATTTAGTCGGAGATGCTCTTAGAATCGGGATGGTCATTTGCCAAGAATACACCTACTAGATTCTGAAAATAATATTGCAAGCCATGCTAGACCCCTAAGCATGTATTCTTTAGTGATTCAGCTGACACGTATGTCATCTTAGCAATCTGTGTAACAATATCTGACATGTACGTCTTTTCCTTTCCCGGGCTACTAAGCAGGAAGACTTCCCACTTAATAATAATTTATTGTTCGGATCAAAATTCGAATTCACACCTACTTCTTCAATCCCTTATCCAGACTACGGCTGGACCACCCCCTTTCGTGGTAAAGATAATTCTTAAAGCAATGAAATTGTCTTAACATCAAAATATCTTTTTTCAAAAATGAATTATATTTTTCGTTAGTAAAAAATTAACTCTCCGTTAGTAAAAAAATAATAATAATAAAAAAAACGTTCTTTAAAAGTACGTTTTTCTAGAAAAAACGTCGTTCCTCTCTCTCTCTCCTTTCCGCTCTTCTTCTCTCCCGCTCCCCCTCTCTCTCTCTCTCTCTCTTCTCCTCTCTTTTCCGCTCCCCTCCTCTCCTCTCCTCTCTACTCTCCTGCTCCCCTCCCCTCCCTCTCTCTCTCTCTCTCTCTCCTCCCCTCCCCTCTCTCTCTCTCTCTCTCTCTCTCTCTCTCTCTCTCTCCCCCCTCTCCTCTCAAAATTTTGATACGACAAAAAAAACGATGTTTCGACCTCCAAATTTTAATTTTGATATATTTTTTTTTAACAAAATATTTACTGTACCAATAATAAATTTACTGTTAATAAAATCTTGGGATATTTTAAATAACAGAATACTTTAACAAAATTTAAGGATAAAAATTTGTAATATTTTAAAATTTTGATACATATCGACAACTGAGTTAATTTATTTTAATTTTTTGTTAATTTTAAAATTTTGATACAGTAAATTTTCTGTTAATTTATTTTAATTCTATTTCGTTAAAATATATTTTCTTAAATAAAACAAAAAATTAACAAAATAAATTGGCCCCCACCATTTAACAAAATAAATTAACAGAAGATAAAAAAATTGAAAAAAATTATATATATATATATATATATATATATATATATATATATATATATATATATATATATATATTATTTTGCCTAGGAGAGAGGAGAGAAGAGGAGAGGATAGAGGAGAGAGGAGGGAGAGGAGAGGAGAGGAGGGGAGCGGAAAAGAGAGGAGAAGAGAGAGAGAGAGAGAGAGAGAGAGGGGAGCGGGAGAGGAGAAGAGCGGAGAGGATAGGAGGAGAGAGGAGAGGAGAGAGAGAGAAAAAATGTCCTTTGGAAGGACGTTTTTTCTACATAAAAACGTCATTTGGAAACGTCCTTCCAAAGAGCGTTTTCCTGTGTATAATTTTTTTTTTTCTCCGTTAACGAAGAGTTAACGAAAAATATAAAACGTTCTTAGGAAGAACGTTTTGATGCTCTTCTTGTAAATTTTAAAATTTTAATATTTTTTTTAGAAATTTTTTATGTTATAATGTTTTCATTGAAATTTTCCGATTTGTCTTTATATGATTTTTATCAGAATCATGCATGACATCCCTTTAAATGTGTGTATTTCATGCAACATGCCCCTCTAATATGCATGTTTTAATTGATTCTTCTTCATCTCCAAGAATCAGTAGACTACCACCAATCGTAACTTGTGTAGCTCATGAAATCCAGTAATGAAACTGTTCCCTCTTTTGTTTTCCAATTTTTCAACATTACATCCACCCTCTATGGGACTCTGATAACTTATAAGTGAATGGTAGATAGTAGTAAAATATCATTTTGTTGTTGTTGGATTTGTCAAATCCTCTGTCATATTTGCATCCATCTCTTCTATTTAATTGAACATCTGGCAATCACTGATCTGATATCATTATGTTAAAAATGAATTGCGAAACCGTTTTCCTAAACTAATAGAACTCAGTAAAAATTGAACAAAAACACAAAATCTAAATATGCCAAAATCACAATAGGAGCACAACGTAAACAAAATAACTTTTACGTGAAAAAACTATGACGGAAAAACACACGATAAGATCGGAGTCAAGTTCGAAAAAGCATCCACTAATAGAATAAAAAAATACACTAACTCCTTACAAACTCCTCCATTATTCCACACGGATCACCATAATACTTTAACCAGATTGCAATAGATTATAACGAGTATAAAAAAGATTGCTGAAGACAAGATGACGAGAAAGAACTGTTGTAGAACTCCTTGAAGCAATCTCTCTTCAAATCAAGTCCGAAACTCCGAATCCCTCTTCCTCTCTCAACCTTGAGAAACTCTCATTTTGATCATCTGATATGGACTAGGGACCTATCTAAAGTACCCTAATTTTGAAAAGATCTGGACCATTGATCACAATCTAATGGTAATAATAAAACATCCGAATTTGACCTTCAGTCCCGACATCGGTTCAGCGGCAGTATAAAAAAAATTGGCCACATTGAGTCAGAATTTTTCTAAAACAAACGGCTGCATCACTAGTGTATCGGTAATACACCAACAACAGTACGCCGCTGACACTGCTACAATTTTTCCAATATCCTGACGCACTCTTTAACACGCCACCTTCGACATCATTGATTTATCAAGCTTCTCTAACATACAGATGGTGCTCGTCGTACTACGAGGTATTCTCTATATAGTTTGGGAATCCCACCTGTAGAAGCATGAAAAATACACTGAGGAAATTATACGCGTAAAGCCCTCAACACGCAGGAAGTCGCGTAAAACTTCTCCAGCACTGGGTGGCGTAAAACATGACTTCAGAGCCATTGGCGTAACAACAGAGCTTCAACGCTATACAGCGTAAAATATAGCTCCAGAACGACACGCGTAATGCAGTATCTCCAGACTGCTTCAGATAAAAAAGGTTGCTACATCGCCATTTTGGCATAAAACCTATCTGCTTTTAATGCAGCAGGAAATTATACGAGGAACGCTTCGTATCCCTCGAATGAGTTGTACGAGGAACGCTTTGTATTCCTCGAAATGAACCTGTCAGACAGTACAATGAACCTGACTCCTGACAAAGAGTACTGCACAACTATCGAGAGGACGGCTGTAATGATGATTCTACACAGAGTCCCAGACTATCGCTTAATGATAAAGCCTTGATTTAAGTCGTCATTTACGCAGTCAAGGAATACGCTGCCTAATTTTACACAGGCAGAGACGAGATTTTACGCTCAGGATGAGAGAAAGCTGACCGCCACGTCAAAAGCTGCTCTTCGTACAGAACTCGAGGCACGTCTCTGCAGTTAATGCGCAAGATGGGGGCAGATCTCTGCATTAAATGCACGGGATTTGGTTCTACTTTTAATAACTGGGTGAGCTATAATTAGGGCTAATACGTCCACATCACCGTCCCTGCGCATTACGCTATCAGGCTATTTTCAACTATAGGAGTACGCCATATGCTATCTCCTCGAAATACGTCGACCTGGCTATTTTCAGCTATAGGAGTACGCCGTATGCTATCTCCTCGAAATACGCCAACTCAGGCTATATTTGCAAAGGTATGTGAACAGGCCATCTGGTCCCGAATACGCTCAAGACCTCAGTCAAAGAAGGATAATTGGCTATCTCTACGCCGGCTACCTATCCGTGCAGCATCAGGCTTCTACGCCTATTTTGGCTTCTATGCCAATATGACACCTACTGGGCTTATACGCCTACTTGGCTTCTACGTCAACTTGACAACTACTTGGCTTCTACGCCAATTTGACAACTACTCGGCTTCTACGCCAACCTGACAGCTATTGGGCTTCTACGCCTATATGTCAGCTATTGGGCTTCTACGCCTACTCGGCTTTTACGCCATCAGAACAGCTATTTGGTTTTTACGCCAATAGTGACAGTTATTTGGCTTCTACGCCAATCATCTCTACGCGAGGAGCAGTTACCTACGTGGCTTGCATGTCGTGATCTTCGCAGCAGTTATACGCATTATCTCTTAATGGGACACGCGTCACACGCTTATTCAGAAGATCATTTATACGTGGGTGACAGTTGTTATAACTGCCGCGTAAAGAGCGCCCCACTCTCCATTGTTCGGCTTCTACACCGACTGGACGGTTACGGCAATAAGACTTTATAAATAGAGACCTCTATTGACAGAGGTCAGGGGTCAAAGACTTTGAGGTGGAGAACTTAAAGTCAAAAAATTGAGAGAAAAGAGTCTAGAGCATAGACAGAGAGCAGTGATTGACGACTTTGGCATCAAGCGTCCAATCCCTCTTGCGATCTTTAAAGCTTCTTCTTCTTCTACAGCACTTCTTCGTCATCGTGTGGTCCAAGGGACAAAGTGATCGACTGCAGATCAGACTCCTATGGCAATATTTATCCAGATTTAAATTTCGTACTTAACATCCTCGTATAGGATTAATAGTACTTCTTGTTTGTAAACCTAAGAAAGGGTTTTGTATAAACCTATTTTTATTTCTTTCGTTTATTATCAAACACAAGATGGCGACTCTGCTGGGGGCTGCTTTCTCTTCTGATAAGAAGGCTATTGCTCAATACGATGTTGTATCCGTGGGATCATCGAAGAAGACTCTGGTCGTCCAATTCGACCGATCTGCTTACGAAGACATGCTTCGCACAGGGGGTAGCTCTCATCTCCTCTCTGTCCAAGACAACAGGAAGTTACGTAAAGTATGGATGCCCCGGACATCCTCAACTCTTCCTGCAGGCTCTTTCTCTTCGATCAACAAGGTTGTGGCATCCTAACCTATATGTAGTGAGCGTAAAAACCCGTCTCCCATCCGTGACGTGGCAGACAAAGCTTCTGGCAATGCCTCAGTGCCAATCCAGAAGTCAACTCCGCACCTTGCGCTTAAAATACAGTCTTTCGTCGCTGTCGGAGCAGACAAAACTTCTAGCAATGCCTCAGCGCCAATCCAAAAGTATACAACGCGCTCTGTGCGTAAAAACTCATCTCCCGTCGCTGGCGGGACAGACGTAGTTTCTGACAAGGCCTCAGCGCCAAGTCAGAATTTTCAAAAGCGCTATTGCGTAAAAATACCTCTCCTACCTATAAGGGGGCAGATGGTCACTGCAATCTCCGCAAGGGAGAACAAGTGGCAGATTTCCCGACCTCTCGGTTTTTACGCCATCAAGAAAAGAATCTGCCCGCTCTTCAAATTACGCGGAACACTGATGGCCGATTGAGGACTTCCTCAGTTTTACGCCAACCTGAGCAGAGTTCCAAATTACGCTAGGAGAAGCCCCTCGGCGTAAAGAAGGCCCAGTTTGTGGATAGATACGCTCCTCATGGATCATGTGCTACTCACATGGCTGAACTGCTGTATTCCTACGACAGAGATAGGGTTGGGGTTCCCAATATCCGCGTTCCGACTAATGTAAAAAGGTAGAATAAGCCTTCTACTTCTTCTTCCTCTGTTACTCCCCCTGATTTGCGCGATTTCTTGATCCAGAAACGCAAAGACAAGGGATCTTCTGATATGTCTATTACACCCCCTAGGGAACACTGTTGTAATAGTCACAAAGTTGTAGTTAATTACTACTGTTCTAAGGCAAAACGGTCAATTTTTGACCGGTTGAACTACTCTTTGTCCTTACAAGAAGAAGAACCGACCTTCGTATCGGTAAACATGGCATTGCACATTCCTAGAGGAAGGTCAAGTTCAAGACATCACCCCTCTAGAACTTCGAGCCAAAGGAGATTCGACAAACTCCTTGAAAATATTGAAGCAGGTGTTTTTCGAAACACTCACTCGAGGTCGCGACAATCGGCTTCATATTCTTTTGATTCCGACACCGGGGGTCGCCAATTTCTTGAAGGTGATACTGACAACATAAACTTAATCTTCATAGAGGTGTATACTGATCTCTCAGTAGCACCCAGAGAAATGGAAGTCTATGCTATCGGAGATGAACATGAAGAAGCTTCCCCATCAGGAAGTACGGAGCAACGCATCGCTGTTTTAGAAGCATCACTCAAAGATATGTATACCATGATGCAGAGTATACACCAAATGTTGGTGACTCAATACACAGCTGCACCTGTTCCTCTGTCACGACCCGCACCCGGATATTCGGGCACGAGTACGTGGTTACGCCAGCCTACACCGCAGAATCGGCGGTAGAACGCTGTCTTGGTCATCTCTAACTATCTAACATCTCAACAATATATATAGTACCTGTCAAACATCTCAACTCCAAACGGAGGAGCAATATGGCATCTCACATGAATAACTAATCTCAATCACAAAATCAAACTAAGGAAGAAATATGCACGAATGGAAATAACGAGGGAAGAATAAAAGTACAAATCCACAATCTAAAATATATACAAGATGTGAAACCACAACAGAAAAAGTCTAATACAATCTCAACTACAAAAATAGTCTAAACCTCCTCGGGCTCTGCTGCTAAGTCTCCCTGGTCAATAAGAGTGTCCTCTATAGGTACGCCGTCCTGCGGCCCGTAGTAGGTAGGACACTGCTCTAGAAGCCAGTCATCTGGAAAAATATATCCAGTCAGGATTGGAGCGAAGTACATACCTCTGAAAGCAGTTTCAATAGCATAATCGAGCATATAAACAGATATAGAAATAAAATACAAGATCACTGAACATATGAAAGATGAACAAGATATATACAGGTAATGTACGAGGATATATAGATCAACAATATGGATATCAGCAATATGATGAAGTAACTGCAATCTAAAACTAACTATTGTGCCTCAGAATACGAGTTCATTATGTGATCGGGTTGGGTGAACATGATCAGGTAAGACGGATTACAAGTGAAGTATGTAATCAGAATGTACACGATTTGTAACAATGGCTTTGATCACATAATCAACTCCTACTCTCCCACCCCCAACTAATACCGATGGATCCAATCACGACACGCTACGAACACGAAAATATAACCACTGTCACGAGCAGTGGGTGTACACGAATATCATAACCACCGAACACGAGCGGTGGGTGTACACAAATAAGCACACTGAACACGAGCAGTGTGTGAACACGAAGTAACATCAATACCCAGTATACACGATGAGATACAATGTACATGAGTACCCGCTGAACACGGTAGGGGATAACACCTCATGACGGGATCCATATAGCACTAGTCCATGAAAATCACAGTGTCGGGATCAATGTATACAATTCTAGAATATGCATATATACAATATTATGAATTGAAAACAATTAGAGAAATGTACTCGCCTGACGTCCTGAGCAAGGTGTGTCTCTCGATGCCCAAGCCGGTGTCTCACAACCTATATATGGTATGTTGCATCAATACAGGTTTTGATAATGAAAAATAACTGAAGTTGATGAAATTCTAGGTTGATATGCCATTTCTAAGTCAAACCGATGAGATCTAGGTTGCAAGAGTTAAATGCTAGCCACTAAGTCAATACACTATGAAGCTACGCTATACAAGCTAAGCTAAGCATAAATAAAACACTCAAAGAGCCGTATCCTAAGATACGCAAGTTTCTAATATGAAAAATAGGTTTTATATATGTATACGAACCAAACATTATAGTACTATGTCACAACAACTTAATTTGGATACCTTGGCCTTACACCAAGGTGTATCGCAACTAACTAGCTGCCCAAACTCAAAACCTTGGGTATCGATCCAACACTTTGGTGATATTTCGGTATCCCAAGGCAACCCAAACTCCAAATTAACTAATACATGCATGTCCAACTAATACTAGCTATACTATACACTATACCATATTTAACTATCATAGGATAACCATTAATACAGTACATTCATACCCTGTAGCTTAACTAACTAATAGCTAAGACTCAACTAATAAACATACATAAAGCATATACCCATATTACTAATCTACTAAGTAATTTCATACATATCTAACTATTTAGACTTAACTAGCACATGAGTACATAGCTCACTAAATGATATTTCTAAAGTATAAAAACTATCTAGCTAATTACCCCCAAACTAATATAACTAATACTACTTATAATCCAACTACTAACTACACCTTAATAACTATCTAACAGTTATGCTACTGAAGCCTAAACCCCAACTGATACCCTCAACCCTTCTAACAAGACCAAGACATTACCCAACACCTACTAGAATACTGAAACTGGAAATTGGCAAAACAAAACTGAACTGAAGATACACTGATACACAGTGCAGAACTCAAACTGCAGATAGCATATCATTACCCTTGCTGCTGAACATAGCTGTGCAATGGAGTCTGCACAGCTGAAACCCGAGCCTGAGTGACTTTCCCCATGCCTGAGCTGCTGTATCAAGTGAGTTCTTCAGGTAGTTGCTGTATCGAGGGGTTTTTTTTCAGGTAAAGTCTTCAGTTCTGCAGGTAGAGTGGAGTCTTCAGTCTGCAGGTAAGGTTTTCAGTGCAGGTAAGGTGGAGTCTTCATCCTACAAGTTGCTGTGTATATTGGGTATCTGATTGATGTCTTCAGGACAGTTGTTATCAGTCCTTCAGTTTTACAGGTAATCTTCAATGGAGGTGAATGTGTCCTCAGTTCTTCAGTTACTGAACTGAGCCTTCAGTTCTCAGGTTGCTGTGCAATCTTCTTCTAAACTTCAGTTTTCAGTGTTCAGGTAAATCCTGCAGATACCTTGCTGTTGAGTCCTTCACTTCACTGCACAGTGGCTAGTCTCCCTTTCCCGAGTTTTCTGTGTGGAAGGCGACTGAAGAAATTGGCTGATACACTGTGAATCTGCTTCAGTGAGTGCCGGCCCGAGCTCACTGCTAAACCCTCCTCTTCCCTGTGCACACTGCACAGCCAAGTTGCTCACTGCACAGCCCGAAACTGTGCTCACTGCACAGTCCAAACTGTGCTCACTGCACAGTTACTGTGCAGTGCCCGATTTCACAGGAACTTCCACTCTGTCAAGACCCGGTTGCTCAAGTGTAGAGCCTCTGAACTGCTCTCAAACTCGAGCATACCCAGACACCCACAAACACTCCTACAAACACTACACAGGCACACAAACCAAATACACACTATACTCACAAGTGGCTAGTAAGGTACACACCTCTAAGCCTTTCTACATATCTAAACACCCATAAATCAAGGTATATAAACATCTATAATTAAACTCACATGTGTAACAGTATATATATAGTTAACATATATCTATACCTTCACATACCTATAGATATATGTATACATATATAACTATATACATCAACCTATATATATATATACTAGGTACTTTATTATATACATATGGACACCCATACAATATACATAACTTAAAATACTCTATTATGTATACTATATAATATATCAATAGCTTACAAATATACATTTATACTCGTACGTATAATAATAATGACAAAATATCAAACACATGGGGCGCATCGCACCCGTATCACACTTTTCTATGATACGCTTGCGATACGGCCGCCAACACACAACCAAACGTATCCCGGAGGACACGTACAAGTCCAATACATATTTTATGATCAACACATATAGAAATTAGTGTGTCCACGTGTCCGTGTCACCATATGATATGCACATGGCCCCGTGTCGGAGAAAACCCCCCAAAATCGACCGTTTCGTCAAATTGACGAGATTCGGCTCACACGTATCCAATTGTAGACACAACACAAGCTACAAACAAACAATCAAAGGTCAATTAGATCTATTAGATCCATTGACAAGCACTACATGTGCCAATTTCGGAATTCCCCCAAAATTGGCACCAAAATGGACATAACTTTCACCTTAGGTCTCCAAATGATTCCAAACCAAAACCTATGGGTAACCTATGCATGTGGGGTGGTTTCTCATGGTAAAAACTCAGATCTATAGCCTATAGGAAGGAGGAAAACTGATTTATACCTATTGGGAGATGGATTCCCAATGAGAAAGTCCCAAATGGCAAGTAGCTCCCTTCCTTGTAGATCTTGGCCTCCTCCTCCTTGCTCCTTGCTTGTAGATCTTTGATGTAGAGTCTTCAATGATGAATTTAGGAAGAGATTTGAAGAGAATTGATGAAGAATTGATGGGGGAAATGAGGAAAATGGAAGGGGAAAAACTAGATCTAGAAATTTGGGGAAGAACTAAAATGAGAGCACTCTCTCTCCTCTCAATTATGGCTGGTCATAAACCCCTCCCCAAGCAATGTGTAATGTCCCAAATACCCCTTGGGGCCTCTCATGAAGAAATAATTAGGGAGGGAAGGTTCTAGTCTAATGGTTTCACTAATTAATCATGTTCCTTAATCCATGGGCCTAATTCATGGGCTCAACTTAGACTAGTCCAAAAGTTTGTTCATGTCCTCTAATTAAAATGGTTAGGTCCACTACACAAGTCCAAAACAATTCCACAACTAGCAACTATTAAATAATACCATAAATAATTAAATCAAGCCATGTACAATTATTAATTATAATTATCCTAAAATAATTAATACCCATGATAAATACCAAACTACCCTTAGATGGAAATGTGAGGGTGACAAACCTACCCACCTTAGAAAAATTTTGTCCTCGAAATTAAGGAAGAAACTATCTACCAAACAAACAATATAATGCAAGAAGGAATATACCTTATGGCTCGAAAAGATACGGATATCGCTCGCGCATCTCGACCTCTCGCTCCCAGGTACTCTCTCCTGGCGAGTGATGCCCCCACGCGACGCGCACCAAAGGAATCATCTGGTTCCTCAGCACCTTCTCTCTCCGATCCAGAATCTCCACTGGCTGCTCTGGATAACTGAGAGTAGGGCCCACCTCTATCTCCGAATGATCCAACACATGACTGGGATCTGCCACGTACCGTCTCAACTACGATACGTGAAACACGTTGTGCACTCCCTCCAGTGCAGGTGGTAAGTCTAGTCTGTAAGCGACTGCACCGACCCTCTCAAGAATGCTGAAAGGGCCGATGAATCGCGGACTAAGCTTGCCGCCTCCACCGAAACAAATTATACCACGTGTCGGAGAAATCCTCAAGAAAACCAGACCGCCAACCTAGCACGAAACACAAACTTAGCACTCTAACAAGCAATAATCAAACACAAACAAGACAAAACTAAAGCTATACCTCAAACTCCAGAGGTCTCCGGTGGCTATCGGCCCAATGCCGTTGCCTGTCCTGCGCCACTCGAAGTCTGTCCCTAATAAGCTTCACCTTCTCTGCTGCATCCACTACCATCTCTGGTCCCAATAAAGCCCTGTCACCAACATCATCCCAGGACAACGGAGTGCGGCATCTCCGTCCATACAACGCCTCGAATGGTGACATCTCAATGCTGGCTTGGTAGCTGTTATTGTATGAAAACTCTACCAAGTGAAGGTGATCCTCCCAAGAACCTCCAAGATCCAAAACACAGGTGCGTAGCATGTCCTCGAGAGTCTGAATAGTCCTCTCCGACTGTCCGTCCGTCTGAGGGTGATAAGCGGTACTGAACTTGAGCTGAGTGCCCAAGCTAGCCTGCAAACTCCTCCAGAAATGGGACGTGAAGCGACTATCCCGATCCGAGACAATGCTCACTGGAACACCGTGCAATCTGACAATCTGGCGCACATACATCTCCGCAAGTCTCTCCGTAGATGTACCCACTTTAAATGGCAGAAAGTGGGCTGATTTGGTCAACCTGTCCACGATGACCCAAATCGCATCCTTGCCTCCTGGAGAACGCGGAAGTCCCGATACAAAATCCATGGTAACATGTTCCCATTTCCACTCCGCAATGGGCAAGGGCTGAAGCAATCCTCCTGGTCTCTGTCTCTCCGCCTTGACCTGCTGGCAAACTAAGCATCTGGACACGAAGCTAGCTACCTCGCGCTTCATGCCATACCACCAGACATGCTCCCTCATATCTCTATACATCTTGTTAGCACTGGGATGCATAGAGTATTGGGAATGATGTGCCTCCTGTAAAATCTCCTCGCGCAATGCTCCCTTCGGTACGCACAACCTGGTACCGTGTCGCAATGATCCATCATCCGCGACGGTAAAATCCTCTGCCAGCCCGGCCTGAACCTGTGCTCTGATGCTCCTCAGAGACTCATCCTTATACTGTCCGGCTCTGACTCGGTCCATCAGCTCTGACTGAACCTGAAGTCCCCACATCTGCGCTGCGACTCCCGGAATCAATACCTCAATGCCCAAACTATCGAGGTCTGCCAATAGATGCCTGTCTCTAGTCAAGCACATAGCCACGGGATACCTGCTCAAAGCATCCGCGACTACGTTAGCCTTCCCTGGATGATACTGCAAAGATATGTCGAAGTCCTTCATCAGCTCCAACCATCGCCGCTGCCTCATGTTGAGCTCCTTCTGTGTAAACACATACTTTAAGCTCTTATGGTCTATGAAGATCTCTACTCTCTCTCCATATAGATAGTATTTCCACAATTTGAGAGCAAAGATAACCGCTGCAAGCTCCAAATCATGGGTAGGATAGTTCTTCTCATGCGGGCGTAATTGCTTGGAAGCATAGGCGATTACCTTCCCGTGCTGCTGTAGTACACAACCCAAACCCTTTCCTGATGCATCACTGTAAATGGAAAATCCTCCTGCTCCTGATGGTAGTGTCAAGATGGGAGCTGTAGTCAATCTCCTCTTCAGCTCCTCAAATGCTGACTGGCAATCCTCAGTCCAGACGAATTCCACGTCCTTCCTGGTCAGCCTGGTCATCGGCTCTGCTAGTCTGGAAAAGTCCTGAACAAACTTCCGGTAGTAGCCTGCTAATCCAAGGAAGCTCCTGATCTCTGCTACTGAACTCGGGGTAGACCACGATTCAACTGCTGAGATCTTCTTCGGGTCCACCGAGACTCCATCTCCTGTAATGACATGTCCAAAAAATTCAACCTTATCAAGGAAGAATTCACACTTCGACAACTTGCCATACAACTTCTCCTTCTTGAGGGTCTCCAGAACAATCCTCAAGTGCTGCTCATGCTCCTCAGGGGTCTTCGAGTATATCAGAATATCATCTATGAAGACTACAACAAACCGATCCAGGTACTGATGAAATACCTTGTTCATCAGGTTCATGAATACTGCCGGGGCATTGGTCAACCCAAACGGCATCACCAAGAACTCGAACTGCCCATAGCGAGTCCTGAAAGCTGTCTTTGGGATGTCTTCCCTCTTAACTTTCACCTGGTGGTACCCTGACCTCAAGTCTATCTTGGAGAATACCTTCGCTCCGCTCAACTGGTCAAACAAGTCATCTATCCGCGGCAACGGGTATTTATTCTTGATAGTGAGGTTATTAAGTGCCCTGTAGTCGATACACATACGTACCGACCCATCCTTCTTGGGTACAAAGAGTACCGGAGCACCCCATGGTGATGAACTGGAACGGATAAATCCTTTGTCTTGCAACTCATCCACCTGCTTTTTTAACTCCGTCAGTTCGCTGTTGTTTACTCTATAGACGTGCTGAGAGATCGGCTCTGCGCCTGGCACTAAATCTATAGAGAATTCCACATCTCTGTCCGGCGGCAACCCCGACAACTCCTCCGGAAAGACATCCAAGAATTCCGCAATCAACGGATGTGGCGGCGTCTGCTCCTGCTCCTCAACTAAAGCTCCACAGAAATTGCCGTCGCTCTGCTCTGCTCCTCGGACGAACTCAAACTCTGGCTCTCCTGGTGTCTGAAATACAACTCTGCCTCCACGACAATCGATACTAGCGTGATGTCTACTCAACCAATCTATCCCGAGCACTATATCGTAACTCGGAAGTGGCATTACGAGCAAACATACACTCAGCTCACGGCCTCCCAAATAAACTCTCTGGTTCCTGCAAACATCACTGACCAGGATAATACCACCACCGGTCGTGATCTTGCAAGTCCTCGCCAACGGTTCAGACTCAAGGCGATGCCCCAAAGCAAAAGATACAGATACAAAGCTATGAGAAGCACTAGAATCGAACAAAACATGAGCTGGAAAGGAATCGAGATAAACAGAACCTGAGATGACATCGCCAATCGGCTCCTCCTCCTTGACAGTCAGGGCAAAAGCTTGCCCCTGTCGATGCGCTCCTCTGTTCTGCTGATGCTGGGCAAACTGCTGCTGCTGCGGTGGAAGAGGTCCTCTCTGCTGGCCCGCTGGTGGTCGAGCGGGTGCCTTCTGTGCCTGTCCTCCACCCTGAGCTGGACGAGCCTGGACTTTGGGGCAAGCCCGTAGCTGATGATCTCCCGATCCACAAAATAAGCACTGGCCTAGCCTCATCCTGCATGCGTCCCATCCGTGTCCTTGCTTCTTACAGAAGGTACAAGGAGCTGCTGTCCTCTGGATCTGATGCATCTGTTGAGCCGACGCTCTAACTGGCCCATGGTGCTGCTGCCTCTGGTGCTGGTAAGGCCTCTGGTTTTGCTGCTGGAAATAAGGCCTCTTCGTGGGACCCGTGTAGCTGCCGGATCCTCCTGTGTCCCTCTGCCTCTTAGAGCCAAGCTCTAAGTCATCTTCTGCTCTCTGCGCCTGCATGAGTATCTCCTCGAATGTGGCGGTAGGACCTCCGTTGGTATGGGGTTTGACTTCCCGGTTCAGGCCCTTCCTGAACTTCCTTGCCTTGCTTCTAGGGTTCTGACCCTCCACGAAGCGTCCTAGCCGGCAATACTCTGCCGCATACTCATCCACTGACATGCCTCCCTGTACAAGATACTGGAACTGACTCTCCAAGGAAGTAAGAGCCACGTCAGGGAAGAACTTCTCCTTGAAAAGCTCTTTGAAAGCTTCCCAAGAGAGTCCTGGTGCTGAAATCCTCGGGTCGGTCCGGAACCATGTCAGGGCAATATCAAACATCATACAACCCGCAGCCTCAATCTGTAGCATCTCTGGAATCTGCGCCAGCCGCAGGTTCCGCTCTATGTCCTCGATCCACTCGTCCGCATATAAAATCCCCTCGGTGCCCCTGAAGTCCTTCGGGCCCATCCTCTTGAAGTCGATGATGGTACCTGGTCTCGGCTGATGCGGAATAAACTGAGCTGGTGCCGTCGGTGGCTGGGTGGTAGTAGCTCTCTCTACCGCTGTGAGTGCGATCTGGTGTGCGTTCTCCACGCTCTGTCGCAGGACCTCTGACTGTCGCTGCTGTGCCTCCATCATCTGCTGGAGAAGTGCAAACATCTGTGCCTGATCAACCACTGGTGGTGGAGGTGGAAGACCCTCTGAAACAACTGGAGCTACTGGAGCCACCCTCCGAACTGGGGGAGGAGCACCCCCGAAAACAGCTGCTGAGACCCCCACCTGAACCGGTGAGGCGACCCTCTCAACTGGGGAAGAACCCGAAGTAGGTGCTACTCTCTCCGCAGCAGGCTGGGAAGCAGCTGAGGAAGCTGGTGCTGCTCCCGAGCGATAGAATCGGATCTTCGGAGGCATCCTGAAGACAGATTGAAAATAAGGAATCAATATTGAATATAATGCGATATCATCAAAGAAGGACAGAACTTTATTCAAAATGGAAGACAATATTCAATAGATAAGGATTTGCAAAAACAGATATTCGAATTTTTCCTAGATGTGATTGAGTAAACTCTCTCGGCCTAAATCCTGTTTCCTAAGGCAGGCTCGTAGCCGTACTCTAGTCGAGCACAACCACGATATCTATCTAGACCTGCATGGGCCACCACTAAAAACGTGTCACGACCCGCACCCAGATATTCGGGCACGAGTACGTGGTTACGCCAGCCTACACCGCAGAATCGACGGTAGAACGCTGTCTTGGTCATCTCTAACTATCTAACATCTCAACAATATATATAGTACCTGTCAAACATCTTAACTCCAAACGGAGGAGCAATATGGCATCTCACATGAATAACTAATCTCAATCACAAAATCAAACTAAGGAAGAAATATGCACGAATGGAAATAACGAGGGAAGAATAAAAGTACAAATCCACAATCTGAAATATATACAAGATGTGAAACCACAACAGAAAAAGTCTAATACAATCTCAACTACAAAAATAGTCTAAACCTCCTCGGGCTCTGCTGCTAAGTCTCCCTGGTTAATAAGAGTGTCCTCTATAGGTACGCCGTCCTGCGGCCCGTAGTAGGTAGGACACTGCTCTAGAAGCCAGTCATCTGGAAAAATATATCCAGTCAGGATTGGAGCGAAGTACATACCTCTGAAAGCAGTTTCAATAGCATAATCGAGCATATAAACAGATATAGAAATGAAATACAAGATCACTGAACATATGAAAGATGAACAAGATATATACAGGTAATGTACGAGGATATATAGATCAACAATATGGATATCAGCAATATGATGAAGTAACTGCAATCTAAAACTAACTACTGTGCCTCA
The DNA here is from genome assembly GCA_036927795.1 of Iris macrosiphon. NCBI lineage: Eukaryota > Viridiplantae > Streptophyta > Magnoliopsida > Asparagales > Iridaceae > Iris > Iris macrosiphon. The sequence goes on along the minus strand of JAYESA010000004.1, from coordinate 62,515,499 downwards.
GAATACGAGTTCATTATGTGATCGGGTTGGGTGAACATGATCAGGTAAGACGGATTACAAGTGAAGTATGTAATCAGAATGTACACGATTTGTAACAATGGCTTTGATCACATAATCAACTCCTACTCTCCCACCCCCAACTAATACCGATGGATCCAATCACGACACGCTATGAACACGAAAATATAACCACTGTCACGAGCAGTGGGTGTACACGAATATCATAACCACCGAACACGAGCGGTGGGTGTACACGAATAAGCACACTGAACACGAGCAGTGTGTGAACACGAAGTAACATCAATACCCAGTATACACGATGAGATACAATGTACATGAGTACCCGCTGAACACGGTAGGGGATAACACCTCATGACGGGATCCATATAGCACTAGTCCGTGAAAATCACTGTGTCGGGATCAATGTATACAATTCTAGAACATGCATATATACAATATTATGAATTGAAAACAATCAGAGAAATGTACTCGCCTGACGTCCTGAGCAAGGTGTGTCTCTCGATGCCCAAGCCGGTGTCTCACAACCTATATATGGTATGTTGCATCAATACAGGTTTTGATAATAAAAAATAACTGAAGTTGATGAAATTCTAGGTTGATATGCCATTTCTAAGTCAAACCGATGAGATCTAGGTTGCAAGAGTTAAATGCTAGCCACTAAGTCAATACACTATGAAGCTACGCTATACAAGCTAAGCTAAGCATAAATAAAACACTCAAAGAGCCGTATCCTAAGATACGCAAGTTTTTAATATAAAAAATAGGTTTTATATATGTATACGAACCAAACATTATAGTACTATGTCACAACAACTTAATTTGGATACCTTGGCCTTACACCAAGGTGTATCGCAACTAACTAGCTGCCCAAACTCAAAACCTTGGGTATCGATCCAACACTTTGGTGATATTTCGGTATCCCAAGGCAACCCAAACTCCAAATTAACTAATACATGCATGTCCAACTAATACTAGCTATACTATACACTATACCATATTTAACTATCATAGGATAACCATTAATACAGTACATTCATACCCTGTAGCTTAACTAACTAATAGCTAAGACTCAACTAATAAACATACATAAAGCATATACCCATATTACTAATCTACTAAGTAATTTCATACATATCTAACTATTTAGACTTAACTAGCACATGAGTACATAGCTCACTAAATGATATTTCTAAAGTATAAAAACTATCTAGCTAATTACCCCCAAACTAATATAACTAATACTACTTATAATCCAACTACTAACTACACCTTAATAACTATCTAACAGTTATGCTACTGAAGCCTAAACCCCAACTGATACCCTCAACCCTTCTAACAAGACCAAGACATTACCCAACACCTACTAGAATACTGAAACTGGAAATTGGCAAAACAAAACTGAACTGAAGATACACTGATACACAGTGCAGAACTCAAACTGCAGATAGCATATCATTACCCTTGCTGCTAAACATAGCTGTGCAATGGAGTCTGCACAGCTGAAACCCGAGCCTGAGTGACTTTCCCCATGCCTGAGCTGCTGTATCAAGTGAGTTCTTCAGGTAGTTGCTGTATCGAGGGGTTTTTTTTCAGGTAGAGTCTTCAGTTCTGCAGGTAGAGTGGAGTCTTCAGTCTGCAGGTAAGGTTTTCAGTGCAGGTAAGGTGGAGTCTTCATCCTACAAGTTGCTGTGTACATTGGGTATCTGATTGATGTCTTCAGGACAGTTGTTATCAGTCCTTCAGTTTTACAGGTAATCTTCAATGGAGGTGAATGTGTCCTCAGTTCTTCAGTTACTGAACTGAGCCTTCAGTTCTCAGGTTGCTGTGCAATCTTCTTCTAAACTTCAGTTTTCAGTGTTCAGGCAAATCCTGCAGATACCTTGCTGTTGAGTCCTTCACTTCACTGCACAGTGGCTAGTCTCCCTTTCCCGAGTTTTCTGTGTGGAAGGCGACTGAAGAAATTGGCTGATACACTGTGAATCTGCTTCAGTGAGTGCCGGCCCGAGCTCACTGCTAAACCCTCCTCTTCCCTGTGCACACTGCACAGCCAAGTTGCTCACTGCACAGCCCGAAACTGTGCTCACTGCACAATCCAAACTGTGCTCACTGCACAGTTACTGTGCAGTGCCCGATTTCACAGGAACTTCCACTCTGTCAAGACCCGGTTGCTCAAGTGTAGAGCCTCTGAACTGCTCTCAAACTCGAGCATACCCAGACACCCACAAACACTCCTACAAACACTACACAGGCACACAAACCAAATACACACTATACTCACAAGTGGCTAGTAAGGTACACACCTCTAAGCCTTTCTACATATCTAAACACCCATAAATCAAGGTATATAAACATCTATAATTAAACTCACATGTGTAACAGTATATATATAGTTAACATATATCTATACCTTCACATACCTATAGATATATGTATACATATATAACTATATACATCAACCTATATATATATATACTAGGTACTTTATTATATACATATGGACACCCATACAATATACATAACTTAAAATACTCTATTATGTATACTATATAATATATCAGTAGCTTACAAATATACATTTATACTCGTACGTATAATAATAATGACAAAATATCAAACACATGGGGCGCATCGCAACCGTATCACACTTTTCTATGATACGCTTGCGATACGGCCTCCAACACACAACCAAACATATCCCGGAGGACACGTACAAGTCCAATACATATTTTATGATCAACACATATAGAAATTAGTGTGTCCACGTGTCCGTGTCACCATATGATATGCACATGGCCCCGTGTCGGAGAAAAACCCCCAAAATCGACCGTTTCGTCAAATTGACGAGATTCGGCTCACACGTATCCAATTGTGGACACGACATAAGCTACAAACAAACAATCAAAGGTCAATTAGATCTATTAGATCCATTGACAAGCACTACATGTGCCAATTTCGAAATTCCCCCAAAATTGGCACCAAAATGGACATAACTTCCACCTTAGGTCTCCAAATGATTCCAAACCAAAACCTATGGGTAACCTATGCATGTGGGGTAGTTTCTCATGGTAAAAACTCAGATCTATAGCCTATAGGAAGGGGAAAAACTGATTTATACCTATTGGGAGATGGATTCCCAATGAGAAAGTCCCAAATGGCAAGTAGCTCCCTTCCTTGTAGATCTTGGCCTCCTCCTCCTTGCTCCTTGCTCCTTGCTTGTAGATCTTTGATGTAGAGTCTTCAATGATAAATTTAGGAAGAGATTTGAAGAGAATTGATAAAGAATTGATGGGGGAAAGGAGGAAAATGGAAGGGAAAAAACTAGATCTAGAAATTTGGGGAAGAACTAAAATGAGAGCACTCTCTCTCCTCTCAATTATGGCTGGTCATAAACCCCTCCCCAAGCAATGTATAATGTTCCAAATACCCCTTGGGGCCTCTCATGAAGAAATAATTAGGGAGGAAAGGTTCTAGTCTAATGGTTTCACTAATTAATCATGTTCCTTAATCCATGGGCCTAATTCATGGGCTCAACTTAGACTAGTCCAAAAGTTTGTTCATGTCCTCTAATTAAAATGGTTAGGTCCACTACACAAGTCCAAAACAATTCCACAACTAGCAACTATTAAATAATACCATAAATAATTAAATCAAGCCATGTACAATTATTAATTATAATTATCCTAAAATAATTAATACCCATGATAAATACCAAACTACCCTTAGATGGAAATGTGAGGGTGACATCCTCTGACTCAACTACGGGTGGGGGTAGATATACCATCAAGTCTGGAGCCTATTCAAAATCAAGAATCAGCTGCTCCTCAACCTCTCAACCCGAAAAACGTATTACCTCCTGTTGGACATGTTGGAGTTACAATACAACCGACCTCTTACATCTCTGCGGTCCCTTTTCCAACTGAAGATCCGATGCAAGCAGTGCGGGAATTAAAAGCCCAATTTGACACCCTGAAGCACAAGGATCAGCTTAAGAAGTTGGGCATCAACCAGCCTTACCCAGCTATCTGGGATGAGATCACTTTTTCCCCGAAGTACAAACCACAGGCTATGGTTTTGTTTGAGGGAAAGACATCACCAAGTCAATACATAAACTACTTCAGTATGATGACGGTGTTGCTACAAGGGAATGACGCCCTTCTCACTCGACTATTTAAGGGCTGCCTGTCTGGTATAGCCTATTAATGGTACCGTAGCTTGGCGGATAATTGTATTACTTCCTTCGAAGACTACAAGACTTTTTCTTCGCTTGGTTCTACGAGGGAGGAATGGACATGTCTATGTCATCGCTCATCGAAGTGAAGCAGAAAGAGAAGGAGAACGTTCGTACTTTTATTGAACGTTTTTGTCAAGCCACTTTGCAGATGCCTCCCGAAGTTTCGGATTCAGCCTTGGTGGATATTTGCAGGAAGAACCTACTTCCACTGATCTCGGTGTTCACAGGACCATATCAGTTCCATGATTGGCCCTCGTTTATTATCTCAGCGGTTGCCGCCGAAGATAACAGTCGAAAGGCGCGTGACAATGGAATCATGATCTCCACCTATGACAAAGAAAAACGGTCATCTTCCAATAGAGACCATCCTCGTAGTTCCAAAGGAAAGGAAGCTTTGGCGATTAACACATCCAGGCAACCTACCCCAGCAACTACGCAGACGAAACCTGGGACTTCTAGGCCCATAGAAGAATATTCTTTTAATGATGATGACATTCCGAGCATATTCGAATGTCTAGTCAAAAGTGGCAAGCTTACTCTCTCCGAGGTGAAAAGGCCAAATGAAGTCGGCAGTACCAATAACCCTAAGTACTGCATTTTCTACAGGTATATACATCACCCTACCAAGACGTGTTATATACTAAAAAGGAAAAGCCAGGAGCTGATCGATGCCAAGTCTATCACTCTGCACAATAGCGAGAAGACGGTCACCGCCAACATGATCTCTCTCTAATTCGGCGATCTGCCCCCTCAAGAAGTCTCGGATGGTATAGTACCTATTCCCCGGACGACGATAAACATTGTTAATCTCCCTCCGGCCAGGGGTCAAAACCAGGATTTGGTGCCTTTAACTACCCAACGTGGTGAGATTATGTGGGTTCATCCTGATCTGGTGTCAGAGGTTGAGGAAGAGACTCAAGCTGTTAAGGCTAAGTCTAGAAAAAGCTCAAGACACAAACCATGTCATATGGTTACAATTTTTCCGACATCAGAAGAAGAGGCTTTAGCTGCCGGAACCCGGTCAGGGAAAGCCTACCTCAAGAACTATGAAGGAAATTAGGAAAAAACAACGGCAGACACATCAGCTGCCAAGCCTTCAGAGCCTGAACCTGTCATACCAGAGGCAGATCCTTCTAGACCAACTCCGACAGACAAGGGCAAATAGAAAGAAGTTCGTTTTGATAAACCTTTGAAAAATATTCAAAACAAAGGTTTAGAGAAACTATGTAACTTTGACATCCTCGCCCAACTGGCTAATACTCCAGCCAGACTGTATATTTTCGAACTGCTTAGGCTATCCAAAGGCACTCATCAAGCCTTGAGCGAAGCTTTGATGCAGGCGGACGTATGCTTGACCCAGCTTAAGTCCCCCGACAAAGAACCTGTGGCATGTCCTCAATATCATATGGTAATGGAAGTGGTTTCTAACATCACTTTCACTCAAGAAGACATGCTGTTGAAGCATAATAGGCATGACAGACCCCTCTATTACACCAGATACGTCGGTTCCATGGAGGTAGACCGGATTTACATAGATCCGGGATCGTCGATCAGCATCATCCCTCATAGTCTACTTAGGCCATTGAGGATTCCTACCAGCAAACTGGCTTACACCACCACTATAATCGTGGGCTTCAACGCCAGGAAAAGTAAGCCACTGGGGAAGATTCGTCTAAGGATCCAGATTGGTGACCTTAGATTAGTGGCTACTTGTTACGTCATTGATTCGGAAGTTTCCTATAATATTCTGTTGGGCAGACCATGGATCCACGATCATAATATTGTTCCTTCCACTCTACATCAATGCTTCAAATATGTAGACTCCCAAGGAACAGTAAAGACAGAGTTTGCTGATCTCAACCCGTTCAAAGGAGTTGAGTCCTACTACTTAGATGCTATATTGTATACCCAAGACTACATGAAGGAGGTGACGGGCAAGACGAAAGAGGAATCCCACCGGGAGCCAGAAGAACCGTCTGTTGAGCAACCTCTGTCAATCCAGGTAAAAGGACGGACTACCCGTCCTAAAGTCATGGAACCCATGGCTATCCACTTGGACAGAACCAAATCAGGAGGAGGAAAGGATCTCCTATTGATCACTCTGAACCAGAAGCCTCCACCCTTGGTCATCAACCTTCGGCGCAACAAACAACCGATTGATATAATACAACCGGGAACATAGTTTCTGATGATAATAAAGAACCTCTTTTCCAGTATACTGATGCTCAAATTCCTAATCAAGAATCATCCCTCCATAACGATATAGAGCCTATAGCACAAAAATTCTTGAAATCCATAGAACTCTATCAACCGTATGTATGGGAAGTAGCATCAATATCCAATATCATCACGACATACGGGACACATGAAGATTCTATCTTTATCGTCCCACCTGCCCGTAAAGATCAACATCCAATAGTCTTCGGCCGCATGTGGAATCGACCGATTGTACAAGAAGATTCTCACGAGTCTGATGCTGGCAAAATACAGGTCCACAGATATAGCCCACAGGCTTTGAAGATTATGCAAAGTATGGGTTATGACCTGAAGGCAGAACCAGGCCTCAACTTTGGAAAAGGTAGGAGAATGCCGTTGCGTGGTGATCCCTATTTTCAATGAACTCACTTCGGGTTAGGGTATACCACGACTCTTGCAACTTCTGATTCAAGTGAGGATATCATTTCCTCTTCTCAGAATGGTTCGTCGTTCTCCGATTCAGATGATGAATTCCCACGAGTATTGTCAGCAAACACGGTATTGACATATTCTTTCGAAACAGACGAACAAAAATCTGAACCGTTTGAAAATGACTCCTGGGCACATCAAATGGATACACAATGGAAACTCTGGTTCGAGCAGAGAGAACCGCCCACTGAGGATAAAGTTATCCAAGTCGATGTTGGGGATAAAATTTTACCAAAGCCGATATTTATCAGTAACAATCTTTCCCCAGCAGAAAGGAAAGAGATGATCCAGCTGATAAAAGAATATATCGATATCTTTGCATGGAATTATGATGATATGCCGGGTCTTGATCCAAAAGTGGCTACTCATAAACTTAATATACTGCCCAATTCAAAACCTGTAAAGCAGCACCAACGCCGGTTTCGCTCGGATATGATGGATGCCATTGAAGCTGAAATCAAGAAGTTGATAGCCTGCAGGTTCATCCGTGAAGAGCAACATCCTGATTGGGTCACTAATGTTGTCCCGGTCATAAAGAAAAGTGGGAAAGTTCGCATTTGTATCGACTTCCGAGATCTTAATGCGGCTTGCCCCAAGGATGAGTTCCCTCTTCCCATCACAGACGTCATGATCGACAACACATGCGATTTTGAACGCATGTCTTTCATGGACGGATTTTTAGGGTACAATCAGATTATGATGCATCCTGAAGACGAGAAGTATACTGCCTTCCGCACGCCACTGGGGGTATATTGCTACACGGTCATGTCCTTCGGATTAAAAAATGCTGGGGCTACATATCAGCGAGCCATGAGTAACATATTCCATGAGCATCTACACAAAATAGTGGAATATTACGTAGACGACATCGCTGTCAAAAGCTGCCTCAAAACTAATCACATCCAAGACTTGAAGACAGTGTTCGAGTTGATGCGTCAACACCAACTCAAAATGAACCCTACAAAGTCCTTTCTCGGGGTATCCAGCAGCAACTTCATGGGATTTGTTATTACCGCTAAAGGCATTCAAGTCGACCTTGATAAAGTAAAGGCCATCCTTGAGATACGACCGCCCCATAATCTGAGACAACTCAGGAGATTTTAAGGTCGTCTAGCTTATATCAGGAGATTCATATCTAACCTTTCTGGAAGATGTCAACCTTTCTCCCGTCTGATGAAGAAATGAGTGTCCTTTGTATGGGACAAAGCCTGTCAGCAAGCGTTTGACGATATCAAACGCTACCTTACTAATCCTCCAGTTTTGGTGCCTTCCGTCATAGGAAGACCATTTTTGCTGTATGTTCGAGCAATGGATCATTCTTTAGGGGCTCTCCTCACACAGAACAACAATGAGGGTCATGAACAGGCTATCTATTACCTAAGTAGGATGATGGTCGGAGCTGAACACTGGTACAATCCAGTAAAAAAGAATGCTTAGCCCTAATATTCGCCATTCAGAAGATGCGATATTATGTGACAGGCCAAACTATTCATATCATCTCCAGGATCAATCCTCTTCGGGTATTGATGAGCAAGCCAAGTGTTCTTAATTTTCGACTTGCGACTTGGACGATGTTACTAACACCATATGATATGGTGTACATCCCTCAGAAGTCCATAAAGGGTTAAGCCTTGGCTCATTTCTTAGCTGCCCATCCGATTCCGAAAACCTCCAAACTATACGAGGATATTCCCTACGAAGTTGCAGAATGTAACTCTGCAATGGAAAATGATATATGGCAGCTATTCTTCGATGGCGCTTCCAGGACTAATCCCAAGGGAAATATGATTTTAGGAGTAGGAATTGTTCTGGTAACTCCTGACAAACTCGTCATCTATCGAGCATATTCTCTCAGTGAGCCCTGCTCTAATAATGTGGCAGAGTATAATGCTCTACTAATCGGACTTCAAGTCGCTAAAGAATTGGAGGTCGAATATCTGGAAGCTTTTGGTGATTCCCAGCTGATCGTCAATCAGGTCAGAGGAGTATATGAAGTCCGAAATCTAGACCTCATTCCTTATCATCAAGAAATGATCGAGATAGCCATGTCTTTTAAAGGATTCTTCCTAGAACATGTGCCTCGATCTTAAAATTTGGAAGCTGATGCTCTGGCCAGTTTAGCTGCAGATCTAGCTATTCCTATAAGGAGGCAGAACTCGGTGATCCTTCTCAACAGAGATCTCTTTTCTGTGAAGAATAACTTTCACTTGGAACGCAGCTATACCGTAAACACGGTTCCTCCTAAAAGGGATTGGAGAAGTCCCTTTATGACTTCGCAGCATACGAAATCTTACCAGAGGATCCTAAAGAAGCAGTGTCTATCAAAAGACGATCACTACGCTTCTATTTTGATGCTTCTTCACAAAGTCTATATCGCCGAACTTACGATGGACTATTGCTACGATGTCTCTCTGATGATAATGCAAAACGGGTTATCCGTGATGCTCACGACGGAGTATGTGGAGCACACTAACCCGGTCCTAAGTTACAGGATCGTATCAGGAGAATGGGCTATTACTGGCCTACCATGATTGCAGATGCAGTAAAATATGCAAGACAGTGCAAAGCCTGTCAAGTTCATACGGATTTTATACATCAACCTTCTGAGTATCTACATCCTATTATTGCATCATAGTCCTTCGAAGCATGGGGTATTGATATAATTGGTCCTATTCACCCATCATCTTCCAGAGGACATCGGTTCATATTGGCTATCACCGATTATTTCTCCAAATGGGTAGAGGCGATCCCTCTTGCCGAGGTAAAAACATCCAACATGATCAGCTTTATCAAGCATCATGTCATTTATCGCTTTAGGATACTCTAAAGGATAATTTATGACAACGGGCCTCAATTCATTAGCCAAGTGTTTCATCGGTTTTGCGATAAGAATCAGATACAAAATATGGCCTCTACGGCATATAATCCTGCTGCTAATGGTTTGGCGGAAGCCTTCAACAAAATCATGTTTGAAGTACGACACAAAGAATAAAAAATCATGATCAAGGAGAAATTGAAGGGTGGAGGTTAAGCAGAACAAATAGGGAAGGAATAAAGTATTTCCTAAGACAATAAAAGTTAGGTAATTCAAGAGTAAAGGAATCGGGTTAGTGCAAGAAAACTATAGCTTAGAAAAATTAGGGTATCAATACTAACAAGTTTAAAATACTAGGTTTGAGGCTAGGAAATGGAATTAACAGGAACATGCTAAGGCATTACTAGGAATAGTTAGCTATGATAAAACTTAAATCTTACGCGTATTCGCTATTCTACGAGTCTGCGCATCCTCCATTGTCATCGGAAAAGCTTGTTCGCATCCATGTGGTGGTGTCCTCTGCTGTTGCTGGGCTTGCTAAAAAAGTGCTGCCTGGGTTGCCAAAGGTGGCCTCGGTGCTAGTAAAGCTTGTCAGTTAACCATCGATGTTTTTCCTCGATGCTCCATATAATTTTTGGCTAAATATTGTCTTGCTGGAATCTCGAGGTGAGCTGATCTGCTTGATTACCTTGTTGAGTTGATTGACCTCTATCTTCTGGTGTTACTTCATCTTCATAGATGACCACAGCACCTTGTGGTATTCCTGCATAAGTCTCGTTGCTTGCTTGTGATTCCATTACTCTGCATCCAAAATAAACTATAAAAGGCGCATAGAGGAATCAAGGCATGATGCAAGTCAAGAAATTAATTCGAATCCAATATAGAGATCAAGAACGATTCAATCAAGTGGATGGGATCCTATAACTTATCCTATCCTTATCGCAGGCTTGCTCAGTTCCTTAGTTAAAATTAAAACAATTTAGTCATTGAACTGCATGGGCCACTAAAAAAATTATGTCACGTCCCAGTCCCAAATACCGAGGGACTAGCCATGTGGCAATGGCCAACAGCACCCTCCAATGGGCAAACCCAATTTAATAGACCCATTAGAGTGTACTTAAGCTGTAAAACAACAGTAAAGGTCTACGATACTAATCTTATCCACAGAAGATAAATACAATCAATATCAAAATAATCAAGTTAAAATAATAAACAACAAGTCTCAATAAAAGTCTCGGGGAATAACCCGATAATAAGTCTGATACAGTAGTTCAATAGACAAGAAATAAAAGAGTCTAACAACAGCAAAGACTGAGTATAGATAAAGAAGATACTCAGGAGAAATCCTCGGCCATCATCTCATCCTCGGGTATCGGTATTGCTTCTGCTTCTGCTACTGCTCCTATCCCGTATACCTCGGGATAGATCTCTTCAACTATACCTGGGGATATAATCCGGATTCTAGGTCCTCAGGGGACATAGCAAGATACAAGAATAACTCAAGCCAAATAAATACAGTATATAATAATATATCAATAGGGCATACTATGTAATCAGCTAAGTGATATGTAAAATGAGAGCATCACTAGAACTCAGGCTGAGACTACTACTAGCTCTGTGTCGGGGAGCCGGTAGCAGTGATATCATGTAATGTGCCTAGCTCTGATGTAGAGTCTACGACCACACAATAATAAATATATGTATATAATCATCCTGTAGCCTGTGTGTCTCTTCCCACCCAATGTATTCATACGTCTCATGTCCACGATGTCTCATGTCCATAACACGCAAGATCATGACCTCTAACTGATGCAGATAGTCATAATGATAGCTAAGCATATGTAATAATATCTATGTCACGAATCCTGTAGCCTATACAGAATTACCATGAATGACTCAGAAAGATTCTGTTTCATGAATAGTGTCAGGTGTCCTATGGTATGACGTACTTGATAATACAAGCACAAAAATGTATAGGGTCACGATATCACCTTTCTAGGTGACGTTACACAACTTCGCGTACGGCGTTGACACCCAAATATTATTCGGATGCTAAGCTTTGTTACACGATCCTAGGTTGAACAGATACATCATATAAATAAATTAAGAAAATAATATAAAGCAAGTACTGCAAGATTGGCAAGGTACACTTGCCTGGGATTTGGATTCCAACAGTCGCTTATGTATCAGCAGGATCTTTAGGTACTCCTCCTGATGCTGAAATAAATACTAGCATCATTCCCAGACGATATAAAATAGCTAGGATTGCCTATCCATAAGTCCAATTTGGACACAGGGACAAAATTGACAGTTTCTGGTCAAAATAGGGTCCACATGTGGCCTACTTCGCACCAAAATATATGCCAGAGATAAATTTCTCTAAATTTGTCAAACTTAGTGTCTACAAGTCCAGAACGTCGATACGAATCCAACGGAATGTCCAGAACTGGATTCTGATGAGCCAAGCACAAAATTACCCGTCATGTGGAGCCGTAGGGCCCACGATACGGGATTTCGTCAACGTTCTCAGAATTGAACCAAACTTGGGTCACAAGACCAGCTTATTGCTACTAGTCTGATGGCATAAGTTTCATTATCAAACGATAAGCACACACGAAGTTACAATGAGTTTCAGAATAGGCCCGATACGGGGTAATTTCGACGGATACGCGTTGATTTCGGTATGCACGCACATCCAAATCAACTTTCGCAAAATTTCACACGTCCGTATTGACGGTGCACACCTTTCGGTAAAATTCGCACACGACCAAGTCATCTCGTTTAGCGGGGCACATCCAGTTCAGAAAAATTTAGGATTTTGAATAACCAAGTTTTTGGTCAATTTCACCCTCGAAATAATTATAATCTACAGCAAAATAAATTAAACTATTTACAGGGTTTAAAACTCGATTATATGGTCTAAATTACTGTTCAAGTGAATTTTAGAATTAATTAACAGGTTGCACACAAAACGGTCGTGAACTTGTGAGTTCGGGACAATTTTTTGAATTTTCAGAAATAAGGCTTATTTTCCTATTTTTGCGTCGCAGTTTGTGACTGACACAGGTCGTAATACCCTAAAATGTTTGCACAGGTTTCGAGAGGGTCACATAGAGAACGTGTCATAGTGGACGGGATCAAAAATTGGTGCGACGAGGAGAGAAAAACTCACCAGAATGATGGTTCAGTAACGGCTGAAATTGCACATGCACGATACGGCGCGGCACGGCGACACTGCTGCAGCTGTTGGTCGGCGGCGGGGTCGACGTTGGGTCACCGGAGGCTTGATCTCACGGAGGCGTCGCCGTCGTCGGGTCATGGCGGAGATGCTGTGCTCGACGGCGGGTAGAGGATACAACAGGGGTTGCGGAGGCAGTAGAGATATGGTGGAGGCGGTGGGGTTCACGGCGGAGAGGAGCTAAGGGTTCGATGAAGGAGAGGTCGGTGGCGGCCGAGAGTGGCGGAGAGGGGTGGCTGGGGAGTCGAGATGGCTGGTGGATAGGCGGTGGCAGCGGCGGGAAGCTGATGTCGGTGGTGGTGGATCGTTAGGTGTTTGGGTGACAGGGTCTAGGGTTTTATATAGTTGCAGCAGGGACTGGAGGGGTTGTCCGGTGGGGGAGATGAGCGGCTGGGAGGCGAAGCGGCGGGGAGGCGAAGCGGATGAACGGTCGGCGGGAAGGCGGAGAGGCATCGCGGTGGCGGCGGGATCGAAACCGCCGGAGGTGAACAGTCGAAAAGAATTGGTTACTGTAGCAGTTAATGGGTAGTGGGTCGGGTTGGCGGATACGGGTCGGGTTCAAATCCGACCCGTTAGGGCTGGTTTGAGTTGGGTTGGTTTAATTAGGGTTTCGGTTTATTTAGGGTGGTTTAAACCGGTTTTATTTAAAAATATTATTTTTAGGTCTTTAAAACTAGTTTATGGGTCTAATAAATTCTAGAAAAATTACACTATGTCTAATTCTTTATTTAACACTCAAAAGTATAATTTTCATAATATTTTAATATTTAATAAAATCACAAAATTATTTAATTCTAGAAAAACATTTATTCTTAATAAGTTAAAAATTCTAGAAAAAATCTTGAAAAATTATTTTTTATTTCTAAATTTTTTTGGGTGTTTACAATGCACTAGCAGTCGCCCGCTCACGCAGCCAAAGATACTCGGCCTAGAAAAGTTTGGATACTCGATAATTGCTAATGTCTAAGGTACTTATTATTAACTATATGGATATTTATTTGCATATTTCCTAAGTTATATTAAAATTACAAAGTAAAGTAATACTAACATAGGTCTGCGAGGCCCTCTCATCAATGAGATTTTCGTCCTTTCGATGGGTGGCCAGGAAGACGGTCACCATATTGGCATCCTCACCCCTCTGTATCTGTTAAAAATATATTATTTAGTACTAAAATTAAATATTTTATCCTACTACAATTTATCGTACTTGCATTAAAATAATATATCTAAAATAAAAAATATACCAAATGACGAAAATGTTCCGTCAACGGAATCGAGCCACCACACCACTTTGCTGCCTTTTTCCTAGCCGCCTTGGCCTTCTCCGACCTTTCCTTGTACCTTGGATCGTCGAATCTAGCCCTTATCATAGTCCATTGCTCAGGCGTGATCCATATAAACATCCAGATTTTTTAAAATTTAATTATAATTTTTTGAGATTTTTTTTGTATTTTTATTAATTAAAAATAAATGTTCTTCAAGGATTAATATTTTTGGTAATTAAATTAAATATTAAAATATTGTAAAAATTATATTTTTGAGTGTATAATTAATAATAGGATGTTGGATAATTTGTCTGTAATTTATTGGGCTCAAAAACTATTTTTAAATAGCTAAAAATATTATTTTTAAATAAACCAAATTAAACCAAACTGAACCAGCTTGAACCGAACCAAACCAAACCAAATTAAACCTAACTGAACCCAACTAATGGATTGGATCCTATCCTACCCTACCCGTCAACCTGACCTGACCCGACCCGTTATCTTTTTTTTCAGTAAACTGAAGAATTCGAAAACCCGCGACCCTCTGACTTTCCCGCTGCCGCGACCCCGCCAGCGACTCCTCCGTTAGACTTCCCCCAACCGCCGGCGACCCTCGGTTCTCCTTCCTGTAACCGCCGCGGCCACAACCCTATAAAAAACCCCTCACTACCACCATCGGATCACCACCGCCATTACCATTTATTCTCTACCGCTGGCCGACGATGACGATGACGACAACGACGACGACGAAGACTCCGGCTCTAGCTTCCCCAAGCGGATGCACGTGATCACAGCAGCCGCCGAACCGTCGTCGATCGACAACCGCCATCACCACCGTCCACGCGCAGCACACCACGGCCGACCCCTGTTTCGGTGAATTTTACTTCCTCCTCGCTGTATCAGTTTTTGATCGACCTCTTGTGTTGTGATCATAGCATGACCCTCTCAAACCCCGTACAATTAGATTGGGGTATGGTGTCTTGTGTTGGTTATAATCTGCGACGCAAAAATAGGAAAAATAACCCAAATTTTTGGTTCTGGAAACTGTCCCGAAACCCCAAGTTCATGGCCATTTTACTTCCGAACTATTTTATATTTTTAAAATTCTAATTAAACAGTAAATTAGACAATATAAAAAAGTTTTAAACCCTTTAATTAGTTTAATTTAATTGATTATATGCTGTGTTTTATTCGCGATTAAAGTGTAAGCAAAAACTTAGTTTTTAAAATCCAAATTTTTTTGAAACTGGGTGCGTCCAGCTAAATGAGGCAATTTTGTCGTATGCAAATTACATTAAAAGGCGCATATCGTCAATACAGAAGTGTTAGATTTTGCAAAAGTTGATTTGGATGTGCGTGCACACCGAAATTATCGTATATTCGCCGAAAAGCCCCATATTGGGCCTGTTCTGACACTTGTCATAATTGCGTGTGTGCTTGTTTGTTCACAACTAAACTTGTGCCATTAGATTCTTAGTATTACGCTGGTCCTGTGACCCAAGTTTGGTTCGATTCTGAGAACGTTGACGAAATCCCGTATCGTGGACCCCACGGCTCTACTTGACGGACGAATTTGTGATCGGCTCATCGTAATCCAGTTCTGGATGTTCTGTTGGATTTATATCATCATTCTGGACTCGTAGACAGTTAGTTTAACAAATTTGGAAAGCTTTGTCTCTGGCACGTTTATCAGTACGAAGTGGACATATGGACCCCGCTTTGACCAGAAACTGTCAATTCTACCCCTGTGTTCAAATTGGACCTATGGGTAGTCAATCCTAGCTATTTTATGTCTTCTGAGAGTGATGGTAATATTTATTTCAGCATCCGGAGACGTACTTAAAGATTTGGCTGTTACCAAAGTAACTGAAGGAGTTTAAAACCCAGGCAAGTGTACCTTGCCAAAACTTGTAGTAATTGCCTTAATATTATTTGTTTGATTATTTCTGTTATGTACCTACTCAATCTAAGACAGTGAGACATTGCTTAATGTTTGACTAATATTCAGGTATCGTCGCCGTACGCGAAGTCGTGTAACGTCACTTAGAGAGTTGATATCTCGATCCTATATTTTCGTGCTTACTTTACCAAGTACATCATACCATAGGACACTTGACACTATTTATGTAACCGAATCTTTCCTAAGTTATTCATGGTGATTCTGTATAGGTTTATAGGATTCGTGGCATAGATCGTGCATATTCATAGATATCATTATGACTCGCTGTAATAGTTAGAGGTCATGATCTTGAGTGTTATGGACATGAGACGTGAGGTTACATTGGGTGGGGAGAGTCTTACCATACTAAATATTGATTATGTTATATATATAGATATTCTGGGAGTGCCTTAGAATCTAACCAGAGCTTTGGCATACGTACTGGCCCTTCGAGATAATATATGCTGCTATGGGTTTCCCCGACACAAAGCCTATAGTAGTTTCAGCCTGAGTATGATTAATGCTCTCATTTGTATTTCACATAGATGGTTACATAGTTTGCCCTGTTGATATATTTTTATATACTGTATTTTATTTGGCTTGAGTTATTCTTGTACCTTGCTATGTCCCCCGAGAAGATTAAATTGGGAAATTCCTCGGAGTCGTATTAGCTGGCCATTGCCACGTGGCCTGGTCCCATGTATTTTGGGACCGGGGTGTGACACAGGTATAGCAGAGAAGATCTACCCTGAGGTATACGGGACAGGGGCAAATACTGGAGCAGTACTAGCACCAGAGGATGAGGTATTGCCAGAGGATTTCTTCTGATTATTTTGTTATATACTCAGTCATTTCTGTTTCTAGATACTCTATTTTCTGACTCTTGGATTACTGTACTAAACTCATTATCGGGTTATTCTCCGAGATACTTTTTATCAAGACTTATTGTTGGATTATATTTCTTTTTGATTAGTCTGACATTTGAATTATGTTTACCTTCTGTAGATGAGATTAGAATTAGACTGTGACATGTATCATAGACTATTATATTTATTTTACAGCTTAAGTACACTCTAACGGGTCCATTAAATTGGGTTTGCCCATTGGAGTATGCTGCTGGCCATTGCCACGTGGCTAGTCCCTCGGTATTTTGGGACTGGGACGTGACATAGTTTTGGCGGTGACCCATGCAAGTCTACGATTATATTGCTTCAGTTTTAACTAAGGGACCGAGCAAACCTGCGATAAGGATATGATAAATTATAGGATCTCATCCACTTAATTGATTCATTCTTAACCTCTATATCGACCTCAAAGTAATTCTTGACTTGCATCCTGCCTTGATTCTTCTGTACGCCTCTCATAGTTTACTTTGGATGCAGAGTAATGGATCCAAAAACCAGTGACGAGAATCCTATAGGTATACCACAAGTTGCAGTTGTCACCTATAATGATGGAGTGACACCAGTGGGTGGAGGTCCATCAGCACAACAAAGTAATCGAGTAGAACTCTTATTGGGGTTTACGAGAAAAATATTTTGGTACTTATTAGGGTATCTTATTGTATTATATAGGTAATGGTCATCTTAAGTCTTAATTATAGTGCTTATAGAACAAGTGCGCCAATAGTAAGAATGAAAAAGTTACTGGCCTTCAGGGGAAAGAGGATATAACTCGTATCGAGATAGGGGTACAAATTACGTGATTCAAAACTAAAGGATAATTATCATAATCTAAATGAACAACTCGACTATCAGGTTCTAATTACAAGGCACATAATTTCAAAATTTAATATTACAATTGTAATCCTAGCAAACTATGTATCTTTAACATAAAATAAATTATTTGGCCTACAATTAGGAGGATTAGGTGGCAAAAATTGAAAGAAAAGAAAAGCAACATAATTAGTCGTCGCACAGATAGCAAGCGTTAAGGTTTCAGAGAAACAAGGTATGAACTTAAATAGAAAGTCTCTAGATAGTATCATGGTTTTCTAAGGAATAGGTGGGATGCTACTCTTCTGTGTTCGGGGTATAATCGAGGAAAATATTATATTAATTCCTCTGGGATTCCTAAGGTACGGTTCTGCTAATATTAAGACAAGAAGCTAAATTTAAAGTCCTCTAACACTATCTCACTATGAAAGTTAGGTTTAGTCCTAATATTAAATCTTGGATTTCTATTGGTTCCTTAATACCAGGGTCAAACAATATGGTCAAATTTCTAACTAACCCTAGTAGTGTCTATACTATCTCAAGTCATCCCTAATTATCAAGGGATAATGGTCAATCCATCTAACGGTAAGGGTGCTATGGTTCATTAAGTATTCTAACTCAGTGATGTGTCAACACTCTAGTTGTACTCTTAATAGGAAGGTTACCCTACTTATTATCTAACAACAGGGACTTCTATATTCTAGGAGGGGGCTATACTCAAGGAACTATTAGGAAGTACATGAATCAAGCAGGATGCATTTATTCGAATAGAACGGATTGGAAGAAAGGTAAATCATAGTCAATTATGGATGAGATCATATACTCTAATCCTAATAGCAGCTTGCTTGGTACAGTAACGTAACCGAGACAATATGCTCTCGACCTGCATGGGCCACCACTAAAAACATGTCACGCCCCAGTCCCAAAATATGTAGGACTAGGACACGTAAGCATGCCAGTGGATATGAATAATAATTCACAAGTGGTATATAATTATCAAAAGTCACAGGCATAGTCTAGATCTCATCCACAGAAATCAAATAGAAATAAATAACCAATATCTATGATACTAGATCTCAATATAAGATGATAGTTGGATGGAAACAAATCCACTACCAACTCGAATATATAAGTGCAACACAACAAACACAATATAAGAATATCAACTAACAATCACGGGGCTTGAAGAGAAGACCTCCTCGAAGCATAAGTAACCAGTCCGGATCTGCGCTCCTGCGAATACTCATGAACATCTACACCTGGCAAGGGACCAAGTCCTCAGAGGGACATAATAAGATACATAGAAGCATGCCAATAAAGTACTGAAATAAATATCCAATGGGTCGTCTAACCGTCTAAGTGAATGCAGTTTAAGAATAACTTTCCCAACGTGTAGGCTATCTGGCTAAATTGGGATTGGTATGATTCTCTCGGAGGATCAGGGGCCTACAAAGTATGTCGTCTTTTGAATGGTAGAGGCCGCCTGTAATATATGGGGTCATCACCACCCGTCTCTCCGACGGAGCGTCCGGACGAACAAAAGGAAAGTGCAACTGAGACCAAACGCCTTACTTGTTGTTCTTCCTACCCCATGCTCTAAGCATGTCATATCCATGATACAATTTGGTTCATAGCCTATATTTAGTATAATAGCCCAACCTGCAACCAAACAAGGACAAGGATTGGACTATCGTACTATAATAGGCTATGTCCCTGAACTACTAATAACTGTTAAGTCTTCTAGCATGCAAAGTTTTGAACATCAGTTATCCCTAACGCACGGCCATATGTACAGGAGGCCAAACCTGTCACACAGTCCGTGATCTATATGAGACTCACACTCTTGTAAGAAATGTGTCACGGCCAATGAAACCTAATGATACTTCATGATAATGAGGCGGTCTCATAAACAAGGTCAATATATATACATAATAAAAATAATTCACGACGATACCGTCGTTGCACCCAAGTTTCCTTGGACGCGCATTTTATATAGTATTTAAAATATATGAACTAATGACAGAAAATAAAGATGTATGCAACATATGGAATATAAATAATAATACAATGGCAAGGTATACTTGCCTGGTAGAAGAGCTACAAAAAGTAACGTCCAGATGTCAACACCAAGAGTCAGAAACTACAGCCTCAGAATAAACATCTCCGGATGCTGAAATAAACATCACCAACATTCCCAGAATAAGCGAGATAGCTAAAAATTACTACCCTTTCGTCCAATTTGGACACAGGGGCAAAATGGTAATTTTGGGTCAAAACGGGCTTCACATGTGGGACACTTTGTACCAAAAAGCGTACCAAGGGTAAATGTCTCTAAATAGGACAAAGTATAGGCCAAACAAACTCTAAATGTCAGTAGAACTCAACAGTATGTCCAATTTTAGATTCCGGTGAGCCGAACACAAATTTGCCCGAAAAGTCAATCGTGAGGCCCGCAAATAGGCGGCTTGCTCAACTGTCTCAGAATTGCATGAAAATTGGGTCACTGGACCAGCGCAATACCACGAGTCCAGTGGCATAAGTTTTGTCGTATTCTGACGAACGTATAATGTATGGCGCAGGATTTTGTAAAAATTACGATATTGGGATATTTTTCGGATACGGGATGATTCTGACGCGCACACGCATCCGAATTAGTTTTTGCAAAAGCCCACACATCTGGGTATACCGTGCGCGCCTTTTAGTGTACTCAGTATGCGATAGAGCAGACCCGTTTGGCGGGGCGTACTCCATATCGTAAATTCTGGAAGTTAGAAAAAGCAGGTTTTTATGATTTTCAATTTGATTTAATTCTACATACAGCGATAAATAAAATATTGTATTTGACATAAATTAATTCCGGTTAGGTGGTCTTCGTATACCAAAAAAAAAAACGAAATTTGGATCTCTGTGGTGGGAGATACGAGTCCATAAACATGGGTGGTTATCGCAGTTTTCAGCGTTCTAGAAGTTATTATTTTTTGCCAACTTTGCCTTAGTTTTTGCCTAGATTTACGCGTTGTTTGAGATAAACTAATGCACAGTATTGGAAGGGGATAGGTCATAAATATGCCGGTAAAGACGGGGTTGATTTTGGTCGAGCGAGGGCGCAGAAAATGAGTCCTGAACAGGGGTATGTCGTTGTTCAAACTGCTGTCGCGGTGTGCTGTCACGCGGGTTCGAACGGCGGACGGCTGCTCGCGGGGTGGTGCTCCGATGGCGGCGATCGTCGTCAGGTCGGCGGTGGGCTCAGGGTTGAGTAGATGGTAAGGATCTAGGTTTTGGGTTTAGAACCAGTTATAATATATATATAGAAACAACGGGGGGGGGGGGGATAAAACCCGCGCGGGGGCCACTAGCTGTGTTTTGCAGCTGCCGCTGCTGTTATTTAGTTAAGAGGGTGCGGGTAGGGTCTTAGGGTTGGGTAGGGTTTTGTTTGTTTTTCATTTTTATTTTCTTTTTCCTTTTTCTTTTATTTCTTTTCTATTCTTTTCTAATTCTTTTTCTATTCTTTTCTATTACTAAACTTTATATATATATATATATATATATATATATATATATATATATATATATATATATATATATATATATATATATATATATATATATATATATATATATATATATATATATAATTCAAGAAATTATTTTAGTGCATACAAAAAATCTATCAACTGTCCACAAGGTCTCCTACATTAAATAAATTAAGGTAAAATTATGGTTGCTCCCTAAAACCTCTAAATGCACAATTACCTAAAAATAAAAATTTCACAAATTCTATTTCTTCTATTTAGCTAATAAATACTATAAATCAATTAAATAATTACTTAAATACTTAATACGGTTTTTAAGGTTAGGGGTTTTATATTCTACCCAACTTATAAAATTTTTGTCCTCGAAATTAAAACTAAGCCACGATAGAAAGTCAAGGATGGTATAAGATAGAGATTTACAGCTTATTATGTACCTTTCTCTATTCTAACCTCCATAATTTTTCAATTGTCATAGGGATGTTTGGAGGGCTATAGTTTGTATTGTTTAAAATGCAAGGCTAGGTTTAAATGAGGGTGATGTTGTGCGTTGCATATTCCAAAAATTATAGAAAAAATTTACATGAACAAAAATGGGTTTCTTCATGTGTCATATCCAATGGTGTGGATACCTCAATGCACTTTTGCATAAAAGCTCCCGACAATTGGAAAAGTTGCGCAAAGATGGAAATTGGGTTAAATTAATTAAAATTAATGCACAAGGTGTTCTTGAATTAATTAGAAGTACATGGGGATAAAATTAGGTGGGACACAAGTATCATAAACATAGGAGACTCAAAGTAGAATATTATCATAATTTAGGTTGTACGAAACGGGTTAAGATTGTGTCTCCAATTTCGATTAGAACACACAAGGATACAAAGTTAGAATTATTTAGAATTAAATAATAACGTCTACGACGAATGTTGTGTGACTAAAATATAGCACAAGAGAGCATAATTATAAGTTACACAGAGATCAGAATAGGAGGTGATCATGTCTAAGGCAAGGATATAAAATTTTTTGGTAGACAATGGCTAGTGTAGTGCTCCAATTATCGAAGCAACGGTAAGGCGCGCTAAGTAAAATAAATCTTGTATAATTAAATAAAATATCGTGTCCTATTTTCAATCGGATACAAACTAGCCCTAATTTCTCTATCTAAGCCAAGTAGGCCTAATTTTGGGTGAGGAGATTTACAACGAATATGAGTAAGATTTAAGTTTTATCATAGCTATCGATTCCTAGTAATACTTTAGCACATGCCTGTTAGTTCATTTTCCTAGCCTAAGCCTAGTATTATGTTAGCATGAACTTGTTAGTCTAGATTAGTAACTACTGGTATCCAAATTTTCATAAGCTGTAGTTGATCTTCGTTCTAATCAGGTTCCTTTACTCTTGCGTTACTTATCTTTTATTGCCCAGAAAAAAGTTTTTATTCATTCCCTACGTGTTCTGTTTGAACAAAACCCTCACCCTTCCTCTCGATTTCTCCTTGTTCATAGTTCTTTATCTTTTGTGTCGTGCTTCCAACATGTCTTGGAACCATGTTATCTCTTTTGATTAGTTATATTTTATTTTGTTAATTGCGAGGACATAATTCTTTTAAGGTGGGTAGATTGTAAACACCAAGATTTTTTAAAATTTAATTATGAACTTTTGATTTTTTTTGTATTTTTTTAATTAAAAATAAATGTTCTTCAAGGATTAATATTTTTGGGAATTAAATTAAATATTAAAATATTAAAAAAAAATATTTTTGAGTGTATAATTAATAATAGGATGTTGAGAATTTTTTTTGGAATTTATTGGGCTCAAAAACTATTTTTAAATAGCTAAAAATATTATTTTTAAATAAACCAGATTAAACCAAACCGAACAAGCTTGAATCGAACAAAACCAAACCAAATTAAACCCAACTGAACCCAACCCAACCCAACCCTAATGGATTGGATCCTATCCTACTCTACTCGCCAACCCGACCTGACCCGAATCGTTATCTTTTCTTCAGTAAACTAAAGAATTTGAAAACCCGTGACCCACCGACTTCTCCGCCGCCGCAACCCCACTGGCGACTCCTCCGTTCGACTTTCCCCAACCGTGTGCGACCCTCCGGTTCCCCTTTCCGTAACCGCCGCGGCCATAACCCTATAAAAATCCCCTCACCACCACCATCGGATCACCACCGCCATTACCATTTCTTCTCCACCACCGGACGCCGCCGCCGACGACGATGATGACGATGAAGACTCCGGTTCCAGCTTCCCCGAGCGGACGCACGTGATCACAGCAGTCGCAGAACCACCGTAGATCGACCACCGCTGCCGCCACCGTCTACGCGCAGCACACCGCGGCCGACCCCTGTTCCGGTGAGTTTTACTTTCTCCTCACTGTGTTAATTTTGATCGGCCTGTTGTGTTGTGATCGCAACATGACCCTCTCGAACCCTGTATAATTAGATTAGGATATCGTATCCTGTGTTGGTCGCAAACTGCGAACAAAAATAAGTAAAATAATCTAAATTTCTGGTTCTGAAAACTGTCCCAAAACCCCAAGTTCATGACCATTTTATGTCTGACCTATTTTATATTTTTAAAATTCTAATTGAACAGTAAATTAGACAATATAAACAAGTTTTAAACCGTTTAATTAGTTTAATTTAATTGATTACATGCTGTATTTTATTCGTGGTTAAAGTTTGGCCAAAAACTTGGTTTTCAAAACCCAATTTTTTTTAAAAATAGGTGCATTCCGCTAAACGAGGCGACTTCGTCGTGTGCAAATTATATCAAAATGTGCGTATCGTCAATACGGACGTGTTAGATTTTACGAAAGTTGTTTGGATGTGCATGCACACTGAAATCAATGCATATCATCAATACAGACGTGTTAGATTTTACGAAAGTTAATTATGTATAGGTTTACAGGATTCGTGGCATAGATCTTGCATATTCATAGATATCATTATGACTCGCTGTAATAGTTAGAGGTCATTATCTTGCGTGTTATGGATATGAGACGTGAGGTTATATTTGTTGGGGAGAGTCTTACCATACTAATGGCTGATTATGTTATATATATAGATATTCTGGGAGTGTCTTAGACTCTGACCAGAGCTTTGGCACACGTACTGGCCCTTCAAGATAATACATGCTGCTATGGGTTTTTCCGATACAGAGCCTATAGTAGTTTCAACCTGAGTATGATTAATGCTCTCATTTGCATTTCACATAGATGGTTACATAGTTTGCCATATTGATATATTTTTATATACTGTATTTTATTTGGCTTGAGTTATTCTTGTACCTTGCTATGTCCTCTGAGGACCTGGATCCGGATTATGTCCCCAGTTATAAACCCCCTCGACCAAATTTAGGTTTACCTGGCTTAGACAGAGAGACTAGGATTAGTTTGGAGCCATTTAGAATTAGAATATAGTATTCTAGATTAATGTACAATATTTGTATCTCTTTGTGCACCTTACCGTTGCTTCGATATTTGGAGTGCTACACTAGCATTTGCTTTCAAACAAATTTTACACACATTTACTAGACGTGCAAGCCTTTTATTCTGACCTTTGTGTAACTCATAAATGATTTCTCTTGTGCTTTATTTTAGTCGCACAATATTTGTTACAAACGTCTATTCTTAAATCCAAATAAATCCAACTTTGCATCTTTGTTCGTTCCAATCAAAATTGGAGACACAATCTCGATCCATTTTGTGCAACCCAATTTATAACAATATTCTATTCTGAGTCTACTACGTCCATAACACTTATATCCCACCCAATTTTAACCCTATGCACATCCAATTAATTAAAAAACACCTTTGACACTAATTTTAATTAAATTGGTGTAATGACCCAACCTAACCCAAAGCTAGATCCAACACCAACCCAAACCCCCACTCAGACTCTCAAGGTTCATACTAAACAACACACACCATTTTAACCCACTACATCATACCAAACATGGTATTTTTCCTCATCCAATCCCAAACCCCATTATTTCTATAATTTCCCAATTGTTAGGGGCTTTTGTGCAAAAAGACAATGAGGTGTCCACCTCCCATTGGAGCCAAGCCATTAAGAAACCCTCCTTCATTGTTGATCGATCCACCTTAGTTTTCCCTCTATTTTAGGTGTACTACATACTACTTTTTTCCTACCTCATATACATCCTCCATTCAAAATCTAGCTCATCCTAGCCCTCCAATCCTTCATGTAGAACCTTCCCCCCATCCCTAGGAATGCCTTATGACTGGCCCTAATCCCAATGCCATCCTCCTCTCTCTCTTCTACATAAATACCTCTTTTCTCTCTCCATTTTTATCATTCACAACCTCACTCTCACCCTACCCGAACCCTAAAACTATTTCTTCTTCTTTCCCGACTTCCTTCTCCGGCCACCTCCTCCTCTGAGCTACCAGCAACCACCCTGCCACCATAATCCCTGACTTCCTTCTCAGACCTTCCTTCTCCTCCATGATAGCAATTGCCTCTGCCACAACAGCCACCACGACTATAACCACCATCCACGACCACAACAGCCACCCCCTCCTCTTCTTCTTCCCCGGTCACCGCAGCCACGACCACCACTCCCTCCACCTTCCTTATCTTCCCCGACTTCCCTCTCTACCTTAGCAACCACCGCCAACACCGCTACAACAACCACCGCCATCATCGTCACTACCAGAATAAGCGGGATTAGCGACTTCATGTAAAAACGTCGCTAGACGTCACTAATTGGCAATATTTAGCGACGTTTAACAACTTTTATTCAGTTTTTAAAAGATTAGTCGCTAATAGTTCAATTTAGGTCGCTAAACGTCACTAATATGTTTTATTTAGCGACGTTTAGCTACATTTTTAGCGACGTATATATTTTGGATATTTAGCAACGTCATTAGCGACGTTTAAGACGTAGCTAAATTAGCGACATCATTATTGGCGTCGCTAAAACGTTGCTAAATTCTAAATTAGCAACGTCATTATTGACGTCGCTAAAATATTGCTAAATTTTTTACTTAGGGCTGATTCCCCCCATTTCTTTCGATCTCTCCCTCTCCCAAATTTCAAACCCGCTCTCGATCTCTCCCGCTCCGGCTCCTCCTTTCTCTCTCTAGTGACCCCCATCAGCCGCATCCTCCCCCTCCGGCTCCCCTCCTCCCTCTGGCGCCCCCTCCTCCCTCTCGGCGACCCCCTTCCAGCCGCGTCCTACCCCCTCCGGCAGCGTCCTCCCCCCTCCTCCTCCTCTAGGTAAACCCTCTCTCTCTCTCTCTCTTACAGGATACACATGGAACTGATACTGACATGACACACACATGTTACAGACACTGACACACACACTGACATGACACACATACGTGACCTAGGGTTAAGGTTAGGGTTAGGGTTTTTGACCTGGGGTTAGGGTTAGGGTTTTTGCTATATTAACTAAAAATATAACACATCCCTATATCTTGTATTCTTTTAAGAGAAAACCTAACACACATTTCATATAACCTACTTGAAAACCTAGGCTAGATTATAGCACAAATATACAAGAGTTAAAGAGAGGTGATAGAGATCAATACCTAGTGGGAAGTTAGATCATTTTCTCTTCGGAAAGTGGGCATCATTGCTCATGATGTTCATCACCCGCAGCCTTCTGGTTGAGGAGATGAACACTCTACATCAATACCTTAGCTCACCTGGATCACCACCACTGTATCTGGCGAGCAATCAATATAGCTGACACGAGTGGAAATAATGAGGAGGATGGGAAGGATAGGAGCACGGGAACCAAAACACTACGGGGAAGAACTAAACCGGCCGTAAAGTGGCAAAACTTTGACATCGATGCCTCTCATCGACGGGGACAAAGGGATTGGGTAGTAGCCTGCTCAGGTATAGGCGGCTAGAGTTTAGATAATTTAGATTAGAAGTGAGAGATGCATATATATATATATATATATACATATATATATATATATATATATATATATATATATATATATATATATATATATATATATATATATGGACGATGCTGCTCTCTAACCAATTTCAAAAATTTGGGTTTGGGTGCTCTTAAGTGTGTGCAAGAAAGAATGGGTCGGAAGGAGTTGAATATGGGAATCTTATGGTAGCGGAATACAAAATGTCTTGGTTGAGGAGCTAAATGCAGTTGGCGCAATTGGATTGGTTAAAAAAAAATTATAAGGAGAGAGGGGACAAAATCAAAGGTAATGGTTTAAGCCTAAATGCCTGACATGCTTGGGAGGGATTGTTTTAAAGAATACAATAGTCCACAATGGTAAGATGAAAGAATGGCCAGAAAGCCTCTTCTCTAAATAATTAATCCTAAGACCACTTAAATTATTTCCTACCTCAATTACTAATATCCTAGATGGTATTTAGGTAACTTATAGTACTAAAAGTCTAAAATATCGTATGAAAATATATAAAATATTAATTATAAGGAGGGGGGTTACAACATTGCTAACTTTTGATATTTAACAACGTGTACGCTTGTTTTGATATGTTTAGAGATATTTTGGTTCGACTCTAAATGCTACTATATACATCAAAAAATGACAGGAAATTTAATATCCCAGAATAAGAATATAGAGATAAATTGATACACATAATCACCAAACTAAAATAAGATAACATGAATCACCAAACTTATTCCCATAAACCAAACTTAATTAATATAGTACAAATCACCAAATTGAATCACACATTCACCAAACTAAAATAAGAAATGGAACAACAACGTTTGATAGAAAGTCTGATACAACACTGATGAAATTAAAGAACCAACATGGGCCGATAAACAAACTCATAAAATTATGTCCAATCTAGGAATGCTATCAGAGAGGAGGAGGAGAAGCACCCACATGAAGTTACAAGACAATCAGGTCAATGATATCCTTTGTAAGCTGCAGTGTTGTTAGCTAAGCGGGTGCCGTTGGTGGAGACAGTGTCAACGCTAACATCATTGGAGGGCATTCTACTCCAACTGCAATAATCTAGAATTGTAGGAATCTTGGTGGAGAATAGCCTAACATTGCTCTGTGCTAATAACTTATTTAGTGCAAATTGACCCATTTAGTAATGTAATATTATACTACGTTGTTTGGGATAACTGGGTGAGCTCTGCAATATTGCACTCAAGTGCCTCAAAATTTGACATGAAGGCCGACTCATCCAGCTGCCTCAATATTTATTTTAGCGATATTTTTATTTGACGTCGCTAAATGTCGCTAAAATTTTGTTAATTTAGGATCAGT
Source organism: Iris macrosiphon (assembly GCA_036927795.1). Classification (NCBI taxonomy): domain Eukaryota; kingdom Viridiplantae; phylum Streptophyta; class Magnoliopsida; order Asparagales; family Iridaceae; genus Iris; species Iris macrosiphon. Next base: position 62,486,782 of record JAYESA010000004.1, on the reverse strand, counting down.
TTTGATTTCTCATACTAGTTATAATGGAGGCTACAAAAGTTGTTTGATGAAACAAAGCTTTGTGAAACCCATACTAGTTTGTAACAACAAAGGGTACTCCTTTTCAAGTTTTATTGGCTTCAAATCATGTTTAGAATAGAGTAATTATTGACACCTTGAGATAGGGTACCAATTTAATGTTTCTCTATTTTTTTAATAAAAAATAGTGAGTTTTCAATGGCTTGTACTATTTTGGTGTATGGGGAATGATCCTCTACCACCTATTTTTTATGTATGTTTCTTTATATTATATCTTAAATATTCTATTTAATATGTATGTTTCTGTGGTGTGTCTGGGCTAAACTTTCTTAGGATTGTGAAGAAGGTTAACTATGTTATAATAACCAGGCAAAACATTATTTTTTTCCTATAGTTGTGTTTAATTAGAGCATTCGTGAATCTCAATGGGAGAGGGTTCACATGTCTCATTGGAAAGCAGCCATTTGTATCATTTAAGGATCTCAGAGTAAGTATTAGGCTTTCTTTTTATGCTCATAGTAATACATAACCTGCTAGTGAGATTCACAAAATCAAGTAAGCAAAATCACTATATGATCTCAAACTGGTTATACTATTTTGTTTTCTTTCATAAATTTCTTTGTAATCAGAGATTAAAAATTAGAACAAAATGTTGCATGACATCAATTTGGATTGATACACGGTGAGGTTGAATATCATAACACAAAATTTTGGAAAGGGTACGAGCTCCTTGTAAGGTTGTTGCAACAACACAAATAGAGTTTTATTTTAATTTTTTGGGATCGGATTTGCGAGTCATCTAATTCTTCCATTCTGTATTATTAAGGGTATGTCTTAAGTAATATCTGTTATCAATTATATTCTTTGTTTTTATCTATCTTACTAGATGACACCCATGAGAGAGACACCTCCTACTATGAAGTAGGAAGTGATGCCTCCTACTGTTAAGGAGGAAGTAATGCCTCCTACTGTTAAGGAGGAAGAGATACCACCTGCTGTATCTCAGACGAGGAGTTCCAGTCACCCAGCACCTATAGCGGCTGTATCTCAGACGGGGAGTTCCAGTCACCCAGCACCTATAGCGAAGATTGATCACATAGATGCTGTTTATGCGCAGTATCTGAGGGACTGATATGTGCCCCAGCGTATTGGATATCCTCGAGATTGATACTGTGATGTTTTATATACTTTTATTGTGGTTATTGTGTGATTATGATACTTATATATTATGCCCATTGTGTGACTGTGATACTTATATATTATGCATTTTGTGTGACTGTGATACTTTTATTTTGTGTGTATTGTGTGACTGTATTATTTTATATACTTTTTGTGTTATTTCGTACGCAAATAATTTAATGGAGGGTTGCTCCAGGTCTGTCTATAATATTTGTGTTTATTATATGACTGTGATACTTTTTATTTATATTAAATAATATTAATTTACCTGTGTTGAGTGTTCCATCGAAGGGGTCGGCGAACCCAGAGAATTCAACGGAGGGTTACTCTAGGTATATTTTTAATTAGAAATTCATAAATTACAGGAATAATAGTTTGGAAATAATTCAGTATTCATTTTTTCTGTAAAATTAGCGACGTATTTAGCGACATTTAGCGATATTTATACACGTCGCTAAATACGTCGCTAATTAGCGACGTTAATAGATGTCGCTAAATATGTCGCTAAATACGTCACTGTACGTCGTAAATTGCTGACATGGCAGTACTGTCAGGTCATTAAAGACGTCGCTGTCACGTTGCTATATAAGTCGTTAGACGTTTAGCGATATTTGTTTACGTCACTAATTAGTGACGCTGCATCACTAAACGTCGCTAATTCAGCGACACATTTAAGTCGCTAAAAAATGTCGGTATAACGATGTTTAGCGACATTTTTCTTTCAGCGACGTGCTGAGTTTGACTTCTGTAAAACGTCGCTAATTATGTCGCTAAATATGATTAGCGATGTTTTTTTGTCATTTAGCGACATTTTTTGACGTCACTAATTTGACTTTCTTTGGTAGTGCGTTACCACCACTTCCATCACCATCGTTACCACCTCACCATCAGCCAACCCGACCCCCAGCAATACCCCGACCATCACCATCATCCCCACGACCACTGCCTCCTCTGACCGTCTCTACCCCTATCATCATTATCCCGCCACCACCTTAGCCACCACCTTAACCACCTCCACTACAACAACTGCCACCATCTCCCTCCCTTCTTACCCCGACCAAAGACAACCTGCCACCCCATCGTCCTCACGACTACCACCATAGCCACTACCCCGACCATCATCCCCACAACCAACCCGCCACCACCAATAACCCACCATGACCCGCTGCTGCTGCCATTGCTACTGCTGCTGCTGATACGAGCTACTGTTTGGCCAGAGCACCACCCCCACCCGCAGGAGACAGGCCATCCACGGGCAGCGGACCGAGCATCACCCCCCTGGTTTACGAGTACACCTAAGTTTGCATTTCTACTCCTCTTCCTTCTTGTAGTTGTTGTTGCATGGACCTATGTTGATTGTGAACCCTGGTGCCTAGTGTATATATGTGCATATATGGGAATAGTGGTTAGTGTTAATAAATACTTCATAGAAATTAGGTTGTTAGTATAGCATTTATTTGTGTAGACCCTAGGTGCTTAGACTAAACTGCCATTTGTGCACACTAACCTGTTAGCTAGGATGTAGGTTTAGTGATATACGTTATTTGGAGTTGTAAGGTATTTGTAACTAATTGTCTTATTGTGCACGGTATTTGAGGACATGATACTTGTGCATTTTAGCTACGTGCACACTCAACCCTGCTAGTTGATCGGTTATGACCCCTCATTACGTCAGTTTTTAAGTGCAGTGTAGTTGTATTTCCTGTACGTACTAGTATAATAACTGCTGATTATTATATTATATTATATATATATGATCGTTGGACCATTCAGACGGGACTTCGAGAGCAGGATTTTGGTACTCGCAGCTTGAGGATCCAGGCAAGTATACCTTGCCTTATTTACTGTTTAATTCAAGTTGTTAAATATTGCATGCGTAGTTGTTGCAAATATTATTGATAACTGTGTGCGTTCGAGAATAACTTGGGTGTAGTCGATGATTGCGTCGATGTGTAGTGTATTAATTTAGTCACTAGCAGACTCACCTAATATTGAGAAGATATTCTGATATCTTCCAAGATCCTGACACTTCTTACACTCATCACGATAACAAACTCATGTTGGGATACGAGTTGGCGTACCCGACTAGCTATTAATGTGTGTGACATGCATCACGGTTTTAGTACGTAGTCAGGTTAGCCTACTTATTTGAGACCTGGCAAGTAGTTATGTAGTATGCACATCGTGTATTCGACTTATATATTTGTATTAGGCGGAGAGGACAACTGGCAGGCGTATGGAACACACACTAGTACCCGTAGTATCCGTCGGAGCTACAGGGACTAATGACCTCTTTATTCAAATTCCACGTTCTAAGGAACGATATGGACGTTATATTATTCAGATCTACGTTCTACGGAATGATATGGACGTTATATTATGCAGATTCTACGTTCTACGAAATGATATGGGCGTTATACTATATAGATTCTATGTTCTATGGAACGATATGGACGTTACATATTTATGCCTTCACCTACCCATACGTACCAAGGTTGTCCTCATATTGCATTCATTAGATGGTTAGTACACCCCCTTTATTTATTTAGTATTTATATTTGGCATATATTTTTGTATCTTGTTACGTCCCTCTGAGGACCTGGTTCCCTTCCAGATTTGGACGAGATATACTATCCTACCATGTACGGTCCTAGACAGGAGATGAGGTACGCGACCGAGGAGGAGCTAGAGGTGTTACCATCAGAGTTCCCTTGATCACTGGTAGGCCTTTCGCCTAGGGCTGGAGCATCCTTATCTAGTTAGCTGATGCTCTAATCGTACTCTTATCTATCCTTCCGTATTCTTATTTCATCATTGTAGTGGTTTTGTTCCCACCAGACTTATTTAGATTGTACTATGACATTCAGACTTCGCACTTATTTTTTAGTATTTATTTCAGCTTTGCTTATTTATATTTTGTGGATGAGATTAGACATTTACCTACTTTATGTTAGCATATTAGACTTGTTAGTATTTTATGACAGCGTAGTACGCTTCGTCAAGTCCATTAAATTAAGAAATCCCTCGGAGTCGTATTAGCTGCCATCGCTATGTGGCCTGGTCTCATATATTTTGGGACCGGGGCATGACATGGTTTTAGTAGTGGCCCATGCAGACTTGTATGTTTATCGCTTGTGGTATGGTAACATGCCCAGCGAGCCTGCGAAAGGATAAAAATTATTAGATCTCATCTACCTTGATTACATCTTTGAACCTCCTTCATATTTAATTATTTGAATATCTGTATCCTGTTTGCTTATTTTTTTACTCTTTTAATGAAGTTCTATCTCTTGCAGAGAGATAAACTTGCGCAGCAGACGCGAGGCATACAGTGCCATTGTGTCATCCGCCATCGCACAGAGGGAGGATACATCCCAGGGACCACCCGGAGAGCAGCCACCACCATAGGCCCCGGTGATACCACAGGTCATGTTGATACATTGTCAACAGACTTCTCAGGATGACCCGATGCAGCAGCACGAGGGCCAGACTTCTCAGACTGTCCCGACACAATACCTCGAGGGCCAGACTTCGAGGGCTACGCCGATGTCGCAGCTTGAGAGGACGACATCTGAGGAGACACCTACGGCACAGTCGGAGGTCCCACTGCCACCACCTCCACCATTTCTATCTCAGATGCCACATCCAGAGGGACAGTCGCAGATGTTCCAGTTCTTCCAGGCCATGATGCAGGCGTAGTAGCATCAAGACGAGACCATTAGACAGAGATTGATGGCAGCTCTAGAGAGGACACCTGCCCCAGCACCCGCACCTATACCTATTCATCCAACTGGTATTGTTTGAGGGTTTCGTCAGATGGGCTCAGATACCTTTTCGGGCAGCGAGACCGCAGAGGAGATCTTTGATTGGGTCGCCAATACGGAGACGCTGCTGGAGGCTTCTCAGCTACCTCCGGACCTTTGGATGACCACAGTGAGGGCCCAATTTAAAGGCAATGCCCATCACTAGTAGGACTCCATGGAGTGCAGTATCGGCAAGAAGCAAACATGGGAGCAGTTTCTTGAGTACTTCAATGCGAAGTATTTTTCGGCTATGGTTAGGAATGCATTATACTCATAGTTCCTGTATCTGGAGCAAGAGAACATGACCATAGATGCGTATGACACAGAGTTCAGTTGAATTAATAGATTTGGTGCCGCCTTGATACCAAATGATCTGGAGAAAGCCAGAAGATTCCATCATGATCTGACTTACGAGCTACAGAGGTACACTACCACCCAGGCGAGGATCTCTTACGAAAAAGTTCTGTCAGAGGCTAGGATCCATGAGGCTATTGGTAGAGGATCGAGGCATCCCAGCGTGACCATACCAGCCAGAGCTCAGCCTAGAGCGGAAGGACTGATCCGTCGTCCGGGATCACAGTCATAGCAGAGGATAGTACCACACCAGCACAAGGAGCTTCCGACTTGCTACTTCTGTAGCAAGAGAGGGCATGTTCAGAAGGACTATTGAAAAAGACTGGGGATATGTATAATTTGTGGAGCGAACCAGCACCAAGCCCGAGTCTGCCCACAACGCAGGGATGTAGCACCGCAGACAGGAGGTCAACGTCCACCTGCACCAGGAGAATTTCAGAGGGGACCACCCCTGGCCCCACAGGAGGCACAGTTTGATCGAGCCAGATAATAGGCCGGAGGGCAGAGGCATGGGCAGGCCTTTGCACTAGCAGTGGCCGAGGAGGAACCAGAAGGGGAAGCTATCACAGGTACCATTTTAGTTGTATCACTACCTACGACTGTATTGTTTAATTCTGGTACTACACTATCTTTCATAACTAGTAGTTTCATAGCTATGCATAGAGTAGCTACTTCCCCCTTACCTAAGAATTGGAAGATTCTTACCAGAGGAGGCATCGTACCAGTTACCAATACTATTAGAACGTGCTCAGTGGTCGTGTGTGGTTGGGAGATGAGAGCATAATTTTTGGTATTTCCAATGCCAAACTTCGACGTTGTGTTAGGCATGGACTGGTTGAGCTAGTACAATGCCATACTGGATTGCCGGAGGGGTAGCATCATTTTTAGATTGCCAGATCACCCAGAGTTCGAGTACATATGGGGGACCATCGAGCAAGGAGTAGGCCAGACAGCTGGAGCTTACATGGCTATGGAGATGGCACCCCCACCGATAGTTACAGAGTTTGAGAATATTTTCCCGAAGGAGTTGTCAGGCCTACCGCCGGATAGAGAGGTGGAGTTCACCATTGAGTTGGTACTCGGAGCAGCATCGATATTTTCAAATATGTACCGGTTGGAGAAGAAGGAACTGGATGAGATGAAGCTACAGTTAGAGGAGTTGCAGATCAAGGGATTTGTCTGTCCTAGTGCATCACCCTAGGGAGCACTAGTGTTATTTATACCAAAGAAAGATGGGAAATTCCGTATGTGCATCGATTACAGAGCCCTTAATGCTTTGACTATCAAGAACAAGTATCCCCTACCGCGGATTGATGATTTGTTCGACCAGCTGACAGGAGCAGTGGTGTTCACAAAGATCGACTTGAGATCAGGGTATCACCAGGTAAAGGTGTGGAGAGAAGATATTCCAAAGACGATATTCAGGACTCGTTATGGCCACTACGAGTTCTTGGTGATGCCTTTTGGACTGACGAATGTGCCTATAGTATTTATGAACCTGATGAACAGAGTCTTCCACCAGTATTTAGACCAGTTCGTGGTAGTCTTCATCGATGACATCTTGGTGTATTCAAAAAGCTACGAGGAGCATGGGGAGCACTTGAGGTTAGTGTTGGAAACGCTGAGGCGTGAGAGGCTCTATGCCAAGTTAAGAAAGTGTGAGTTCCTCCTAGATCGTGTCTCTTTCCTCGGACATGTTATCTCAGGAGATGGTATTTCAGTAGATCCAGCAAAGATTTCGTCGGTAGAGACATGGACGACCCCTACTAACGTCTCGGAGGTGAGGAGTTTCCTAGGACTTGTCGGATATTACCGAAGGTTCATAGAAAACTTTACGAGGATCGTAGAGCCGATGACCCGCTTGACCCACAAGGAGTAGGAGTTTATTTGGACAGAGGAGTGTCAGACGGCGTTCGATGAACTGAAGAAGCGTCTGACTATGACTCCTATCTTGACTATACCTTCTAGACCCGGAGGATTTATGATCTACAGCGATGCGTCTGGGGAGGATTATGATGTGTCTTAATGCAGCATGGGAAAGTTATTGCCTATGCCTCTAGGTAGTTGAGGACCCATGAGAAGAACTATCACACTCATGACTTGGAGCTTGCCGCAGTAATCTTTGACCTAAAGCTTTGGAGGCACTACCTATACGGAGAACGGGTAGAGATATTCACAGACCACAGGAGCCTGAAGTACGTCTATATTCAGAAGGACCTGAACTAGAGACAAAGACGTTGGCTCGAGGTGATGACAGACTTTGAGATTGAGCTACAGTACCATTAGGGAAAGGCCAACGTGGTAGATGATGCATTGAGCAGGAGGCCCATGGCATTCTTTTTGACTACCCAGCAATACCTATTGAGAGATCTATAGCAGTTGTGTATAGAAGTCATTATGCCTCGAGCAGACGGTCAGTTATCAAGTTTTCAGGTACAATTCATATTGGTTGAGAGGATCAAGGCTACTTTGCCAACATATGCCAGATTCCAGAGGCTTCGCCAGAGGACAGAAGCCGGGATACAGACAGGATTGTGCATACATGAGGATAGGACTTTGAGATATGGAGATCGTCTCTATGTTCTGAATGGAGAACTTCGTCAAAAAATAATGACGGAGGCACACATTTTAGCATACTCTATTCATCCAGGAGTGCACAGAGACTTGAGAAAGTACTACTGGTGGTATGGAATGAAGAGGGAGATAGCCCGCTTTGTGGTAAAGTGCCTAGTATGTCAGCAGGTCAAGGCTGAGCATCAAAGGTCTGCAGGTTTACTTCAACCACTCCCGATACCTGAGTGGAAATGGGAGCATATCACTATAGACTTTGTTACGGGCTTTCCGAGGAGTCCTAGTGGTCCCAATACGGTATGGGTGATCATAGATTGACTCACTAAGTCCGCTCACTTTTTACCCTTCAGAGTTGGGCAATCTACAGAGGTCTTAGCAGATATATATATATGAGGGAGATCATGCAACTTCATGGGGTGCCAGTCAGTATAGTATCTGACAGGGATATGAGGTTCACATCTTATTTTTGGCGAAGTATGCAAGAGAGTCTCGGTACCCGCCTAAAGTTCAGTACATCATATCACCCACAGATGGATGGCCAGTCCGACCACACCATTTAGACACTGGAGGACATATTGAGGGCGTGCATGCTTGATTTCAGTAGATCATGAGAGGACCATTTATTTTTGGTCAAATTTTTCTACAATAATAGCTATCAAGCGAGCATTCAGATGGGTTCGTATAAGGTGTTGTATGAAAGAAAATGTCCTTCCCCAGTGTGTTGGAGTGATGTAGACGAAAGGCAGATACTTGGACCAGAGTTGATTATTTGTACAGTGGAGAAGGTAAAGAAGATCCAAGGGCACCTGCGAGCAGCACAGGACTGACATAAATATTGGGCAAACGCGCATCGACGACCCCTAGAGTTCCAGGTTGGAGATCATGTGTTCCTAAAAATCTTGCCTACCCGAGGGATCATCAGGTTTGGAGGCAGAGAAAAGCTGAGTCCAAGGTACATCGGACCATTCGATGTGTTGGAGCGCATCGAAGAATTTGCCTACAGATTAGCTTTGTCACAGACCTTAGAAGGAGTTCATAATGTCTTCCATGTATCTCGAGGTATATGCCAGATCCGAGTCATGTGCATGACCACTCGGAGATCACTGTCGGGCCAAGTTTGTCATATCAGGAGGAGCCTATAGAGATTCTGGACAGAAGCGAGAATGTATTGTGAGGTCAGACTATCCCTCTAGTTCGTATCGCATGGAGGCATCATGCACCAGACGAGTCGACCTGGGAACAAGAGGATGATATTCTGCAGCGTTTTTCCCATCTCTTTGAAGGCCTAGGTATGTTGTAGCATTTAATTTCAGTCAATAGTTTTTGTCATATGTATGTTTTAATTTTGAGGACAAAATGCTCTAAGAAGGGTAGATTATAAACCCTCTAAACCAAATTTAGGTCTACCTGGCTTAGATAGAGAGACTAGGGTTAGTTTGGAGCCATTTAGAATTAGAACATAGTATTTTAGATTAATGTACAATATTCGTATCACTTTGTGCACCTTACTATTGCTTCGATATTCGGAGCGCTACACTAGCATTTACTTTTAATCAAATTTTATAAACTTTTCTTAGACATACCAGCCTTCCATTCTGACATTTGTGTAACTCATAAATACTCTCTCTTGTACTTTATTTTAGTCGCACAATATTCGTTACAAACGTCTATTCTTAATCCAAATAAATCCAACTTTGCATCTTTGTCCGTCCAATTAAAATTGGAGACACAATCTTGACCCATTTTGTGCAACCCAATTTATGATAATATTCTATTCTGAGTCTACTACGGCCATGACACTTGTGTTTCACCCAATTTTAACTCTATACACGTCCAATTAATTAAAGAACACCATTGACACTAATTTTAATTAAATTGGTGTAATGACCCAACCTAACCCAAACTAGACCCAACACCAACCCAACCCCCCCCCCCACCCTCAAGTTTTATACTAAACACCACACACCATTTTAACCCACTATATCACACAAAATATGGTATTTTTCCTCATCCAATCCTAAATTATATTGTTTGTGCAATTTTTCAATTGTTATGGGCTTTTATGCAAAAAGATAATAAGGTGTCCACCTCCCATTGGAGCCAAGCCATGAAGAACCCCCCCCCCCTCATTTTTGACTGGTCCACCTTAGTTTTTCCTCTATTTTGGGTGTATTACATACTACTTTTTCCCCTACCTCATCTACACCCTCCATTCAAAATCTAGCCCATCCTAGCCCTCCAATCTTTCATGTAGAACTTTTCCCCCATCCCTAGGAATGCCTTATGGTCGGCCCTAATCCCAATGCCATCCTCCTCATGCTCTCTTACATAAATACCTCATTTCTTTCTCCATTTTTCTCATTCACAACCTCACTCTCACCCTACCCGAACACTAAAACTATTTCTTCTTCTTCCCCGACTTTCTTCTCTGGCCACCTCCTCCTCCGAGCCACCAGCAGCCACCCCGCCACCATAGTCCCCGACTTCCTCCTCCGACCTTCCTTCTCCTCTACGATAGCAATTGCCTCCACCACAGCAGCCACCACGACCATAACCACCATTCACGACCACAGCAGCCACCCTCTCATCTTCTTCTTCCCCGACTTCTTCTTCTTCCCTGACTTCTCCTTCTTCCCCGGTCACCGTAGCCACGACCACCACTCCCTCCACCTTTCTCATCTTCCCTGACTTTTCTCTCCACCTTAGCAACCACCGCCAACAATGCCACAGGAACCACCGCTATTATCGTTACCACCACTTCCAACACCATTGTCACTACCTCACCATCGGCCAACCTGACCCCCAGCAACACCCCGACCATCACCATCATCCCCACGACCACCGCCTCCTCCGACCGTCTCCACCACCATCATCATCACCCCGCCACCACCTTAGCCACCACCTTAACCACCGCCGCTACAACCACCGCCACCATCTCTCTCCCTTTTTACCCCGACCACAGCCAACCCGCTCCTCCGTCATCCTCACGACCACCACCATAGCCACCACCCCGACCATCATCCCTACGACCAACCCGCCACCACCAGCAACCCACCATGACCCGCTGCTGCTGCCATTGTTGCTGCTGCTAGGAGCTATTGTTTGGCCGGAGCACCATCCCTCACCCGCCGGAGGTAGGCCGTCCACGCGCAACGGACCGAGCATCACCCCCCTAGTTTACGAGCACACCTAGGTTTGCATTTTTACTCCTCTTTCTTTATGTAGTTGTCATTTCATGGACCTATATTGATTGTGAACCCTAGTGCCTAGTGTATATATGTGCATGTATGGGAATAGTGGTTAGTGTTACTAAATACTTCATAGAAATTAGGTTGTTAGTATGGCATTTATTTATGTAGACCCTAGGTGCTTAGACTAAAATGCCATTTGTGCACACTAACCTGTTAGCTAGGACATAGGTTTAGTGATATACGTTATTTTGAGTTGTAAGGTATTGGTAACTAATTGTCTTGTTGTGTACGGTATTTGAAGACATGACACTTGTGCATTTTATCTACGTGCACACTCGACCCTACTAGTTGACCGATTATGACCCCTCCTTGCATCAGTTTCTAAGTGCAGTGTAGTTGTATTTCCTGTACGTACTAGTGTAATGACTGCTAATTATTATATTATATATAGGATCGTTGGACCATTCGGACGAGACTTCGGGAGCAGGATTTTGGTACTCGCAGCTTGAGGATCCAGGCAAATATACCTTGCCTTATTTATTATTTAATTCAAGTTGTTAAATATTGCATGCATGGTTGTTGCAAATATTATTGATAACTGTGCGCGTCCGAGAATGACTCGGGTGCAGTCGACGATTGCATCGATGTGTAGTGTATTGACTTAGTCACTAGCAGGCTCACCTACTGTTATGAAGGTATTCTGATATCTTCCAAGACCCTAACACTTCTTTTACTCATCACGATGACAAACTCATGTTGGGATACGAGTTGGCATACCCGACTAGCTATCGGTGCATGAGATATGCATCATGGTTTTAGTACGTAATTAGGTTATCCTACTTATTTGAGACCTGGCATGTAGTTATGTAGTATGCACGTCGTGTATTTGACTTGTATATTTGCATTGGGCGGGGAGGACAGCTGGTAGGCGTATGGAACACACACACTAGTACCCATAATATTCGTCGGAGCTACAGGGACTGATGACTCTTTATTCAGATTCTATATTTTACAAAACGATATGGACGTTATACAATTCAGATTCCACATTCTACGGAATGATATGGATATTATATCACGTAGATTCTACGTTCTACGGAACGATATTGACGTTATACTATGCAGATTCCATATTCTAAGGAACGATACGGACGTTACATATTTATGCCTTCACCTACCCATACGTACCAAGGTTGTCCTCATATTGCATTCACTTAGATGGTTATTATACCCCTTTTATTTATTTAGTATTTATATTTGGCATTTATTTTTGTATCTTGTTACGTCCCTCCGAGGACCTGGTTTCCTTCTAGATTTGGACGAGGTATACTATCCTACCTTGTACGGGCCCAGACAAGAGACGAGTTACGAGACCGAGGAGGAGCTAGAGGTGTTACCATCAGAGTTCCCTTGATCACTGGTAGGCCTTCTGCCTAAGGCTCGAGCATCTTTTTCTAGTTAGCCGATGCTCTAGTCGTACTCTTATCTTTTTTTTCTGTACTCTTATTTTATCATTGTAATGGATTTGTTCCCACCAGACTTATTTGGATTGTACTATGACATTCAGACTTCGTACTTATTTTTCAGTATTTATTTTATCTTTGCTTATTTATATTTTGTGGATGAGATTAGACATTTACCTGTTGCATGTTAGCATATTAAACTTGTTAGTATTTTAGGATAGCGTAGTATGCTTCGTCGAGTCCATTAAATTGGAAAATCCCTCGGAGTCGTATTAGCTGGCCATTGCCACGTGGCTTGGTCTCGTATATTTTGGGACCGGGGTGTGACACAGGTATAGCAGAGGAGATCTACCCCGAGGTATACGGGACAGGAGCAGACATTGGAGTAGTACCAGCACTAGAGGACTAGGTGTTGCCAGAGGATTTCTCCGGAGTGTTTTGTTATATACTCAGTCATTTCTGTTTCAAGATACTCTATTTTCTGACTCTTGGATTACTGTACTAAACTTATTATCGGGTTGTTCCCCGAGATACTTTTTGTTGAGACTTGTTGTTGGATTATATATTTTTTGATTAGTCTAACATTTGAATTATGTTTACCTTCTGTGGATGAGATTAGAATTAGACTGTGACATGTATCGTAGACCATTATATTTATTTTATAGCTTAAGTACACTATAATGGGTCAATTAAATTGGGTTTACCCATTGGATTGTGCTATTGGCCATTGCCACGTGGCTAGTCCCTCGGTATTTTGGGACTGGGGCATGATATGGTTTTTATGGTGTCCCATACAGATCTACGACTATATTGCTTCAATTTTAACTAAGGGACCGAGCAAGCCTGCGATAAGGATAGGATAAATTATAGGATCTTATCCATTTGATTGATTCGTTCTTGACCTCTATATCGACTTCAAAATAATTCTTGACTTGCATCCTGCCTTGATTCTTCTGTACGCATCTCATAGTTTACTTTATATGCAGAGTAATGGATCCAAGAACCAGTGATGGGAATCCTATAGGTACACCATAAGTTATAATTATCACCTACGATGATGGAGTGACACCAGTGGGTAGAGGTCCATCAGCACAACAAAGCAATCGAGCAGATCAGTACGCCTCAAGATTTTGGCGAGATGATATTCCACCATCGTCGCAGTTTACTCCACTAATGTTTATTTTTTCACCAGGATCATTTTTTCACCAGGACAGCCTATGGACGGATATCAGATATTCCAAATATTCTACACAATAATGTAAGTCCAACAACAGGTTCATCAAGAGGCCCAGCAAAGCCAGGCGGAGAAGTTCTTTGACGGACTTAGCTCTGAGCTACAGAAATTAATCGGCTCCGTTGTAACTACTTTATACACGGACGTCCTTGCTGCAGCACGACCTATGGAGCGCGTCACCAGGAGAGAGTCCATCCAGAAGCGGCCGCATGCATTAGCATCAGACCGAGCATAGCAGAAAAGAGCTACAAAGTGACCCCAGAGGAATCCACCACAGAGAGCAATATCACAATCCCTAACCCTTTCTTCCTACTTATCATTACTATGGCAAGATAGGCCATATTGAGATGGAGTATAGACTTAAATTGGGAATACCTTTAGCTTACGGATCCAGTCAGTATTCAGTAAGGGATTGCCCTGAGCGTCGAGATAAAGCATTGATGATTCATCGACCAGATATACTAGTACCAACACTAGGACTCCCTACTTGTCATTATTGTGGCAAGGTAGACCATATTGCCAAGGAATGCCGACGCAGATTGAGAATGTGCTTGGTTTGCGGATCCAGCCAACATTCAGCCAAAAATTGCATGAAGCATAGAGGAGAAACATCGATGGATAACCGACAAGCTTTACCAGCACCGAGAGGATATCAGCCGAGGCTACCCTTGGCACTACGGACAACACTCTTCCAGCAGGCCTAGCAACAGCAGAGGGCACCACTACAAGGACGTAGACAGGCTTTTGCAATGACAGTGGAGGAGGCACAGACTCGCGGAGTAGCGAATATGAATAAGATTTAAGTTTTATCATAGCTATCGATCCCTAGTAATACTTTAGGACGTGCCTGTTAGTTCATTTCTCTTGCCTAAGCTTAGTATTATGCTAGCATGAACTTGTTAGTCTAGATAAGTAACTGGTACCCAAGTTTTCATAAGCTCTATTATTTTATTATAATTAAACCTTTTGCTATTATTTAATAAGTTTACCATTTTTTGGAATGGTTTATTTTCTTCTCGAGGCTGTTTTATTTGTAGTAAGGTCTTCTATGTTTGTACATCGGGGCACCCAAGGATGTTTTATTTTTTGACGTGGATTATCTCATTCTCATCTTCATTCTAATCAGGTTCCTTTACTCTTGAGTTACTTATCTTTCATTGCCTAGGGAAAAGTTTTTATTCCTTCCCTACGTGTTCTGTTTGAACAAAATCCTCACTCTTCCTCTCGATTTCTCCTTGTTTATGGTTCTTTATCCTTTGTGTCATGCTTCAAACATGTCTTACAACTGCGTCATATCTTCTGACCGGCTATGTTTCATTTTTTTAATTACGAGAACGCAATTCTTTTAAGGTAGATAGATTGTAAATACCTAGATTTTTTAAAATTTAATTATAATTTTTTGAGATTTTTTCTGTATTTTTATTAATTAAAAATAAATGTTCTTCAAGGATTAATATTTTTAAAAATTAAATTAAATATTAAAATATTATAAAAATTATATTTTGAGTTTATAATTAATAATAGGATGTTGGGTAATTTTTCTAGAATTTATTGGGCTCAAAAACTATTTTTAAATAGCTAAAAATATTTTTTTAAATAAACCAGATTAAACCAAACCGAACTAGCTTGAACTGAACCAAACAAAACCAAATTAAACCCAACTGAACCTAACCCAACCCTAATGGATTGGATCCTATCCTACCCTACCCGCCAACCCGACCTGATCCTACCAGTTATCTTTTCTTCAGTAAACTGCAGAATTCGAAAAACCGTGACCCTCCGACTTTTCTGCCGTCGTGACCCCGTCGGCGACTCCTCCGTTCGACTTCCCCCAACCGTCGGCGACCCTCCGGTTCACCTCCCCGTAACCGCCGCGGCCATAACCCTACAAAAACTCCCTCACCACCACTATCGGATCACAACCGCTATCACCATTTCTTCTCCAACGTCGGCCGCCGACGATGACAACAATGACGACGATGACGACGACGAAGACTCCGGCTCCAGCCTCCCCGAGCGGAAGCATGTGATCACAGCATCCGCAGAACCGCCGTCGATTGACCACCGCCGTCGCCACCGTCCACCCACAGCACACCACGGCCGACCCCTGTTCCGGTGAGTTTTACTTCCTCGTTGCTGTGTCAATTTTCTATCGGCCTATTGCGTTGCAATCGCAGCATGACCCTTTCGAACCCTGTACAATTAGATTGGGGTATCGTATCCTGTGTTGGTCGTAAATCAAGACACAAAAACAGGAAAAATAATCTAATTTTTGGTTCTAGAAACTGTCCCAAAACCCCAAGTTCATGGCCGTTTTACGTCCGACCTATTTTATATTTTCAAAATTCTAATTAAATAGTAAATTAGACAATATAAACAAGTTTTAAACCCTTTAATTAGTTTAATTTAATTAATTATATGTTGTGTTTTATTTGCGGTCAAAGTTTGACCAAAAACTTAGTTTTCAAAACCTAAAATTTCCCGAAACTGGGTGCGTCCCGCTAAACTAAGCGACTTCGTCGTGTGCAAATTGCATCGAAAGACGCATATTGTTAATACGGATGTCTGAAATTTCACAAAAGTTGATTTGGATGTGCGTGCACACCGAAATCAACGCGTATCCGTCGAAAAGCCCCGTATCGGGCCTGTTCTGACACTCATCATACTTACGAGTGTGCTTGTCATTTCGCAACTAAACTTGTACCATCAGATTTGTAGCATTACACTAGTCCTGTGACCCATGTTTGGTTCGATTTTTAGAACATTGACGAAACCCCGTATCGTGGGCCCCACGGCTCCACTTGACGGGAGATTTTATGATCGGCTCATCGAAATCCAGTTCTGGACATTTTGTTGGGTTTGTATCATCGTTCTGGACTCGTAGACACTAAGTTTGATAAATTTGGAGAACTTTGTCTCTGGTACATTTATCGGTGCAAAGTGGGCCACATGTGGATCCCACTTTGACCAAAAAATATTAATTCTACTCATGTGTCCAAATTGGACTTATGGGTAGTCAATCATAGTTATTTCATGTCTTCTGAGAGTGATGGTAATATTTATTTCAGCATCCAGAGGAGTACTTGAAGATTTGGCTGTTACCGAAGCAACTGAAGGAGTTCAAATCCCAAGCAAGTGTACCTTGCCAAAACTTGTAGTAATTGCCTTAATATTATTTGTTTGATTATTTTTGTGATATACCTACTCAATCTAGGACCGTTAGACGTTGCTTAATGTCCGACTAATACTCAGGTGTCAACGTCGTACGCGGAGTCGTGTAACGTTACTTAAAGAGTTGATATCTCGATCCTATATTTTTGTACTTGCTTTACCAAGTACGTCATACCATAGGACACTTGAAACTATTCATGTGACAAAATATATCCTGAGTTATTCATGGTGATTCTGTATAGGTTTACAGGATTTGTAGCGTAGATCTTGCATATTCATAGATATCATTATGACTTGCTGTAATAGTTAGAGGTCAAGATCTTGCGTGTTATGGATATGAGATGTGAGGTTACAATGGGTGGGGAGAGTCTTACCATACTAAAGGATGATTATGTTATATATATAGATATTCTGGGAGTACCTTAGATTCTGACCAGAGCTTTGGCACACGTACTGGCCCTTCGAGATAATACATGCTGCTATGGGTTTCCCCGACATAAAGCCTATTATAGTTTCAGCTTGAGTATTATTAATGCTCTCATTTGTATTTCACATAGATGCTTACATAGTTTGCCCTGTTGATATATTTTTATATACTATATTTAATTTGGCTTGAGTTATTCTTGTACCTTGCTATGTCCCTTGAGGACCTGGATCCGGATTATGCCCCCAGGTATAGCAGAGGAGATCTACCCCAAGGTATACGGGACAGAAGCAGACACTGGAGCAGTACCAGCACCAGAGTACGAGGTGTTGCCAGAGGATTTCTCCTGAGTATTTTATTATATACTCAGTTATTTCTGTTTCTAGATACTCTATTTCCTGACTCTTGGATTACTGTACTAAACTCATTATCGGGTTGTTCCCCGAGATACTTTTTATTGAGACTTGTTGTTTGATTATATTTTTTTTGATTAGTCTGACATTTGAATTATGTTTACCTTCGGTGGATGAGATTAGAATTAGACTATGACATGTATCGTAGACTGTTATATTTGTTTTACAGCTCAAGTATACTCTAACGGGTCCATTAAATTGGGTTTGTCCATTGGAGTGTGCTGCTGGCCATTGCCACGTGGTTAGTCCCTCGGTATTTTGGGACTGAGACGTGACAATCCAACCTTGGATCAGTTTTTCTTCACAATCACGAGCCTTCTGGTCATCTAGAGCATCACAGATTAGTTTGGTGGCAACGGTAGGAAACATCTGCTCGATCAACTCGGCCCGGTGCTATGGATAGAAATACGTTTGCTACAAGAAGTAATTTAGTAAGTTATATAATATGCATAAATTAGATGATTGATATCAAAACCAAATATACTTTTACCTTGAAGTGCGCAAACCAGAATGCCTTTCTCTCATCCGGAGCATCATAGTAGTTGATCCAGGGGCCACCATAGTTGTATCTCAGAAAGTGGCCCATGCATCTCTGTACCGACGAGGGACGATATCTATACAGAGATAATTATTTTTATCAAAAAATTAAATATAGGATGAATAAAGAAATACACGATATATATGATGTTAAACCAACTAATTGACTTATTTTGTACCGTCGACCCAAATCTCCGTCCTTATTTCGTCCAGAGGTGCGCATGGAGGATCTCACTGATGTTAGGATGACGTTGGCTCAACCTCCTCCATATGCGCATCTGTCACCATGGTTCCGTTAGCAGGAGAAACACTGGACGAGCGAGTAGTCTCAGGCCTGGAACAATCTTAGATCGGTAGAAGTCTTTAGGCAACTTTGCACCCTCTGGCAAGATCTCTATAATCAAATCCATCAGTCAGTTATAGCATTCTTGTGACATATTAAAATCAGACTTGATGCTCAACAATTTTTTAACCACATCCAACAGTGAATGATCCTCACAACCAAGATATAATTGAGTCCTTGTATTCTCCAGCAACTCCATGAACTTCGTACCATCGATATTCGGTGCCTCTTCAGCTGCACCATGATTGTCCGGATAGAAATAAGGCTCCGTCGCATCAAAAACTATGTTCACCCACCCGTCGTCCTAAGCAGCATGGTCGTGGATATCCATATACGGTCCATATAAGGATCTGACTCCGATGCTAAAGACACAAGTTCTCCATACGCGGTCAACTAATAGTAATTCGACGTAAAATCTTTTGAGTACAATTGATATATGATTTTCACTTATGGATGATATTTCAAGTTACAACATCTCACACACGGACACTTAATTTTGGTACCATCCATGTACTGAGAGAACTCCTTGGCGAACTGCAGAAACTGATGTACACCTTCTATAAATTCATCCCACACACCGCCCATGTCATCAGGATGACAATTGTACATCCACGAACGATAATGCAGATAGTGTCACGACCCGCACCCGGTGAAGGGGCACGAGTACGTAGGTACGTACAGCCTACACCGCAGCATCGGCGGTAGAACGCTGTCTAGGTTAACTATACTAACTAATCATCTCATAATAATGTATAATCTGCCAATAATATCTCAACTTCAAGAAGGAGGGCAAAATACTTAATGCAACACAATACTCAATCATAAATCTATGGCACGAGAAGATATCAAAGAAGCCTAACATAACTATACTATCTAAAAATAACAACAACAAATAGAAATAATATCCAAGTCTCAAATATATGTCGGAAACAAATCCGCTACCAAAATGCTAAAGAGAACTAACTATGCTAACTAGTGATTCCGGCTTGATCTCCCGACAGTCACTCTAGAACTAGTGGGTCCATGCCTGCACCATCTATAGGTCGAGGTCCATAGTATATCGGACACCAATCTCCTGGATCCTCTAAAAAATATTATCCAGTCAGGAATGGAGCGAAGTATAACCCAATAGTAGTTCCAGTTAATTGACAAAAACTATAAAACAGTAAAATAGAGGATGATATCTACAATAAGAATATAACTGATAATCAAGAACAATAAAGGAACAGGCAATACCAGCAACATAAAGTAAATCAATATGTACAAGAATGAAAAAAATGAACTATAATGTCAGAAATAGAACAAGGTAATCTATGAACTGAATATGGAGTCTACACTATACCATGTGTTTAAGATACTAACAAAATATGTGATCGGCTTGGGAGATTCAATGATTACACTAAGGAGCTAACTCAACCATACGTGAAGTGTATGATTAGTTAGTAGCCAATGATTACACTACTTGCCGATAGTTCTTGATCACATATTTAATTGGTATTTCCTCCGCCCCGACTGATACGATGGATCGAATCATGAAACGTTACTAGCCAATGTATCCAATATTTAACCTATAGTATTCAATGTTATCCAATACCAATAAGGAGCAATATTCGATACCATCTCAATAATCAAGGTAACATCTCATGACTGACGATCCAATAATAATACCAATCTGTGTACCATCATGTCAAGAATCATAAGTAATATTTCTATGTACTTGAATTATAGTAGTAATCAAATAGTAAAAACTATGAGAGAATGTACTCGTCTATGGTCCAGAGCAAATAATAAGAAATAGTATCCGAACTGGTATCACACAGACCTAAACATGAAATATTTCATTAATACAAGGTTTGGAATAAAAAATAAGTTAAAATAGTCAACTTCTAGGTCATAAAGTCATTTCTAAGTCAAAATAGTCAAACTAAGTCAACTCTAGGTCAAAATAGTCAAAATAGGTCAAACTAGCTATTTCTAGGTTGTATGAGTCCAACTCTAGGATATTAGGTCAATACAATATGTATCTAGGCCATACTAACTATGTCTAGGATACAAAGGTATCAATGCTATTCCGTATCTTAAGATACGTACTAACAATATACTATATATTATATATAAAATATATAAGCATAATATATACCATATCTCAATACTAACCAACACTAGCTAAATACCTTGGCTTTGAGCCAACTTTGTATCGCGCTACCTATACTCATCTTGATACTCAAACCCAATACCTTGACATTACCTTGGTTTTACACATAACCCAAATATCTCGAATCCTATCAAGAATCTCCACCTACCTTAATATAATCATACTAAATATCTTAGTATCAATAATCTAATACCAATACTCCAAAACCTTGGTGCTAGCGAGAATACCCCATACTCAATATACCTTACTACTCCACTCATTAGGTACATGGGTATCATGGTTCCACATGATTATCTCATGATACAAGGTATCACAAGTTACTTATTTTGATGCTTATGTACAAATGAGACCATACTCACCTACTTCCCGTGTTGCTGCTGCTAACCCCTACACTTGTTGTTGCTGCTAAGGCTACCTGCTACTGCTGTTGTTTTTACTTGTTCATGTAGTTGCTATTTTAATTCCAGTTCCACCCTACTGTAGACTTTGAAAAACCCCACTACATACTGCATTCACAAATTACTCCCCTTTTCTTAACTTAACTCCTTACAATACCCTCATTAGTCCCACCCAAGCTTCAAGTTGTACCATTATAGTTCTAAATTATCCAAACCCGATTATACCCGACTGCCAATACCTGAACATTTTCCCATAGTGAAACCAGTACAGCATACCCACTTTGACCTACACTATATTGTACCTTCCCCGAGCACTCTTGTATCACCTGCAACCCAAACACATCCCACACTTCTTCATCTGCACTACAACATCGAGCTCCATTCCCATCAGTCATTGAATACTAATATTGATACCTCCATACACCATCACCATCACTTATATCTATACTTAGACTTGTCTTAAGAAAAATACATACACCATAATATTGCCACCCAAAGAACCACTGGCACACCAAGTAATGTAAAATATATACATATTAAGTTGGTGCATTGGTGCACACAAGCACATCCCTTCACATGTGAATATCCCATATATCCCTACCAGTTTCCCCCAAAGTTGATGTTTACCCGGGCATTCCCATAACATCAACCACAAGTTGCTGCCACCACCCGATATACTGTTCAGACTTTCTCAAGCTAACCATGCTCCCCTCATGTGTTACTGTGGTTGCCTAAACTACAAAACATGCAGTGTAGTCACCCTACTGCTTGCTGCAAATACAGCAAGCTACTGATACTGTTGCTGGCACCCTCTTCTCCTTGCAGTTTCAGGTTTACTGCAGTTGCTATTTTAGTTGTATTGATCTGCTTACTGATGTGCTAGCTTTGCTGCATGCTATTGCTGTTGTGCTTGCTGTACTGCCTTGATGTTGCTGCTATATTGCTGTGCATGCTGCAGCTCACTGCACGATGTGCTACTGCTGCAGCTGCAGTTGCTGCTGCTCCCTCGAGCTGCTGCTGCTCAACTCCATCTCCTTGCCGTAGTTGTACTTCCCAACCCCTTCTTTGCACACACACATACACACACACACACACACACATATATATATATATATATATGCATACATATATACATAACACTAGATACATACACCTATCTATACATATATATACATATCAATATATATACATACATATATACAATAGAGATACATATACATTTATATATATATATATATATATATATATATATATATATATATATATATATATATATATATATATATATATATATATATATATATGATGATTATGTGTATAATTAATATATATATATATATATATATATATATATATATATATATATATATATATATATACACAATAGAGATACAATTAATTATACACATAATCATCATATATATATATATATATATATATATATATATATATATATATATATATATATATATATATATATATAGGTATAAAACTAATATATATATATATATATATATATATATATTGGTTGGTGGTTTTATACCAATATATATATATATATATTAGTTTTATACCTATATATATATATATATATATATATATATATATATATATATATATATATATATAACCATAAAATTATACTCTAATAGCTATAAACAAGTATATTGAAATACAAGAAAACAAATATGTGGAGTGCATCGCACCCGTATCACACTACAACTATGATACGCTTGCGATACGAGTCCACCATACCACCAAACGTACCCCAAAGGACACGAGCAAGTCTAAAATAATAATTATGAAAAAATACGAAGAGCTAATTACTTATCTACGTGTCCGTGTCAAAATATGACATGCTCAAACCCCCGTGTCGGAAGAAAACTACCAAATTAACCCGTATCTCCAAATTATCGGGATATGGCCTACACGTATCCAATTATGGATATGACAATAGCCACACATAATCAAACACATGTCAATTTGGTCTAATTGACCTATTGATAAACACAAAATGTATCAATCTCGGAATTCCCCCAAAATTGACACAAAATATCACATAACTTTCTCTGTAGGCCTCCTAAGAACCTAATTCCAATTCCTATGGGCAGCCTTAGTATATATGGTAGTTCCTAATAATTAAAATATAAATTTAGAGTCTAATTAGAGAGAAAATATTGAATTGTACCTATTGGAAGATGGATTTCCAATAAAATCTCCAAATTGGGTAAAAAAAACCTCCTCCTTGTAGATCCTTGCTTCCTCTTTGTAGATCCTTGCTCTAATAGCCTTAAATAATAATTTAGAAAGAAAATTGGAAAGAAATTTGGGTAGAATTTGATGTGAAAATGAATAAATTTGGTTGAGAGAAATTCTAGATCTAGATTTGAAACAAAAAAATAAAGAGAGAGAATTTCCCTCAATTTTTGTATAGGCCGGCCCCTTCCCCCTTCCTCAAGCTATTATGTAAAGTCTAAAAATACCCCTTGGGACCTCTCATGAAGAAATTAATTAAGGAAGGAAGGTCCTAGTCTAATGGGTTTAACTTAATTAATCCTTCTCCTAATGAATGGGCTTCTAATTGGGCTCAATTTTAACTAGATTTAAATGTTGGTCCATGAATCTAATATAAATTAGTTATGTCCATTAACACAAGTT
This sequence comes from Iris macrosiphon, assembly GCA_036927795.1. Classification (NCBI taxonomy): domain Eukaryota; kingdom Viridiplantae; phylum Streptophyta; class Magnoliopsida; order Asparagales; family Iridaceae; genus Iris; species Iris macrosiphon. The sequence goes on along the minus strand of JAYESA010000004.1, from coordinate 62,462,870 downwards.
CAAAAATAAAATCTAATATGCTAACAATATTTAAATACTAAAATAAATAAATATTCAACATTCATAATATTTAATTAATTATAAAATGACCAAAATAGTCTTTTCTAGAAAATATGGTAGTGATAGATAGTAATTCATATCCATTTCTAGATATTTCTGTAAAGATGAATAGACATCGTTCAAGTATATGCTCATGTGAATATTTTATAGTGTATATTATCCAAATGACACTCAATCTCGATATGCAAAGATAAATAGACATCATTCAAGAAAATAGTTAAATTATAGTACATGTCACAAGTCTAAATGGATTTCATATTGATATTTTCAATCCTCTTCTGAAAATTCATCTTATTAATTTAAATACAATATATGCACTGATACTCCTAGTCCTAGCATTGATACTCAGGAATACCCAATTAGTTTATACACCTAATCATCTACACACACATAAGAATACTCAGAAATATATTATATGCACAGATACACCTAGTCCTAACACTGATACTTTTTCGTTCAACTCTGTATCCTGGATACTCATATTATAGTGTATCAGTGATAAAAACATGTGTGTGTATGTTCGTGTCCGTGTTAGGGTTAGTGTATGCGTGTTAGTGTATCCGCGTATCCGAGTTTGGGTGAGTGTTAGTGTCCGCACGTGTGTCTATCCAAGTTAGGATTAGGATAGGGTTAATGTCCATAGCACTGAGATAAACACACACACACATCCTCACTGCACTGTGCACAAGTATACACTGCACAATACCTCACTTGATACCCAAGACTGCATCAAATTAACTCAGATAGGATTAGGGTCTGTGTAGTGTCTTGACTTTGGGTTAGGGTCTGTATCATGTCTTGTGTCGTGTCATAACCAAATTGCCACTCTCCCACACTACCTGCAGCACTTCTCATATAATCCAACATCCACGATATCCTATATATATAATATCAAAGGAACCCCCCAAATCAACGGCTATGAATGATAAAGGCAATACAATTAACTGCTCCCTAGCCGCGAGTTGCTACCGCTATACTACTCAATATTTCTCACATAACTCACATATAATTGCTTCTATTCCACACCATGACCACCCTTCCTCTCATGCATTAGATGCTACTACCCCCATCAGTGCTGCCTAGGCTGATGCCATTTGTAGGCATTGCAAATAGTTGCTGCCTTGCCTCCCTATTGTCTGCTGCTGCTCTAATTACAAATTACTGCTGCCTTTACAACTAAATGTTGCTGCTGCTACTATGCTTTCGTGCTACTGTTGATGTTAATGCTTGTTGTTGATGCTGCTCTTTTAATTATTGGTACTACATCAGCTGTTGTCACCTATAACTTACCCGATCACCCCTAATATCTGAGAACACTCACCTCTACTTCTAATAACACTTTCCATAAGTACTGGACTGCTCTGAAACTCGAGCACCATATCCCCTTCTCGTCACCTCCATGTCACAACACCAATACCACAAAGCTAAAACACACACACACACACACACACACACACACACACACACACACACACACACACACACACATACATACATACATACATACATACATATATATATATATATATATATATATATATATATATATATATATATACACACACACACTTAAAACTTATATATATATATACACTAATGAGTATATAAATATATAATCAAGGGTAAAACTGAGAATCAAGCCAAGAATGACCAACTTGTCATTTTAACAAACACGTGGTAGGAGAAAACGAGCAAGCAATCTCTATAAATGATTCTTAAGTTCACAAACCCTAATTTATAGCACAAGCATATCACCCGTAGGAATTTACCTCCCATTGTAGTGTGTCTGTGTCAGTGTTATGTCAGTGTATTCATGACAATGTTATTTTGAATAAGCTATAAGGCACCAGTCACTTCAAACATACACACACACACACTCTCTATGTCAGTGTTAGTGTGTCCGTGCCAATGTCAAAATAATTATGGTATGTGTGTCTGTGTCAAAATGTCTATGAGTGTTTGTATCGGTGTCATGAGAATTAGAGTTAGGGTTTACCTGACCGAGTAGGAGAGTTGACTGATTGGAAAGTCGAAGGAGGAGGGAGAGTCGGAGCACAGAGGGGGGGAGCCGGAGGGGGAGTCAGAGCACAGAGGGGGGGAGCTGGACGGGGAGCCAGAGCACAGAGGGGAGAGAGCCGGAGAATGGGGGGAGTCAAAGGGAGGGCTGGAGCAAAGAGGGGGAGAGCCGAAGGGGGAGCCGGGGGGGAGCACGGCATTGGGGAGGGGGGCCAGAGCGCTGGAGGGGCGCATGGTTTTGAATTTTTGTGAATGAAAACGAACGGAGGAAATGAAAAATTAGAACCCTATATTAAATAATTTAGCGACGTATGAAGTAGAAGTCGCTAAACGTCATTATTTTTTAATATATAACGACGTAATTGTTATAATATCGCTAAATACGTTATTGTAATTAAAATATTAGCGATGTTCAGCGACTATTACCGACGTCTATTTCTATAATAATAATGGTAGTCACTGGATGACGCTAAATGTCGCCACTAACGACGTTTTGCGACTTTTTTAAATGGAGTCGCTAAATTCTTAGGAATTGGCGACGTTTTACTCTGACGTCACTAAGGACGTCGCTAATTGGACAAAATTTAGTAGTGGTCGTGACATTGTAAGATAGATCTCATTGTAGCGAAGATATAATAAAAACCACAATCAGATCTGTCACAACTCACACCCGGAATTTGGGCATGAGCCGTAGGTACGTCCAGCCTACGCCACAGCATCGGCGGTAGAACGCTGTCTAGGTCTCAATACTATTAAACATAACTCAAAGATAACATGTCAATGATCTCAACTCCATAAGGAGTACAATAAATAATTTATTGATCAACAATTCATAATATACTCAATCACAATAACTATAGGAAGTAAATGGCACAATAAGACATAAAAGATAAGGAAGTACTGACATAAGTCAAGCACAACAACCCAAAATACATCAATAATCTAGAGTCTAGCTATCCCAACATAAGTAGTCTCAATAATAATATAATCCAAGTCTCAAGTTTAGAATAAATAAATACATAGATAACTAGACCAAGGAGCTGGCTAAACGACTGTGGATGGTGTCTCCTCTAAGGAGAGTAACTCCTCTAGAATCTCATGTATGTAGTCTCTATCTACTCCTGGGCCATAGTGAGTAGGACAGAAGTCCTCAAGGTCCTCTGAAAAATGTTATCCAGTCAGGATTGGAGCGAAGCACAAGCACTAAATAACAGTTTCATTTATATTGACAAAACTATAATACAGTGTAAGAAAATACATAATAAAGAAATAATAAAAAATTAGGAAATACGGGAGAGACATGTAATCAGCAATAGTACTAACTAGCAATGAACAGATATATATATAAGAAGGCTAGAATGAGTAAATTAGAATAAAGAATAAAAATTTCTAACTAAGTGCTGTAAAATATCAGTTTACTATGTGATCGACTTGGGACTAGATCAGGCTTGTTATATATGATTGGCTATGATACATGTGAGGTCAGGCTAACCATCTGGTTAGCTATGATGCGAGCAATAGTCAGACTAATCATATATAACAGACTATAGGCAGGTAAATGGTAAGGCTACACCCTACGTGATATGTGGGGTAGGCTATGATGCATGTAAAGTGGGGTATGATTACATAATCTTGCTAATATTTCTCTGTCCCCAGCTAGCAGGATGGATTCCAATCATGACTTCTCAAGACAGGTATCTATGATACTAGCCCGTGTATCCATAGTGTCAGAATCAAGTATACCCTACAACTAGAATTATAGTAATAATCAACATGATGAAAATGGTCAGAGAATGTACTCGCCTGTGGTCCTGAGCCACTACTAGAATAAGCGGGATTAGCAATATTTTATAGCGACGTCAACGAAAAATATCGCTAATATAATATAAATTAGCGACTCCATATAAAAATGTTGCTAGACGTCGCTAATTGACGATATTTAGCGACATTTATTCAGTTTTTAAAAGATTAGTCGCTATAAGTTCAATTAAGGTTGCTAAACGTCGCTAATATGTTTCATTTAGCGACGTATTTAGCGACATATATCTATTAGACATTTAGCGACGTTAAATACGTCGCTAATTAGCGACGTCATTATTGGCGTCGCTAAAATATCGCTAAATTTTTTTTATTTAGGGACTATTTCTCTCATTTCCTTCGATCTCTCCCTCTTCCTCTCCTAAATTTAAAACCTCCTTCCTTCGGCTCCCTTCCTCCCTCCGGCGACCCCCCTCCGACCGCGTCCTCCCCCTCCAGCTCCCCTCCTCCCTCCGGCGTACCCTCCTCCCTCCAGGTGACCCCCCTATGGCCGCATCCTCCCCCCTCCGCCGTCAGCTCCTCCTTCCTCCGGCTTCCCTTCTCCCTCCGGCGTCCTTCCTTCGGCTACCCTCCTTGGTGAGCTCCTCTCTCTGTCTTCTTTCTCTGTCTCTCTCTTTCTCTCTAACACGATATGACATAACACAATACGACATGACACGACACGACATGACACGACACGATATGACATGACCTGACACACACTAACCCTAACCCTAACTCGAATACACACACACATACGCACGCGGACACACACTAACCCTAACCCTAACACGACACGACCTAACACGACACGACCTGACACGATACGAACTGCAGTTACTCTTCTTGCTGCTGTAGTTTCTTCCCTTGCTGCTGCTGTGTATCCCTTTGTTGCTGCTGCTCTTCGCTGCAGTGCACAAGAGTGCACTGTGACTCCCTCTTGGCCTGCACAATACTCCTACATCTCATACTCAAATCTTGGCCTGCCCAATAATCCAGCACTGCAGTGCACAACCTGTGCATACTATGCACTTATACATGGGGAAGATATAATAGGTGATGTAGAAAAACTAGTGTTTGGTGCAGTGACATTTGGATTGAGCACGAGTTGCTTGAAATCCTGGAGTTGTGCTCTGGTTTTGAGAAAATTGGTAATATATTACAGTTTGGCAAGGGTTTTGATAAAAAAAATTATTTGAGGAATGGATTGAGCTACTCCAGTAGGGATCATACCAAATTATGGTAGATTTGGTGCCATTCCAGCTGGATTTATACCAAATTATATTATATTTGGTATATTTAGAGGGGATTGAGGTATTGCCATGGATGGAGCATATGGTGGAAACTCAAACCCTTTTCTTGACATAGCCAATTCCTCTAATAACTTATCAAATTTTTATGGTTCAAGTGATAAATTATACCTTCCAACGCAAGTATCCTCCTATTTGTATCAGGTAGGTATTGATTCTTTGGAGAGATCCAGCTCTGGAGCCATAGCTACTCGAGTCGTGCTCTCCACTAACTTTAAAAGCATGATCCAAAGGCTCTGATACCAATTGATACCAAATTAATGGGTCCTCTTCCCATTTGGTCAGGAATTGGAAGAGAACAATCACACTTAGCCAAGAAAATTGAATAAATTATAAAGAAATAAAGAACTAAATTAGGAAAGAACTAGGGTTTTTATTCAAAATATATACACACACACACACACACACATAGGGCAATGTATATCAAGTTAGAGCAGTTCTTACCTTCCTCCAGAGAATCACACTGTATGTAATGATTTATAGGATACATACTATCATTTTTGCAAAAGTATCAAGAAATGGATATAAATTACTATCTGCGTCATCGTTCGTGGATGTACAACCGTCATCCTGATGACATGTGCAGTGTGATGGATGAATTCATTGAGGGTGTACAACAGTTCCTGTATTTTTCCAAGGCGTTCTCTCAGTACATGGACGGTACCAAAATTAAGTATCTGTGTGTGAGATATTGCAACTTGAAATATCATCCAGAAGTGGAAGTCACATATCATTTATACTCGAAGGGCTTTACACCGAATTACTATCAGTGGACCGCATAACCGCGCATGGAGAACTTGCGTCTCTAGCATCGGAGTCGGAGCCTTATGTGGAGCCGTATATGGATGTCCACGACCATGCTGCTTACGAAGACGGGTGGGTGAACATGGTTTTTGATGCGGCGGGGCCTAGTTTCAATCTGGAGAATTATGATAAAGCTGAGAAGGTACCGAGTGCCGATGTTACAAAGTTTATGGAGTTGCTGGAGAATGCAAGGACTCCACTATATCCTGGTTGTGAGGATCGTTCACCGTTGGAGGTGGTTACAAGATTATTGAGCATCAAGTTCGATTTTAATATGTCACAGGAATGCTATAATCGACTGATCGATTTGATTATAGAGATCTTGCCCGAGGATGCAAAGTTGCCTAAAGACTTCTATCGATCTAAGAGGATGGTGAGATCACTCTGGATGGGATACGAAAAAATCGATGCATGATGCAACAGGTGCATGTTGTACTACAAAGACGACAAGGATGAAGATGTGTGCCGATTCTGTGGTGCTGATCGCTACAAGGCCACTAGTAGAGGAAAGCAAAATCCCAGTGGGGGGAAGTGGGGGCCGGTGCCTTTTGACGGCCTAAACTCCTCCATTTGTCAGTCGTGGGGAACTACTCCCTTTATGTCTACGCTTCCAATAACCATAGAAAATCTCTTTCTCATTTCCAAAATAGTCGATGGACAACAGGTGAATATTCCTGTACTACCCCTTGTTGGTCCCGAGGGAAAAGTTTATCGGTACAAGAAAGCCTATCGATTTGATGCACTACTTGCCTTTGACGCCGCGGTTACAGCGGTTGTTTATGGTTAAGGAGACTACAGAAAATATGAGTTGGCACAGGCGAAAATAGATCGAAGGAGTATTGGATCATCCATCCGATGGAGAAGCATGGAAGCACTTTGATCGACAGTATCCAAATTTTGCTTCGGGCTCTCCTCTAACGGTTTTACCCCATTCGGACTTTTGGGCACCCAGTATTCATGTTGGCCTGTGATCGTCACTCCGTATAATCTACCGCCTTAGATGTGCATGAAGACTCCGTATATGTTCCTAACCATTATTATCCCAGGTCCGAACTATCCGAAGAGGAACATCGATGTGTATTTATAGCCTTTGATAGATGAGTTGAATCAGCTGTGGAAAGTAGGTGCCAACACGTACGATGTTTCTAGAAAGCAAAATTTTCAGATGAGGGCAGCACTTATATGGACCATCAACGACTTTCCGGCCTATGAAATATTATTGGGATAGAGCACCCATGGTCGTCTCTCATGTCCGTATTGCATGGACCGTACTAAGGCTTTCCATTTGAAATACGGAGGCAAACCATGATTCTTTGATTTTCATCGACAATTTCTGCCGAAGGATCATCCATACCGGAGGAACATGAATGCTTTTCGTGCAGGCGTTATGGAGAAGGCCAATCCACCGCCAAGGTGGCCCGAATACATGATATAGAAAGAGGTAAAAGATTTACCAAGTGCTATCAAAGAGCCTGCTAAGGGGTACAAGTGTGACAGATTTGGTCGTACCCATAACTGGACGAAGAGGAGTATATTCTGGGATCTGCCATATTGGAGCACCAATCTGATCAGACACAACCTTGTTGTCATGCATATCGAGAAGAATGTGTTTGATAACATAATTAATACTGTAATTGAGGTAAAGGAGAAGATGAAAGATAATCCGAAGGCCAAGTTGGACTTAGAAGAAATATGTAGACGTCCTGCGTTGCATTTGATAGAGGAGGGGAATGGAAAGTTAAAGCAACTTAAGTCAATTTTTTTACTGGAGAAAGAGGATAAAGGGAGACTTTGTAAGTGGATTCAGGGTCTAAAATTTTCAGATGGGTACGTGTCGAACTTGAGAAGATGCGTCAACCTCAAGGAGAACAAACTGACGGGTATGAAGAGCCACGATTGTCACGTATTCATGGAGAGGTTAATTCCGATTGTATTTCAGGAATTCTTACCGCAGGTCATTTAGGATCCATTGACAGAGCTCAATATATTCTTCAGAGATCTTTATTTTACTAAGTTGCTCGTTGATCGTCTAAAAAAGCAAGAGAAGGACATTACGGTAACACTATATAAGCTCGAGAAGGTGTTTTCTCCTAGATTCTTCAACTCTATGGAGCATTTGTCAATTCATCTTTCCTATGAGGCATGTGTTGGTGGTCCTGTCGATTATTGGTGGATGTACCCCTTCGACTGGCATTTGAATCACCTAAAGAGAAAGGTAAAAAATAAGGCACGGGTTGAGGGCTCTATTTGTGAAGCTTATGTTCTCGAGGAGATTACAAAATTTTTGTTCGACGTATTTCAAACCTCATATTGCTACTAATAGAATAAAAGCTCCGAGAAACGACGATGAATATCAGGAATCTAATGATGCAATACTCAAAGTATTCAATGCTTCCAGAAAGCCTTCGGAGAAAATAAAGAAGAGATATTTGAATGGCGACGAGCTAAGGGCTGCTCAGTTGTATATATTACTCAATTGCGAGAATGATAAAGTGAAGAAGCTAAAGGGGTAAGTAATTAATACATCCACGTTTACATTATCTTAATGTAATAGTATAAGCTACTATTATGCTACTAATCAGCAGTTTCTTCATTATTTTTAGCATATATAATGATGAGTTGAGGTCGGTTAGACCCTACATAACAGACGAAGAAGTAGAACAAGAAATGAGATGCTATTTTCCTTCTTGGTTGAGCGCATATGTAAGGTACTTAGTAATTACTTTTTATTTCTGCACTTGCAAAACAAATAACTTACTATCGCTACTTTGGTAGTTAGGTCGATCGTCTAATAACATCCGAGACTGAATCTATTAGAACTCTTGCCAAGGGACCAATTACTGCGGTTAAAATATGGCCAAGTTTCTTTGTGAATGTGTCATGATCCACACTCGGTGTAAGGGTACAAGTCGGAAACAACGCCCAGCCTACGCCGCAGAATCGGCGGTAGAATACTGTTTAGATAATCTATCTAACAATATAATGAACCACCAATAATGATAGTATACTCATTCACAGAACTAAGATAGAAATGAGCACGAATCAGATAAAGAATAGAATAGTCATAATACAACTTATGAGTCTAAAATAATACATCAATGAGCCTGAAGAAGTACAGAATAAGCTGGAGACAAATCCAGTACAAACGAATACTACGAAGCTACAACTCCCGGGTCAACTGTCTCAGTTGGGATAAGTCCCTCCTGAGCCAGGGTCTCAAAATCTAAACCTACAACATCCTGGGGTTCATAATAAGTAGGGTACCACTCCTCAATATCATCTAGAAAAATATATCCAGTCAGGAAAGGAGCAGAGTACATCTCTAACGGCAGTTCTAATCAATGATAAAAACTATATAACAGTAAATAACTGTAGATAAACAAGATGCACAATAGATACAAGATATATATATACAATAAGAAAATACTGGAATAAGTACAATAATAAATAATATGCCAATGAAACAAGAATACAAATGACTAAGTGTGTGAGTACTAGCTTAACATGTGATCGGCTTGGGCAAGATGCAATGCGGCCTGGATAATCATACGTGCGGTGTATGATCAACACTATTCAGTAATCAGTACTTGATATAATAGGGATATTGATCACATATCTATACTAATACTCTCCACCCCCGACTGGTATAATAGATCCAACCACGGCATGCTATGGCACGAGATTCCCCAAGAAGATAGCTAGTCTTTTCGAGAATCGGTGTCTGTACATGTACAAGATAACCAATAAAATAATACTTGTACTAGATATACTATATACCAAGGAATAACATCTCATGACAAGATCCGGATATACCAATCCGTGTAACCATAGTGTCAAGAGAACATGGATATCTACACTAGATACAATAAACATAGAGGATATCATAAATAAGAAACTATCAAAGAATATACTCGCCTGAAGTCCAAAGAATAGTCTTACAGATGTCTGACTCGGTGCCTCGAAGACCTATATATAGAATACAACATCAATACAAGGTTCCAAAAAGAGAATAAGTTAAACTAGTCAACTTCTAGGTCAATAAGTCAATTCTAAGTCAAAAGTCAACTATGATCAACTCTAAGTCAACTATGGTCAACTAAGATCAAACCAAGGTCAACTATCTATTTCTAGGTTGCACAAGTCTAACACAAAAATCTTGGGTCAAGATATTAAAATCTAAGTCATAAAAACCATATCTTAAAATATTAGGATATTGTATCTCCTGATATGTGAATCCAAGGTAAACATCACAATACATATATCAAACAATTATGTATAATACTATAGAATATTAATTACACATTAAATAGGAACCATAGTTTTAAACCAACTAGGTATCCCAACAATAACCACAATCTTGATACCCAAACCCCGTATCTTGAGTATCCCACTTACCTTGGTTTCCACAAGATAATACTCAATACCTTGATATAATAATTACCCTCATATATAATATATAATATATAATATATACTAATATTATACAAATAAGAAATATAGCAATAATAGTTTTATATCTCAATATTAATACATATATATATAAATATAAGATATAAACATAATATAATAATAATCTGCCTAACTGTCACTGAAAACAGTATTGAAAAATACTGATATTCTGATACCAAACTTTCAGTGACAGTTCTGGCTATCACTGAAGCCACCGTCGCAGTTGCTGTTGGAATTCTGCACTGTTGCTGTTGCTTTGGTGACGGTTTTCAACCGTCACCATTCCTTCTGTCGCTGCTGTTGCAATTCTCGCCGCTGCTGCTGCTATTTAATCACAGTGGCGGCTGTCATTAAATACCGCCGCCACTGCTACAGCGGCTGCTGCTGATCCCGCTGCTAATATTGACAGCAGCTCTGTCATTAAACCTGCTGTCGCTAAAAAAGGTAATATATATATATATATATATATATATATATATATATATATATATATATATATATATATATATATAAACCAAATAAATATATATATATATATATATATATATAACCCAAATACATAAATAAATATATATATCTATCTATCTATCCAAATGTACATAAATAAATATATATATATATACCAAATAGCTATAATACACCTCTTATATAATAATGTACATATTACAACATAGCCAAATGCACACATACATAAATATAATAAATATACATCCATACATATATATATATATATATATACATAATCATATAATAACTATAAATAATCTAATTACTTAATTAAACATACACATAAATATATAAAAACATATACATATATTTACATTCCTAACATATATTATAACATATATACTAATGCATGTAGAAGAAAGCTACATAATATATATTCTATTAGTACATATATAATACATAGATCTATGCTAAAATAAATACTATAATAAATACACCATAATACATATAATATATATATATATACACACAATTATAATTCAAGAATTAAAGCACAATTAATTAGATCTACACATAAATACACAACATATGAAAAGTATCACACCGTATCCCACTAGATCTAGGATACGCATGCGACACGAGTCCACCACACATCCAATTATATCCCGAAGAACACAAGCAAGTCACATATATTATTTATGAATAAAATAAAGTGTCAAATATAGATCTATGTGTCCGTGTCAAAATACGACATGTACAAAGTCCCGTGTCGGAGAAAATTTTTCCAAAATAACATGTATCACCAAATTATTGGGATACGACCTACACGTACCCAATTTTGGACATGACACTAGCCCCAAACACTTAAACACATGACAAATTGATCTATATAATCAATTGACACATACAACAAATGTCAATCTCGGAATTCCTTCAAAATTGACACAAAAAGTGCCATAACTTCTCAATAGGTCTCCTATGAACACAAAACCAAGTCCTATGGGTAGTACATGCATATGGGTTGATTTTTTATGATTAAATCTCAGATTTAGAAGCTATTTTAAGGAGAAAAACTGAATTATACCTATTGGGAGATGGATTACCAATGAAACCTCCAATTGAGATAAAATTGCTTCCAAATTATAGATCCTTGCTCCTCTTTGTAGATCCTTGCTTTCTCCTTCTAGATCCTTGGGAAGAAATTGGAATAAATTTGGTAGGGAAAATAAAGTGAAAATGAAGGAATTTGGTAGTAAAAAATTCTAGATCTAGATTTGGAATGAAAAAGAGGAGAGAGAATTTTCCCCCTCTTTTAATATAGGCCATCCCCTTTCCTCTCCCTCAAGTTATCATGTAATGTCCAATATACCCCTTGGGGCCTCTCATGAAGAAATAATTAAGAAAGAAAACTTCTAGTCTAATGATTTAATTAATTTAATCCATCTCCTTAACAATGGCTTTCTAAATGGGCTAAGTCTAACTAATTAATTCATGTTGGTCCATGGTCCAAACTAAACTAGTTAGGTCCACTAACACAAGTCCAAATTAAATAACTAATATCTAACAATAATTAAATAATACCACAAATATTTATTTACCAAGCACAATAATTAATTAAATAGGAAATTACTAAAATACCCTTTTCTAGAAAATGTGGTAGTGACAAGTCTACCCTCCTTAAAATAATTTCGTTCTCGAAATTCAAAGACGAAAACTACCCCCAAAAAATCATAACTAACTATGAAAGAACAGAATAATGAACAGAACATAACTAGAAAATAATATACCTCAAGGCATAAACAAATATGGATAACGCTCCCGTATTTCATCCTCTCTCCCAGGTAGACTCCCCCGGAGAGTGATGCCTCCATGCGATGTGCACCAAAGGAATAGTCTGGTTCCTCAGCACCTTCTCTCTTCGATCCAAAATCTTAACTGGCTGCTCTGGATAGCTAAAAGTAGGGCCCACCTCTATCTTCGAGTGATCCAATACATGACTAGGATCTGCCATGTATCGTCTCAACTATGACACATAAAATACGTTGTGCACTCCCTCTAATGCAGGTGGCAAGTCTAGTTTATAAGCAACTTCACCGACCCTCTCTAAAATAGTGAAAGGTCCGATGAATTGCAGACTAAGCTTTCCGCCTCCACCGAAGCGAATCGTGCCTCGTGTCGGAGAAATCCTCAGAAACACCAAACCACCCACCTAGAACAAAACACCACCTTAAGAACTTAATCAATAACAAACAACCAAGAACAAACATAAAATAAAATCTAAACTATACCTCGAACTCCAAAGATCTCCGATGGCTATCGGCCCATTGCCGCTGTCTGTCCGGCGCCACTCGAAGTCTCTCTGATCAACTGAACCTTCTCTGCTGCATCCACAACCATCTCTGGCCCAAGCAAAACTCTCTCTCCAACATCGTCCCAAGACAAAGGAGTACGACACCTCCGACCGTACAAAGCTTCAAAATGTGACATCTCTATACTGGCCTGGTAACTGTTGTTGTAAGCAAACTCTACCAAATAGATATGGTTCTCCCATGAACCTCTAAAATCTAGTACACAAGTGCGCAACATATCCTCAAGAGTCTGAATAGTCCTCTTTGACTGCCCATCTGTCTGGGGATGATATGCAGTACTGAATTTGAGCTGAGTGTCCAAACTCTCCTACAAACTCCTCCAAAAATGAGAAGTGAAACGACTATCCTGATCTGAGACTATGTTGATGGGAACTCCATGTATCCTAATGATTTGCCTCACATATATCTATGACAGCTTCTCTGTAGATAAACCTACCTTGAAAGGCAAGAAGTGGGCCGACTTGGTCAACCTATCAATGATGACCCAGATCGCGTCTTTTTCTCCTGGAGATTATGGAAGTCCGGACACAAAGTCCATAGTAATGTGTTCCCACTTTCACTCTGGAATGGGTAATGGCTGAAGTAAACCTCTTGGCCACTGCCTCTCGGCTTTCACCTGCTGGCACACTAAACATCTGGATACAAACTGTGCCACTTCCCTCTTCATGCCATACTACCACACACACTCTCGTATATCCCGATACATCTTGTTAGCACCTGGATGCATGGAATACTGAGAGCGATGCGCTTCCTGCAATACCTCCTCACGCAGCTCCCCACTAGGCACACACAATCTAACTCCATGCCTCAAATATCCATCCTCTGCAATAGTGAATCATCCTTCAATCCTGCTCTCACCTGAGCTCTGATACTCCTCAGAGATACATTCTCATACTGTGTTGCCTTGATCCTGTCCATCAAATCTGAGTGTATCTGTAATTCGCATATCTGTATAGCACAACCAGGAACAATCACCTCAATGCCCAAGCTCTCCAAGTCCTCCAACAAATATCTATCCTGTGTTAAGAACATAGCTACCGGATACCTGCTCAAAGCATCGGCAACTACATTAGCTTTCCCAGGATGATATTGTAAAGAGATATCAAAATCATTCATCAGTTCCAACCACCGATGCTGCCTCATATTCAACTCTTTCTGCGTGAAAATGTACTTCAAGCTTTTATGGTATGTGAAGATCTCCACATGCTCTCCATACAAATAATGTTCCCACAACTTTAGAGCGAATATGATTGCTGCCAACTCCAAATCATGGGTAGGATAGTTCTTTTCATGAGAATATAATTGCCTGGATGCATAGGCAATCACTTTCCCATGCTGCTGAAGAACACAACCCAAATCCTTCCCCGATGCATCACTATAAATAGTAAAACCTCCGGACCCTGATGGCAACGTCAAAATAGGAGCAGACATCAACCTCTTCTTTAACTCCTCAAAAGCAACCTGGCAATCCTCCGTCCAAACAAACTCTACATCCTTCCTAGTGAGTCTGGTCATCGGCTCGGCAATCCTTAAAAATCTTGCACAAACTTCCTGTAGTAGCCTGCCAATCCCAAGAAACTCCTGATCTCTGCTACCGAACTCGGGGCCTTCCAAGATTCCACTGCTGAAATCTTCTTCGGATCCACAAAAATACCATCACCAGTCACAACATGCCCCAAGAACTCCACCTTGTCCAACAAAAACTCACACTTGGACAACTTTTCATACAGCTTCTCCTTCCTCAACACATCCAACACAATCCTCAAATGCTCCTCATGCTCCTCCGGTATCCTCGAGTATATGAGTATGTCGTCGATGAACACCACCATGAACTTGTCAAGGTACTGGTGGAATACCTTGTTCTTTAAGTTCATAAATATCACCGGTGCATTAGTCAAACCAAACGGCATCACCATAAACTTGTACTGACCATACCGAGTTCTAAAAGTAGTCTTCGGTATGTCCTCCAGCTTCACCTTTACCTGATGGTAGCCTGATCTTAAATCTATCTTAGAAAATACCTTCGCACCATTCAACTGATCAAACAGATCATCAATCCGTAGAAAATGATACTTATTCTTGATAGTGAGATTATTCAAAGCCCTGTAATCAATGCACATGCACACCGATCCATCCTTCTTCGGTACAAACAATATCGGGCTGCCCATGGTGAAGAACTCGATCTGATAAACCCCTTATCCTGCAATTCGTCCACCTGCTTCTTCAACTCGACCAGCTCATTATTTTTTACTCTATAGACATGCTGCAAAATTGGTTCTGCACCTGGCACCAAGTCTATAAAAAATTCAACATCTCGATCTGGCGGCAATCCTGGCAATTCCTCAGGAAACACATCCAAGAACTCTACTATCAACGGATGTGGCAACTCCTTGTCTTCCACCATAGCTCCATAAATTATGCCTTCTTCCTGCTCTGCATCTCCTCTAGCAAACTCGAACTCTGGCTCTCCTGGCAGACCAAACAAAACTCTACCTCCTCTACAATCTATGCTAGCACGATGCCTACTCAACCAATCCATTCCGAGTATAATGTCGTAACTCGAAAGTGGCATTACAAGTAGACACACACTCAACTCCCGGCCTTCCAGAGTAACTCTTCGATCCTTGCAAATATCACTAACCAGGATAATGCCTCACCCGGTCATGATCTTGCAAGTCCTAAACAAAGACTCAGCTACCAAACCATGCTTCAGAGCAAAAGAAACAGATACAAAACTATGGAAAGCACTACTATCAAACAAAGTTAAAGCTGGAATGGAATCAAGATGAATAGAACCTGCGATGACATCTCCGGTAGGTTCATCCTCCTCGACGGTCATAGCAAACGCTCGTCCCTGCCGAGCACCTCCCTGCTGCTGATGCTGGACAAAATGCTGCTGTTGTGTCGGAAGTGGTCCCCTCGGCTGTGCTGCAGGTGGTCTCGTATGTGCCATCGGAGCTGAAGCTGCTTCCTGAATTGTACGGCGAGGACACTCCCTCGATTGATGCCCTTCAGTACCACAATATAAACAAACTCCTAGCCTCCTCCTACAAACTTCCCAGATATGGCCGGGCTTCTTACAGTAGTTGCATGGAGCTTGCTGTAACTACCTCTACTGCTGAGGTACCTGGTAAAAAGGTGCTCTAGCTGGAGTCTGGTTCTGCTGTGGCTGCTGGAAAGGTCTAGACTAGAAATGAGGATGTTTTACAGATACTGTACTGCCGTTGGCCCCCAGAAAAGAATTACGGTCTCTCTTGGGCTTCAAACCCAACTCCCGCTCAACCTTGCGTGCCTCCGCAAGTATCTCCGAGTATGTCTCATAAAAAGACAGAATGAGAATCTTCACTTCCTAGTTTAGACCATCACGGAAACGAATAGCTCGAACCTCCGGCTCTCTCACCAAATATTTTACAAATTGGCTCAACCTGCCGAACTCTGCAGTGTACTCCTCCACAGATATGCTCCCCTGAATGAGACTCTCAAACTGTCTCCCCAAGTCTAGCCGGTCTGCTCGGACAAAAAACTTCTTCTTGAAAAGTTCCTTGAATACCTCCCAAGATTGTCATGCGTCAACCAGAACCGGCTCATTCCTGAACCAAGTGCGAGCGATGTCGAACAGTTGAAGTCCTATCGCCTCAACCTTCAGATCCTCAGAAAGATGGGACACCCTCATAAGACGCTCAATGTCCTCGAGCCAATCACCAGCATAGAGGATGCCCTCTGTCCCCTTGAAAACCCTAGGCTCTAGTTTCTTGAAGTCCTAAATGTTGCCTGGTTCAAATCCTAGGCTCCAGTTTCTTAAAATATTAGGATACCGTATCTCCGGATACGTGAATCTAAGGTAAACATCACAATACATATATCAAACAATTATGTATAATACTATAGAATATTAATTACACATCAAATAGGAACCATGGTTTTGAACCAACTTGGTATCCCAACAATAACCATAATCTTGATACCCAAACCCCATATATAATATATAATATATAATATATACTAATATTATACAAATAAGAAATATAGCAATAATAGTTTTATATCTCAATATTAATACATATATATATATAAACACAATATAATAATAATCAGCCTAGCTGTCACTGAAAACAGTGTTGAAAAATATTGATATTCTGATACCAGACTTTCAGTGACAGTTCTGGCTGTCACTGAAGCCACCGTCGCAGTTGCTATTGGAATTCTGCACTGTTGCTGCTTTGGTGACGGTTTTCAACCGTCACTATTCCCTCTGTCACTGCTGTTGTAATTCCTACCGCTGCTGCTGCTATTTAATGACAGTGGCGGCTGTCATTAAATACCGCCGCCACTGCTACAGTGGCTGCTGCTGATCCCACTGCTAATAATGACAGCAGCTCTGTCATAAAACCTGCTGTCGCTAAAAAAGGTAATATATATATATATATAACTATATATATATATATATATATATATATATATATATATATATATATATATATATCAATATATATATAAACCAAATAAATAAATATATATATATATAACCTAAATATATATATATATATATATATATATATATATATATATATATATATATATATATATATATATATATATATATATATATACCAAATAGCTATAATACACCTCTTATATAATAATGTACATATTACAACATAGCCAAATGCACACATACATAAATATAATAAATATACATCAATACATACATATATATATATATATATATATATATATATATATATATATATATATATATATATATATATATATATATATATATATATATATATATATATATATATATATATATATATATACATAATCACATAATAACTATAAATAATCTAATTACTTAATTAAACATACTTATATATATATATAAAAACATATACATATATTTACATCCCTAACATATATTATAACATATATACTAATACATGTAGAAGAAAGCTCTATAATATATATTCTATTAGTACATATATAATACATAGATCTATGCTACAATAAATACTGTAATAAATACACCATAATACATTAATGTACATATTACAACATAGCCAAATGCACACATACATAAATATAATAAATATACATCAATACATATATATATATATATATATATATATATATATATATATATATATATATATATATATATATATATATATATATATATATATACATAATCATATAATAACTATAAATAATCTAATTACTTAATTAAACATACTTATATATATATATAAAAACATATACATATATTTACATCCCTAACATATATTATAACATATATACTAATACATGTAGAAGAAAGCTCTATAATATATATTCTATTAGTACATATATAATACATAGATCTATGCTACAATAAATACTGTAATAAATACACCATAATACATATATAATATATATAGATATATATATACACAATTATAATTCAATAATTAGAGCACAATTAATTAGATCTACACATAAATACACAACACATGGAAAGTATCACACCGTATCCCACTAGATCTAGGATACTCATGCGACACAAGTCCACCACATATCCAATTGCACCCCGAAGGACACAAGCAAGTCACATATATTATTTATGAATAAAACAAAGTGTCAAATATAGATCTATGTGTCCGTGTCAAAATACGACATGTACAAAGTCCCATGTCGGAGGGAAAACCTCCAAAGCAACACGTATCACCAAATTATTGGGATACGACCTACACGTACCCAATTGTGGATATGATACTAGCCCCAAACACATAAACACATACCAAATTAATCTATAGGATCAATTGATACACACAACAAATATCAATCTCAGAATTCCCCCAAAATTGACACAAAAAGTACCATAACTTTCTCAATAGGTCTTCTATGAACACAAAACCAAGTCCTATGGGTAGTACATGCATATGGGTTGATTTTTCATGATTAAATCTCATATTTAGAAGCTATTTTAAGGGGAAAAACTAAATTGTTCCTATTGGGAGATGGATTCTCAATGAAACCTCCAATTGAGATAAAATTGCTTGCAAATTATAGATTCTTGCTCCTCTTTGTAGATCCTTGCTTCCTCCTTCTAGATCCTTGCTTCTCAAGTCTCTAATGGTAATTTATAAAGGAATTGGAATGAATTTGGTAGGGAAAATAAAGTAGGAATAAAGAAATTTGGTAGTGGAAAATTCTAGATCTAGATTTGGAATAAAAAAGAGGAGAGAGAATTTTTCCCCTCTTTTAATATAGGCCGGCCCCTTTTCTCTCCCTCAAGTTATCATGTAATGTCCATTATATCCTTTGGGGCCTCTCATGAAGAAATAATTAAGGAAGGAAACTTCTAGTCTAATAATTTAATTAATTTAATCCATCTCCTTAATAATGGACTTTCTAAATGGGCTAAGTCTAACTAATTAATTCATGTTGGTCCATGGGTCCAAATTAAACTAGTTAGGTCCACTAACACAAGTCTAAATTAAATAAATAATATCTAACAATAATTAAATAATACCACAAATATTTATTTACCAAGCATAATAATTAATTAAATAGGAAATTACTAAAATACCCTTTCCTAGAAAATGTGGTAGTGACAGAACGAGTAATAAAGTAGAAGATATAGAATTATCAGAAGAGGAATACGAAGACGAAGACGAAGTAGATGAAAGTAAAGACGAGGAGGAGGAAGAGAAAGAAGAGGACGAGGAAGGCGAACAAGATAAATTTTTTGAAGATGATTGAAAATAAAATATTTTGCCTGTAGAATGTAACTATGTTTTGACTGTAGAATATACTATTTTGACGAATATATATATATTATATTTTGACTGTAGAATGTACTATCCATTTAGACTTATGACACCACTAGTTATTTACTGTACAATTCTACGAATGTTGTGAGATATGCATAATATTTTGACTGTAGAATGTACTATATATTTGTGTATTTCTTTATTCATCATATATTGTTATCAGGTATGACAGGACGATGCGGAGGGTTCGGTAGGACCCGAGGTAGACAGAGTGCTCCTCTGGTACTGCCTACTGTTGGTTCCGGATCGTCGTCGCCCAGTACTCCAGTATATCGATCAGTCACATCTCCGACTGCGATGATGTTACGTGGCATCACTCCTGGGACGAGTGGTTCCAGGCGTGATAGTACTCCCTCGTCTAGTGTTCCTCCTGCTGACGGAACCATGGAGACAGATGAGCATGTAGAGAAGGTCGTACCGACGTTGTCCCAGCATCAGCAAGATCCTCCATACGCACCTCCGGAGGAGACGAGGACAGAGATTTGGGCCGACGGTACAAAGTAAGTCAATTAGATAGTTTAGCATTATATATATCGTATATTTTTTTATTCATCATGTATTGACTTTTTTGATCTAAATAATTATCTCTGTATAAATATCGTCCATCGTCGGTTCAAAGACGCCTGGGCCTATTTCTGAGGAACAACTATGGTGGCCCTTGGATCAACTACTCTGAAGCTCCGGAGGAGAGGAAGACGTTCTGGTTTATCCACTTCAAGGTAAAAGTATATTATATAAATCCTCTAATTTATGTATATTATATAACTTATCCATGATGCTAACTTACTAAATTATTTATTATAGCAAACGTATTTCTATCCTCCGCACCGGGCCGAGTTGATCGAACGGATGTTTTCTGCCGTTGCCACCAAGCTTATCTGTGATGCTCTGGATGACCAGAAGGCTCATGATCGTGCTGGAAAACTGATCCAAGGTTGAATCATACCTGAGCAGTGGACTGCGATGAGGGCTAGATTCGACGATCCGAGCTACAAGAAAAGATCTGAGAAGGCCAAGGCGGCTAGGCGGAATGCTGTAAAGTTGTGTGGTGGCTCGATTCCGATGACGGAACATTTTCGTCGTTTGGTATATTTTTTATTTAAGATATATTATTTTAATGTAAGTATGATAAAATGGTAGTAGAAAAATATATTTAATTTTAGTACTAAATAATATATTTTTAACAGGTACATAGGGGTGAGGATGCAAACATGGTGACTGTCTTCTTGGCCACCCATCGCAAGGAAAAAAATCTCATTGATGAGAGGGCCTCACAGACCTATGTAAGTATTACTTTACTTTATCGCAATTTTAATATAACTTAGGCAATTATATAGTATCCAAACTTTTCTAGGCCGAGTATCTTAGGCTGCATGAGCGGGTAACTGCTAGTGCACCTACAGCTAGAGAGACTGGTACTTTCTTGCAGCCCGCTCCAGCTCCGTCGGTGGACGACCTGTGGGTGACCGCCGCTGGTGGTCTCCAGAGGGATACGTACTATGGTACAGGATCCTATGGCGCCCTAGTTGCGACGCAGTCATCTAGGGCCTCCCCGACAAGTGCGCATTCCCCATAGCCCTCACAGTTGTCGGCCAGAGTCCAGGAGGCCGTTGACCGTCAGATTGCGTCTCTCCGTGACGAGTTGCTGCAAAGGATGGAGGAGCAGCCCCGATCCCAGTCGTAGGCAGACGATCCGACGCTCATCGCATGATTCGATATGCTCGACCGCAGCATCACGGAGCTCCAGGATTTGACAAATGATCTTAGAGCCTCGACAGAGCACAGCATGACGGAGCTGTAGGCATCACAGCTATCCATGGGCGAGAGGCTGACGATGATGCAGGATTCAATGGTTCATAGCAGTATGAGGCTGTTATCTACCATGGATTCTTACAACCATCGACTCGCAGAGTTGGAGCGGATACGTCCTCCTGGTGTGCCTACATCGACACAGACTCCACCGACGTTACTGCCTTCTCCCTCGATATCGGTGTCGATTTTACGGGAGCAGTATGATCTATTCTTATTCTTCATGTGTGTCGGTGGTCATCCTCCTGCAGATCCGCAGTAGTATAGATATTTGCATGGATATTTGCTGGATATTTGTATTCTTTGTATTATTTAGGATGAGACTCATTGTATGGATATATATTTCCTGTATTCTTTACGACGATATTTACTGGATGTTTTATTTTCTTTAAATTTTATTATATTTTTTATATTAAATATATGTTAATTTACCGGTGTTGAGTGTTCAATCCAAGAGGGTCGACAAATCCAAAAAATTCAACGGAGGGTTTATTTGTACAGATTATGAATTAATAAACTACAGGAATAATAGTTTGGAAATAATTCAGTATTTATTTTTTTATTTTTCACTATATAATTAGCGACATTTTTAGCGACATTTAGCGACATTTAGCGACGTTTAGCGACATTACTACACGTCGCTAAATACGTCGCTAAGTTGCGACGTTACTACTCGTCGCTAATGACGTCGCTAAAAATGTTGCTAAAAATATCGTTGTACGTCGCAAGTTGCTGACATGGCAGTATTGCCAGATCATTAAAGACGTCGATGTAACATCGCTATATAAGTCACTAATTAGCAACGTTAAGCGACAGATGAGCACGTCGCTAATTAGCGACATTGAGTCGCTAAACGTCGCTAATCTAGCGACACATTTACGTTGCTAAAAAACGTCGGTATAGCGACTTTTAGCGACGTTTTTCCTTTCAACGACTATCTAAAATGCGATTTCTGTAAAACATCGCTAATTACGTCGCTAAAAGTAATTAGCGATGTTTATTGGTCATTAGCGACGTTTCTTTACGTTGCTAATTTGACTTTTTCTGGTAGTGAGCAAGGTATGAGGATCGATGCCCAAGGTGGAATCACAGAGACCTAATTATAAAAATATCTATGTTAAGAGGTATTGAAAAGATATACATGTATACCAAATTCTAGTTTAGGCATTCGGGTCATTTCTAGGTCACTTGGTCTCTTACTAGGCCAATTATAGGGTATACTAGACTACACTAGTTAATATTAACTATATTAAGTACCGTTAGTATATATAATTACTTATATAGTAATATCTATGCTAACTAACATATTTATATATCAATACATCATATAATATATATCCATATAATACATATATATGATACTATAATTGTGGTGCCCCGTTCCCCTTATTCGGGGAGTACGGCTAAGAAATACAAGACGGTATCGTTCAATCGGGATAGATTGAAACAAGATCTTATCCTCGTTATGGATTTGTTTCTTTGAAATCTATTCCCATATGCAGTGGACCATGACCCAAGGATCGACTTAGCGGCAGAGTCAGGAGGGACCTCTCTGCTGCAAGTTTTTTGTCTCAGTTTTCGATACCATTTGCTGCTTTCGTGCTTTGAGTTATTTTCGAATTTGCTTGAGTTTTCTTGAACGGCTTCGATAGATTTTATTATTTTTGTTCGTTGAACTGTACTTCAATTTTGAGATTGGAAAGAGTGGAAGAGGTATTGATTCAGCTTTTCGTGGCAATGCAGGTGAACGAGCAGTAGACGACGCGCGAGCGGAGTCCTGAAGCACCTTCTTCCTTCCAACCAACTAGTGAGTGGCTTATATTTGATTCAGTTGGCCCTTCTTCCAAGTCTTCATACCTAAAAATCTTATATTTTTGTTTGCCCCAATCAAACGATACCAAATAATAACTAAAAGATGTCAAGATAAAAAGGAATATACTTGGATTATTATGCCTGTCAATCAAACTTGGGAACGGTTACTATATTGTATGCTTGCTCGTTTGGAATATTCATTATATGCATAAATACAAGCTAGAATGTATAATTCTTCTATGAATTATACTAAGTATAGAATATACCTTGATATGCAATAAATTATTCAGGAAGACTATGCAAAATAAATTATGCAATGCTACTTGTCTTGTACTCGTGTTGCCTCAACTGCATGAATTGTTAACTTAGTAAATATACCATCCGATCACGAACAACTTGTGCACAAGGTCTTAGTTCCTGTGGATGGTTGTTGGGGCACTGTAAGCCCCTGATTTTTCAAAAATATTAAAATTGGAATTTTTTACAATTTTCTGGAATTTTCTGGGAATTTTCTGTAATTAAAATCAAGATTTTTAAATATTAAATGATTTTTAATAGATAATAAATAATATTATAATATTATGAAAATAATATTTTTGGGTGTGAAATTAAAAACTGGACTTAGGGTAATTTTTTGGAATTTATTGGACCCCGGACCTATTTTTAAATTACCTAAAAACATTATTATTATTATTATTATTATTATTATTATTATTATTATTATTATTATTATTATTTCGGCCCATTTCCAGCCCAGCCCGGCCTACGGCCCAGCCCGCGGCCTATTAACCCTAACGGGTCGGGTCGGGTCCACCCGAACCCGACCCGCTCCCCGCAGACCCGTCTCCCCATCTCCCCAGCCCCCGAGTCTTCCGTCGCCTCCGTCGCACGCGGCGCCCCGCCCGGCCACGCAGCCTCCCCGTCCGGCCACGACCCCGCTTCCTCCTCCGCCCCTCCGCCTTGGCCGGCCCCCTCCCTCCTATAAAAGCCCCCTCGACTCCCTCACCCACTCCGCCACCGCCCGGACTCGCCCCACCACCGCAGCTCCCCCTCCGACCCTCGCCACCGCCAGCCCCGCCGTGCTCCGCCCTCGCCCCGCCGCGTCGTTCCCCCTCTCCTCCTCCTTTCTCCTCCCCCCCGGCGTCGAGTAGCAGCAGTAGTCGACAGCAGCGGCTCCGCCACCCCGCTCCGCCGCCCCCGGCGACGCCCCGCGTCCAGTACCCCCGACCCCGAGCCGCCCTAGCCCGGACGACCTCCACGCCGCCGTGCCGTCCGCCGGAGCTCCGCCGCCCAAAACCCAAACCCTAACCCTAATTCAATTGGATCGTGTCGACACGTGTCGGACACGACACGGACACGAGAATTTTCCGGGTTTTAGAGCCCTGTTCAGGTACTCATATCTTTCTCCTCGCTGCCCCGTTTTTAATTCCGTAAATTGCGTTAGGAAGCCTGTATGACCCTCTCGGTGCCCGGACAAACAGCTCGGGGCATCGCGTCCTGTGGAGATCGCACACCGCGATCCAAAAACAGAAAAAATATCGACCCGATTCACCCCGGAACTGGGTACGCCCCGCCAAACGGGACGACTTGGTCGTGCGCGGTCTTCACAGATACATGCGCAGCGTTGATACGGACGTGTGAGATTTCGTGGAAGTCGATTCGGGTGTGCGTGCACACCGGGATCAACACGTATCCGCGGACACCGCCCCGTATCCGTCTTTTCTGTTTCAAGCCCTAACTTCTTGTACACACGTCGGATCGAGACGAAACTTGTGCCATCGGACTCGTAGCGATACGCTGGTCCTGTGACCCAAGTTTGGTTCGATTCTGAGAACGTTGACAAAATCGCATGTCGTGGGCCCCACAGGCCCCGCTCGACGGGCAATTTCGTGATCGGCTCATCGGAATCCAATTCTGGAAGTTTCATTGGGTTCGTATCATCGTTCCTGACCTGTTGACACTAAGTTTGGTGAATTTGGAGACCTTTGACCCTGACGCGTTTTTCGGTGCAAAGCGGGCCCACATGCGGACCCCGTTTTGACCCAAAACTGCCGTTTTTGCCCTTGTCTCCAAATTGGACCCAAAGACAGGCGTTTCTAGCTATTTGATATCTTCTGAGCATAATGTTAATATTTATTTCAGCATCCGGACACATCTCTAGAAATTTCTCCGAGATACAAAACTGTAATTGGATCCAAACATCAGGCAAGTACCTACACTTCAAGTTTATTCTTTATATTGTGATAATTAGTTCCTTGCTTTATTAGTACCATTGATGATTACACGTAGTGTTAGAACACTGGATTTCATGTCTTGAATACTGGATTTCATTGTCTTGCTTTTCGTGTCGGGTGGGAGAATACTAGGAGGCATGTAGTTTATCCTTCCCCCTGTCGTGACTGCTAGCTGTTGGTACGCGACTGTACCATCAGCCTTATTCCTAATTGTTCTTGACTGCTAGTCGTCTATGACGGCCTTATTAGCCTTATAAACTCCTACATGCCAACTATGTATTTTAAATACACAAGTTCACGCACATAGTTCTTGGCGTATTGCAGTTCTTGTTGTCTTATTACGGTTACATTTCCTGTCACATCTTATTCTTGTTTTACTCATATTCCTGGTTTATAGCAATTAATCATATTTTACTTATAGTCTTAATTTATAGCATTAATTCTTAGTTAATTTTACTACTTATTTATGCATATTCTCACCATGATATTTAGTCAGTTAATTTCTACCTGTCACAAATATTTAGTTTAAACCTCGTTGTGCATTGTGTACTTTGCTCCTTTCCTGATTGGATCCGTTGGTTTAGGCGATGATGAGAACCTTGCCCCCACCTATTATGGCCCCTATGAGGCAGCAGGTGATACAGTTGCGGAGCCGGTTCCCACACAGGAGACTACTCTTGCGGAGTAGCCAGCAGTAGTTAGTTATTTTTTCCTTTCATCTTAGTAATCGGGTTTGTCCCCAATTTAACTTCTGGTTCTGTAATAACTCTGAGGCTGATTGTCACATTCTGGTTATAAAATCTCAGCAATTTCTTTTCCTGTTACTTTTATTGCCTATTTAATTATTTGTGAATGAGCTAGATTTTATATTACCTGTGATTATGCCCTAGACAGCGTACTACCGCCGATACTGCGGCGTAGGCTGGACGTACCCACGTACTCGTGCCCGAATATCCGGGTGCGAGTCGTGACACATTTTTATGGTGGCCCATGCAGGTCAAACGACTAAATCGTTCGGTTCCAACTTAGGGACCGAACAGGCCTGCAACAAGATTGAGGATGTTAGGATAAAGCTCATTCATAGAATATGATCTTTTATTTCCAACCTTGATATCATTCCTAATCAATTTTTCTATCGTCCTTGATTTCCAAGTAATCTATTCTAATCTTCCTATCCCTTAATCTTCCAGAATAGTTCAGACCAGGAACACAGTAGGAGGCATATCAGAACCAGCTGAGCAGACTGTGCCCGAAACTCTTACACTCCCGCCGCCTCCATCTACTCCAGCAGTTACTTTAGATGGGGCACAGCTACTCGGAGTATTCCAGGGACTTGTAAAATCCCAGAAAGAACAGACTGCACTTCTACGAACCAGCCTCTCAGAAGCTCTTCGGTCCCAAGAGTCACCACAAAAGAGGCCAGGAAGTGCCAAAGATTTCAAGAATCTTAAACCCCTGGAATTCTATGGAACTGAGGACATTCTCTATGCCGATGAGTGGATAGAGAATGTGGAGAGACTCCTGAAGACTGCTCGGGTCCCTGATGATCTCAAAGTGGAGTCTGCAAGCCTGCAACTGTTCGACATAGCTCGGACCTGGTTTAGAGATGAACCCCAACTATCTGCCCCTGACCTCACCTGGGAGGACTTCAAGAGGCTATTCAAGGAGAAATTCTATCCCGAAGTGGCTCAGGAAGCTCTAGAAAGCCAATTCGAGAGACTGGAACAAGGAAACCTTTCTGTTGATGGTTACACTGCTGAATTTAGCAGACTGAGCCAATTTGCAGAATCCATGGTTCGTACCCCGGAGGACAGAGCCCGTAGATTCAAGAAGGGGTTGTCTCCTGATATTCGCCTTGCTGTCACCACTAGCCGAGCTCGTTCATACGAGGAAATCTTGAGCGTGGCACAAGGTGTTGAGAGAGACATGGGGCATAAACTAAAACGGGAAAGAGATACTGGAAGTATGGGACTCCACAAACGCCCGTTCCAACAACAACCACAGCAGAGGTCCCCGCAGCAAACCTAGCGTCCTCTCCCTTGAGCCACAGCACCCCAACACCAAGCTCAAGGACAGAATCAACGAGTTCCCATTTGTGGCTTTTGTCAAAAACAAGGTCACACCTGGCAAGTTTGTAGGAAGAGACTGGGTGCCTGTCTATATTGTGGATCAACAGAATATCAAGTGAGGGACTGCCCCACTGCTCCAGGACGCGGACAAGCTTACGTGATAACCGTGGAGAACGCGCAGACTCTGGGAACAGCTAATGCGCGTAAGTGATTTTTTGCTGCCTTTCTAGTATTGTTTAGCTCGTGCCTATTGGTTCGTGACCTCAGCCCCAACCTAGTAATTTTTGAACTTGCTAAATAACCTGGTATGCTTTAAATTTGATAACTGTAGAGATTTTAGAAGCTTTTGCTATTGTGCTTATTTTGTGTTATTTTGTGAACTTCAATAATTTGTACCTCCTTTTCATCATCATCTAGCGCACCTAATTTTGCTGTACTTGACTTATGCTGCTATTTTATAGCCTAGTTTTGCAAGCTTACCCTTTATCGGGCTTGTTCATGACACATGCATTATTGAGGCCTGATCAACCCCACTAATACAAGTATCTATTCAGAATCAGTGTACTACGGTCTGATCAACCTTAGTGCATTTTGATTCGCACTTCGCACGACTACTTTACGTGGATTGAGATATATAGTGACTAGTATACTTGCCCCTCTAAATATGTCCGAGCATATCGTATCAGTTACATAACTGTACTAATACGAGCATGCGAATAAATGATTACCAGAATAGAATCTCAATCCATAACCGCCTGACATTTCCCATTAGAATTCCTTAAACGCCTTGATCCCTGTACCTTTGTTCTACCACCTCGCCCTTGAACTCTTTATTATTGATCCTCGTCTTCCCTTATTTCGGAGAGACGAAATCTTGTGCTTGGTATAAGTTTGAAATAGAGATAGTACTAGGTATACCCCTCAGACCGGTCGAATTGTTGATGACCCTCTATGATTAAGGGAACACCATAGGTGATATATTTGTGTTAAAGACTTAAGGATTCAATACCATGATTAATTAAGCTGGGACCTAGCTTTACTAGTTGTATAGCCTTAGAGGATAGATGGGAAAATTTTACGTTGGGTAGCGACCGCAATGTTCACCTGAGAGAAACCCGTTAGACTATAATCAAGTAAGATTGGACAGAGAGAACCCTGCCATATTTTAAATTTTGAGGACGAAATTTTATAAGTTGGGTAGATTGTAAGCCCCTGATTTTTCAAAAATATTAAAATTGGAATTTTTCACAATTTTCTAGAATTTTCTGGGAATTTTCTGTAATTAAAATAAGGGTTTTTAAATATTAAATGATTTTTAATAGATAATAAATAATATTAAAATATTATAAAAATAATATTTTTGGGTGTCAAATTAAAAACTGGACTTAGGATAATTTTTTTGGAATTTATTGGACCCCGGACCTATTTTTAAATTACTTAAAAAAATTATCATTATTATTATTATTATTATTATTATTATTATTATTATTATTATTCCGGCCCATTTCCAGCCCAGCCCGGCCTACGGCCCAGCCCGCGGCCCATTAACCCTAACGGGTCGGGTCGGGTCGACCCGAACCCGACCCGCTCCCCGCAGACCCGTCTCCCCATCTCCCCAGCCCCCGAGTCTTCCGCCGCCTCCGCCGCACACGGCGCCCCGCCCGGCCACGCAGTGCCCCGCTCGGCCATGCAGCCTCCCCGTCCGGCCACGACCCCGCTTCCTCCTTCGCCCCTCCGCCTTGGCCGGCCCCCTCCCTCCTATAAAAGCCCCCTCGACTCCCTCACCCACTCCGCCACCGCCCGGACTCGCCCCACCACCGCAGCTCCCCCTCCGGCCCTCGCCACTGCCAGCCCCGCCGTGCTTCGCCCTCGCCCCGCCGCGCAGTTCCCCCTCTCCTCCTCCTTTCTCCTCCCCCCCAGCGTCGAGTAGCAGCAGCAGTCGACAACAGCGGCTCCGCCACCCCGCTCCGCCGCCCCCGGCGACGCCGCCCCGCGTCCAGTACCCCGACCCCGAGCCGCCCTAGCCCGGACGACCTCCCCGCCGCCGTGCCGTCCGCCGGAGCTCCGCCGCCCAAAACCCAAACCCAAACCCTAACCCTAATTCAATTGGATCGTGTCGACACGTGTCGGACACGACACGGACACGAGAATTTTCCGGGTTTCAAAGCCCTGTTCAGGTACTCATATCTTTCTTCTCGCTGCCCCGTTTTTAATTCCGTAAATTGCGTTGGGAAGTCTGTATGACCCTCTCGGTGCCCAGACAAACCGCTCGGGGCATCGCGTCCTGTGGTGATCGCACACCGCGATCCAAAAACAGGAAAAACATCGACCCGATTCACCCCGAAACTGGGTACGCCCCGCCAAACGGGATGACTTGGTCACGCACGGTCTTCACAGATACGTGCGCAGCGTTGATACGCGTGTGGGATTTCGCGGAAGTTGATTCGGGTGTGCGTGCACACCGGGATCAACACGTATCCGTGGACACAGTTCCGTATCCGCCTTTTCTGTTTCAAGCCCTAACTTCTTGTACACACGTCGGATCGAGACGAAACTTGTGCCATCGGACTCGTAGCGATACGCTGGTCCTGTGACCCAAGTTTGGTTCGATTCTGAGAATGTTGACAAAATCGCGTGTCGTGGGCCCCACAAGTCTCGCTCGACGGGCGATTTCGTGATCGGCTCATCGGAATCCAATTCTGAAAGTTCCGTTGGGTTCGTATCATCGTTCCTGACCTGTTGACACTAAGTTTGGTAAATTTGGAGACCTTTGACTCTGACGCGTTTTTCGGTGCAAAGCGGGCCCACATGCGGACCCCGTTTTGACCCGAAACTGCCGTTTTTTCCCTTGTCTCCAAATTGGACCCAAGGATAGGCGTTTCTAGCTATTTGATATCTTTTGAGTATGATGATAATATTTATTTCAGCATCCGGACACATCTCTAGAAATTTCTCCGAGACACAAAACTGTAATTGGATCCAAACATCAGGCAAGTACCTGCACTTCAAGTTTATTCTTTATATTATGATAATTAGTTCCTTGCTTTATTAGTACCATTGATGATTACACGTAGTGTTAGAACACTGGATTTCATGTCTTGAATACTGGATTTCATTGTCTTGCTTTTCGTGTCGGGTGGGAGAATACTAGGAGGCATGTAGTTTACCCTTCCCCCTGTCGTGACTGCTAGCTGTTGGTACGCGACTGTACCATCAGCCTTATTCCTGATTGTTCCTGACTGCTAGTCATCTATGACGGCCTTATTAGCCTTATAAACCCCTACATGCCAACTATGTATTCTAAATACACAAGTTCACGCACATAGTTCTTGGCGTGTTGCAGTTCTTGTTGTCTTGTTACGGTTACATTTCCTGTCACATCTTATTCCTGTTTTACTCATATTCCTGGTTTATAGCAATTAATCATGTTTTACTTATAGTCCTGATTTATATCATTAATTCTTAGTTAATTTCACTACTTATTTATGCATTTTCTCACCATGATATTTAGTCAGTTAATTTCTACCTGTCACAAATATTTAGTTTAAACCTTGTTGTGCATTGTGTACTTTGCTCCTTTCCTGACTGGATCCGTTGGTTTAGGCGATGATGAGAACCTTGTCCCCACCTATTATGGCCCCTATGAGCCGGTTCCCACACAGGAGACTACTCCTGCGGAGTAGCCAGCAGTAGTTAGTTATTTTTTCCTTTCATCTTAGTAATCGGGTTTGTCCCCGATTTAACTTCTGGTTCTGTAATAACTCTGAGGCTGATTGTCACATTCTGGTTATAAAATCTCAGCAATTTCTTTTCCTATTACTTTTCTTGCCTATTTAATTATTTGTGAATGAGCTAGATTTTATATTACCTGTGATTATGTCCTAGACAGCGTACTACCGCCGACACTGCGGCGTAGACTGGACGTACCCACGTACTCGTGCCCGAATATCCGGGTGCGGGTCGTGACAGGCAGTGGCACCGATCCGATCTAGGCGAAACTCTATTATATAGTCTATTATACTGGACGAGATGGCTTGCAGCGCCCATTGTACTTTCGTTGTATACCATTCTCGCCAGTGACTAGTGTCCATTATGGAATACGCCAGTGATCCCCTTGTATATTTAAATCTGTTGCAAGCTAACTTGTGTCTTTGTAGTAGGGAAGGATATGGTAAGTCTTGTGCAGGTAGTTCAGACGGGCAGGTAAAAGTCACCGAATTATGGCAAGTTTATTTCGGTAAATCCTATATACTGCTTGCTTGTAAAATAAACTAAGGCAAGATAGAAAGACCATAAATAATATGCATGCTTCATTTAAACAACTTATTGATTGGTATAGTTGGGTTAGCTTGCCTTCACCAGTACGTTTCGATGTACCGACCCTCGTTGAAACAGGTTCCCCGCACTAAGGAGAGCCGAGTGAGGAGCATAAGTCAATCCCCGATCCAGTCTAGCTGTAGGCGCGTCTTGATCGTGCCAACTTTTAAAGAATTTGAAGACAGGAGCTAGCAACTTAAATATAATGCATCTCAGAGGAAACGCCGTTATTCCACTAGGAGGTCTTATATTTTAAAGTTTACTAAAGGGATGTAATGTACAGGATAACTATCTCATTTTGTGTCAACACTTTTGTAAGCCCGTGCGGCAACCCTTATGACTCGTTCAAGAGTTTGTAATAGATGTTCATTATCAATAAAGAGAACTTTTCCATGTTTCAACTTTGTGTTTTAATTTATCTGCGTACTCTGAATATGTGCTTGCTATGTAAAATATTGTTAGCCTTGTGAGGTGCGCAACCTAGGCCCGCCCGACGTCATTTCCGGGGGACGACTATCAATTTCACAGAATTATGGCATGACATATTGGTATCAGAGCACAGCTTCAAGTTCCTTGACCCTCGTACTAGAAAAGTTCCTTTATCGATCAAATCCCTGTGCGAACCCTTGCACTCGTTAGGCCAAAATGAGATACGTTCGTACAATGAGTCCATAATATATTATGATCCTGATGTAATTTATCTTCTTTTGAAGGAATGGCACCAGCGCAATCCTCAGCGCTAGCACCGGATGAGACACAAGCCCAAGAAAGTAGTTCGGGCACTTCGGGAAGTTTAAGGAGCCAGCGAGCCATGTCTCGCGTCGGTCCCATCCTGCAAATGATACAAATTTTGGAGGCAAACCAACAAATGGAGGAGGCTCGCTATGAACGGGCCGAGAAGCAAGCAGAGGAGAGGCAACTCAAGTTTCAAGACAATATAGAAGGGCGATTCTCAGTCCAACAAAAGCAGGTGGATACCCTGCAGCAGATTGTGCAGACTTTGGCCTCCAACCAGTCAGCGACAACAGCAACAACTCCGATGGAGCAACCTGCACTTGAAGTCGAGATACCTCAGACACCAGGGAAGAGGGATGTGACTGCCTTCAACTTTGGCGACTTCAACAAAGTCTGCAATACACCATTTGAAAGGACAGAGGACCCAATCATGGCTCTAGATTGGTTGGCCAAACTTGAAGATTATTTCTCCCTACTAGAGGTCCCCGAGGAGAAGCACGCCGTATGTGCTCAACTACAGCTCGGTCTTAACGCGCACGAATGGTGGAACATGCATCGACGATCTCTTTAAGTTGACCATAGAGAGGAGGCGATCACGTAGGCTACTTTTTGTGCCACGTTTGAAGAGGATTTTATACCCCCTCATGTGTATCGTTAGAAGGAGAACGGGTTTATACAACTACGACAAGGCAGCATGACAGTTAAACAATATTCTGCCAAATTCAACCGACTCTCCAAATATACAAGTTCCTATTTACCTGATGCAGCGAGTCGAGCTAGAAGGTTTGAAGGTGGTCTGTGCCCTGGCATTCATGAACACGTTGTCGTTCATCAGTATGAGACTATGCGGGGAGTTATGAATCATACCCTCTCTCTTGAACCGATGTCTCCTCATATTTCTATCGATATTGTGCATACCTTCAATCACAACCGCCATAGCAATGAGAAAGAAAACAATGCTATGAAGCGTCCAAACAACGGTAGCAAGCAAAAAGAAAATTTTGATAGACTATGTCACTTCTGTAGGCGGCCGGGCCACACAATCGATAAATGTCATCTGAAACTTGGGTTATGCTTAGCTTATGGCGAATCAAACCATGCGGTTCGTGACTGTCCGTTGCGTTATGATCGCCATCCCCAACATAATGTTTCCTAGCGGTAGGTTCTATTCCTAAGTTTCGTGGATGAAACTTCCAATTAGTTGGGTAGGATGTGGTGCCCCGCTCCCCTTATTCGGAGAGTGCGGCTAAGAAATACAAGACGGTATCGTTCGATCGAGATAGATTGAAACAAGATCTTATCCTAGTTATGGATTTGCTTCTTCAAAATTGATTTCCATATTCAGTGGACCGTGCCCCAAGGATTGACTTAGCGGCAGAGTCAGGAGGGACCTCTCCGCTGCAAGTTTTCTTGCCTCAGTTTTCGATGCCGCTTGTTGCTTTCGTGCTTTGAGTTGGTTTTCAGATTTGCTTGAGTTTTCTTGAATGGCTTCGATGGATTTTATTATTTTTGTTCATTGAACTACACTTTAATTTTGAGATTAGAAAGAGTGGAAGAGGTATTGATTCAGCTGTTCATGGCAATGCAGGTGAACGAGCAGTAGACAACGTGCAAGCGGAGTCCTAAAGCACCTTCTTCCTTCCAACCAACTAGTGAGTGACTTATATTCGATTCAGTTGGCCCTTCTTCCAAGCATTCGTACCTAAAAATCTTGCATTCTTGTTTGCCCTGATCAAACGATACCAAATAATAACTAAAAGATGTCAAGATAAAAAAGAATAGACTTGGATTATTATGCTTGTCAATCAAATTTAGGAACGGTTACTATATTGCATGCTTTCTCATTTGGAATATTCATCATATGCATAAATATAAGCTAGAATGCATAATTCTTCTATAAATTGTACTAAGTATAGAATATACCTTGATATGCAATAAATTGTTCAAGAAGACTATGCAAAATAAATTATGCAATGCTACTTGTCTTGTACTCGTGTTGCCTCAACTGCATGAATTGTTAACTTAGTAAACATACCATTCGATCACGGACAACTTGTGCACAAGGTCTTAGTTCCTGCGGACGGTTGCTGGGTCACTGGCACCGATCCGATCCAGGCGAAACTCTATTGTATAGTCTACTGTATTGGACGAGATATCTTGCAGCGCCTATTGTACTTTCATTGTATACCATTCTTGCCAGTGACTAGTGTCCATTATAGCATATGCCAGTGATCCCCTTATATATTTAAACCTGTTGCAAACTAACTTGTGTCTTTGTGGTAGGGAAGGACATGGTAAGTCTTGTGCAGGTAGTTCAAACAGGCAGGTAAAAGTCACCGAATTATGGCAGGTTCATTTCAGTAAATCCTATATACTGGTTGCTTGTAAAATAAACTAAGACAAGATAGAAAGACCACAAATAATATGCATGCTTCATTTAAACAACTTGTTTATTGGTATAGTTGGGTTAACTTGCCTTCACCAGTATGTTTTGATGTACTGACCCTCGTTGAAACAGGTTCTCCGCACTAAGGAGAGCCGAGCGAGGAGCAGAAGTCAATCCCCGATCCAGTCCAACTGTAGGCGCGTCTTAATCGTGCTAACTTTTGAAGCATTTAAATATAGGAGCTAGCAACTTAAATACAATGCAGGTCAGAGGAAAGGCCATCATTCCACTAGGAGGTCTTATATTTTGAAGTTTAGTAAAGGGATGTAATGTACAGGACAACTATCTTATTTTGTGTCAACACTTTTGTAAGCCCGTGCGGCACCCCTTATGACTCGTTCAAGAGTTTGTAATAGATGTTCATTATCAATAAAGAGAACCATTCCATGTTTCAACTTTGTGTTTTAATTTATCTGCGTACTTTGAATATGTGCTCGCTATGCAAAATATCGTTAGCTTATTGCGGTGCACAACCTAGGCCCGTACGACGTCATGCCCGGGGGACGACTACCGATTCCACGAAATTGGGGCATGGCATGTTGGTATCAGAGCACAGCTTCAAGTTTCTTGACCCTTGTAATGCAAAAGTTCCTTTATCGATCAAATCCCTGTGCTAACTCTTGCACTCATTAGGCCAAAATGAGATAAGTTCATATAATGAGTCCATAATACATTATGATCTTGATGTAATTTACCTTCTTTTGAAGGAATGGCACCAGCGCAATCCTCAGTGCTAGCACCGGGTGAGACACAAGCCCAAGAAAGTAGTTCAGGCACTTCAGGAAGTTCAAGGAGCCAGTGAGCCATGTCTCGCATCGGTCCTATCCTGCAAATAATGCGGATATTGGAGGCAAACCAACAAAGGGACGAGGCTCGCTATGAATGGACCGAGAAGCGACCGAAGGAGAGGCAACTCAAGTTTCAAGACAATATAGAAGCCCGATTCTTAGTCTAACAAAAGCAGGTAGATACCTTGCAGCAAATTGTGCAGACTTTGGCCTCCAACCAGTCAGCGGCAACAGCAACGACTCCGGTGGAGCAACTTGCACTTGAAGTCAAGATGCCTCAGACACCAAGGAAGAGGGATGTGACTGCCTTCGACTTTGGCGAATTCAAGAAAGTCTGCAATACACCATTTGAAGGGACTGAGAACCCAATCGTGGCTTTAGATTGGTTTGCTGAACTTAAAGACCATTTCTCCCTGCTAGAGGTCCCCGAGGAGAAGTGCACTGCATGTGCTCAACTACAGCTCCGTCTTAACGCGTATGATTGGTGGGACGTGCATCGACGATCTCTTTAAGTTGACCATGGAGAGGAGGCGATCACGTGGGCTACTTTTTATGCCATGTTTGAAGAGGAGTTCATACCCCCTCATGTGCATCGTTAGAAGGAGAACGGGTTTGTACAACTACGGCAAGGTAGCATGACAGTTAAACAATATTCTACCAAATTCAACCGACTCTCCAAATTTACAAGTTTCTATTTACCTGATGCAGCGAGTCGAGCTAGAAGGTTTGAAGGTGGTCTAAGCCCTTCCATTCATGCACACGTTGTCATTCATCAGTACGAGACTATACGGGGAGTCATGAATCACACCCTCTCTCTTGAACTATTGTCTCCTCACATTCCTATCGGTGCTGTGCATACCTTCAATCACAAATGCCATAGAAATAAGAAAGAAAACAATGCTATGAAGAGTCCAAACAATGGTAGCAAGCAAAGAGAAAATTTAGATAGACTATGTCACTTCTGCAGGCGGCCGGGCCACACGATCGATAAATGTCATCTGAAACTTGGGTTATGCTTAGCTTGTGGTGAATCAAATCATGCAGTTCGTGATTGTCCGTTGCATTATGATCGCCGTCCCCAACATAATTTTTCCTAGCGGTAGGTTCTATTCCTAAGTTTTATGGACGAAACTTCCAATTAGTTGGGTAGGATGTGGTGCCCCGTTCCCCTTATTCGGGGAGTGCGGCCAAGAAATACAAGATGGTATCGTTCGATCGGGATAGATTGAAACAAGATCTTATCCTCATTATGGATTTGCTTCTTCAGAATTGATTCTCATATTCAGTGGACCGTTCCCCAAGGATCGACTTAGCGGCAGAGTCAGGAGGGACCTCTCCGCTGCAAGTTTTCTTGCCTCAGTTTTTGATGTCGCTTATTGCTTTCGTGCTTTGAGTTGGTTTTCTGATTTGCTTGAGTTTTCTTGAACAGCTTCGATGGATTTTATTATTTTTGTTCATTGAACTGCACTTCAATTTCGAGATTGGAAAGAGTGGAAGAGTTATTGATTCAGCTGTACGTGGCAATGCAGGTGAATGAGCAGTAGACGATGCGCGAGGGAGTCCTGAAGCACCTTCTTCCTTCCAACCAACTAGTGAGTGGCTTATATTCGATTCAGTTGGCCCTTCTTTCAAGTCTTCACACATAAAAATCTTGCATTCTTGTTTGCCCCGATCAAACGATACCAAATAATAACTAAAAGATGTCAAGATAAAAAAGAATAGACTTGGATTATTATGCTTGTCAATCCAACTTTGGAACGGTTACTATATTGCATGCTTTCTCATTTAGAATGTTCATCATATGCATAAATACAAGCTAGAATGTATACTTCTTTCATGAATTGTACTAAGTATATAATATACCTTGATATGCAATAAATTGTTCAAGAAGACTATGCAAAATGAATCATGCAATGCTACTTGTCTTATACTCGTGTTGCCTCAACTGCATGAATTGTTAACTTAGTAAACATACCATTCGATCACGGACAACTTGTGTACAAGGTCTTAGTTCCTGCGGACGGTTGCTGGGGCACTGAAACAGATCCGATCTGGGCGGAACTCTATTGTATAGTCTATTATACTGGACGAGATGGCTTGCAGCGCCCATTGTACTTTCGTTGTATACCATTCTTGCCAGTGACTAGTGTCCATTATGGCATACGCTAGTGATCCTCTTGTATATTTAAACCTATTGCAAGCTAACTTGTGTCTTCGTGGCAGGAAAGTACATGGTAAGTCTTGTGCAGGTAGTTCAGACGGGCAGGTAAAAGTCACCGAACGGTGGCAACTTTATTTTCGTAAATCCTGGCAAGTTTATTTCAGTAAATCCTATATACTGCTTGCTTGTAAAATAAACTAAGGCAAGATAGAAAGACCACAAATAATATGCATGCTTCATTTAAACAACGTGTTGATTGGTATAGTTGGGTTAGCTTACCTTCATCAGTATGTTTTGATATACTGACCCTCGTTGAAATAGGTTCCCCGCACTAAGGAGAGCCGAGCGAGGAGCAAAAGTCAATCCCCGATCCAGTTCAGCTGTAGGCGCGTCTTGATCGTGCCAACTTTTGAAGCATTTGAAGATAGGAGCTAGCAACTTAAATATAATGCAGCTCAGAGGAAAGGCCGTCGTTCTACCAGAGGGTCTTATATTTTAAAGTTTATAAAAGGTTGTAATGTACAGGACAACTATCTCATTTTATGTCAATACTTTTGTAAGCCCGTGCGGCAACCCTTATGACTCTTTCAAGAGTTTGTAATAGATGTTCATTATCAATAAAGAGAACTTTTTCATGTTTCAACTTTGTGTTTCAATTTATTTGCGTACTCTGAATATGTGCTCGCTATGCAAAATATCGTTGCCTTGTGCGGTGCGCAACCTAGGCCCGCACGGCATTACGCCCGGGGGACGACTATCGATTCCATGGAATCGGGCATGACAACACTTAGCTAATAGTCTAACTTAGTGGGTATATACATATGTCAAACTATTTAAAGAATAAGTAACTATATACCTAATTATCTAACTATTAACTTACTGCTCACTCATAGATACACTAGACTTAACTCACTAATACACTAATTCATTCACTATAACTAACCTACTAACATAAGCCACTACTTAAGTTTTGACTGAAACTGAAAACTGCTTACTGAGATAACTTACCTGATACTGTGCAGATACCTCAGAGTTACTGACCAACTGTTCACCTCATTCACTGTCTAACCTCACTCGACTGCTCACTCCTTCACTGACTGATTCCTCACTCGACTGCTCACTCATACCTATCAGTCTAGTGTATCATCGAACAATCACCCAACTGACCTACCTATATTAAGTTGAACCAAACTCAGTTCAACTCAGCAATACCCACACCAATACCTTGCTAGTACTGCTGCACGAGTTTGCAGCTGCAGTATCTACTAGTACCCGACTGCACAATGCTGCCTAGATTGAAGACTCTACCTCAACACACTAATCTAACTAACATAGTATACTTATAAACTTAGGAAGCAACATAAGAAATATATGATACCCACATAAATACCCAACTGACACCAAGTGTCCAATATCTGAAACTGAACTGGAATAAGAAATAGGCAACATAATAACCAACTGACACCAAGTATCCCATACGATGTTGCATTGCTAATTTTTTGTGCATAAAAAATGCACTGCATATATTGAACAATCTCCCCCAAATACTACTGCCATAACCCGATATCTACCTACATTTAGTTAAACCAAACTCAGTTAAATTTAGCAATACCCTCACCAACTCCCTGTACTTGTTGTGCTCAGTGCACACCTGGAGAACCCGAGTTTCTCCTTCAATTCCCTTGCATCTGTTACCTTCATCTGATACTCCTTCATAACTACATCACAGACAACAACAACACCTCTCCTCACTTGTCACTGATATACTGGGACACAGTATGCTATCACTGATATACTCCTTAACACCACTAACCTATGCACGTACTAAGAAATCACCCACACATATACACTCACTCACTCGAATCTCCTCTTAATGCACATAGCAAGCTCACATACACATAGCACACACAGACACACGACTGACACACACAGGTATCAGCAACTTTACTGATACACAAACTCAACTCACATCATTGATACTCACTATACTACACTCGCTCACTCAAAATCTGATGCACAATTGCATAGAATCTGAAGAACCCGACTGCACAGATACACTGAAACCAAACATCCACAACTAAACCTTCAAGCCACTATAGGATACACTTGGTATCATACTCAAACACAACACTCATATCAACTAACCCACACTCAACTCCTTACCACTGGAAACTGATACACTACCCGTCTTGGCTCATTGTCTGCACACCATAAAATTCAACCAAATTCCCCAACTATACTAACACACAGTATCACGATGACTGAGGAATTCCCCAACTATACTAACATAGTACACTTATAAACTTAGGAAGCAACATAAGAAATATATGATACCCACATAAATACCCAACTGACACCAAGTATCCAATATCTGAAACTGAACTGGAATAAGAAATAGGCAACATAATAACCAACTGACACCAAGTATCCCATACGATGTTGCATTGCTGATTTTTTGTGCATAAAAAATGTACTGCATATACTGAACAATCTCCCCCAAATACTACTACCATAACCCGATATCTACCTACATTTAGTTGAACCAAACTCAGTTCAAATCAGCAATACCCTCACCAACTCCCTGTACTTGCTGTGCTCAGTGCACAACTGGAGAACCTGAGCTCCTTCTTCAATTCCCTTGCATATCTTACCTTTATCTGATACTCCTTCATAACTATATCATAGACAACAACAACACCTCTCCTCACTTGTCACTGATATACTGGGATATATTATGCTATCTCTGATATACTCTTTAATACCACTAACCTATGCACGTACTAAGAAATCACCCAAACATACATACTCACTCACTCGAATCTCCTCTGAATGCACACAGCAAGCTCATATACACATAGCACACACACACACACGACTGACACACACAGGTATCGGGAACTTCACTGATACACAAACTTAACTCACATCACTGATACTCACTATACTACACTCACTCACTCGAAAACTGATGCACAGTTGCACAGAATCTGAAGAACCCGACTGCACAAATATACTGAAACTAAATATCCACAACTAAATACTCAAGCCACTCTACGATACACTTGGTATCATACTCAAACATAATAATCATATCAACTAAGCCACCCTCAACTCCTCCCCACTGGAAACTGATACACTACCCGTCTTGGCATACTGTCTGCACACCATAAAATTCTATCGAAATCCCTAACTACACTGATATAGTGTTATAGTGACTGAGAAATCCGATACGAGACAAAAATACCCACATCACATTTCCCAAATGATGATACTCTAAAT
This sequence comes from Iris macrosiphon, assembly GCA_036927795.1. Classification (NCBI taxonomy): domain Eukaryota; kingdom Viridiplantae; phylum Streptophyta; class Magnoliopsida; order Asparagales; family Iridaceae; genus Iris; species Iris macrosiphon. The sequence goes on along the minus strand of JAYESA010000004.1, from coordinate 62,421,156 downwards.
ATCAGTTTATCCTCAGTTGCACACGGTGCACACCCGACTCCTCACATAGTGACTGGCACAGTGTAACTCAGCAACCCGACTCCCATGACAGTCCCATGTCATTCTAAATACATTATATATATATATATATATATATATATATATATATATATATATATATATATATATATATATATATATATATATGAATATGAATATGAATATGTATACTCCCTATTAAACATTACAACAAACACCTAGCATGCAAAATCTGGGATACTCATGATACACCATGAATCCTCATGAATAAACCCCAAATAACAATTAAAACATATACGTATACAATATAAATACACACACACACACACACACACACACACACATATATATATATATATATATATATATATATATATATATATATATATATGTGTGTGTGTGTGTGTGTGTGTGTGTGTGTGTGTGTGTGTGTGTATGTGTGTGTGTGTGTGTGTGTGTGTGATTAGGGATACAAAAATTAGGGAAAAATATATCCTTGAATCACAAAACCCCCAAATACACCTATGACACCATGGAGAATCATCAAGAAACTAATAGAGACTTATGCTCTCCCTTAATAGTCATCCCTAAATCAATGGGTGGGCTCCTAATGGCCAAACAAATGATTAAAAATGAAATTAAATGAGAGTTTCCAGATTTTTTACCTATTTGGAGATTAATTTCCAATGTAGCTTCTTCTTCTTCTAGACTCCTTGTGCCCAAGCTTCTAGGTCTCTTTTAATGAGGAAAGAATGAGGGATTGAGGCTTAGAAATCTGAAATTAGTGGAGGGAAAGAAGGATTTTTCTTGGGATAATTTCTAGGGTTTCTTCGTGAATGATGAGTGGCTATGAGGGAGGTTCCCTCTTGCTTTTTAGGGCCGGCCACTTGCTAGGGTTAGGGTTTGGTAATGCATAATGACTCATTTGCCCTCAATGGCTTATTATGAAGAATTATTTAATGAGGAGTTCAGTATTCTAAGTAAAAGATTTTACTAGATGCTAATTAAATATAATAGGGATTAAAGATGTGGGTTTAAGAGTCAAGCCTAAGCAAGGTCCATGGTCAAAATAAGTCTAGTCCACTAACCCATATTATTAATGAATATAATATAATATATATATTATCTATCATGTGATTATTAACACAATATTATAAATATGGTAAATAACCAAAAATCTTCTACTCTAGAAATATGGTAGTGACAAGTCTACCCTCCTAAAAAAAATCCGTCCTCAAAATTGAATTAAACTAGCATAAGAATACAATCAGACAAAGAATTATACCTCAAGTATCGAAAAGATATGGGTACTGCTCGTGCATTTTGTACTCTCTCTGCCAGGTTGACTCGCTTGGAGAGTGATGTCTCCATGCAACACGAACCAAGAGAATAGTCTGGTTCCGCAATACCTTCTCTCTGCGATCCAAGATCTCTATGGGCTGCTCAGGATAGCTGAGAGTCGGACCAACCTCGATCTTTGAGTGATCTAGTACGTGACTAGGATCTGCCACGTACCATATCAACTGTGATATATGGAACACGTCATGTACTCCCTCTAGTATAGGCGGCAAGTCTAGTCTATAGGCCAATACATCGACCCTCGCAAGAACACTGAAAGGTCTGATGTACCGTGGACTAAGCTTTCCGCCTCCACCAAAGTGAATTGTGTCCCATGTCAGATAAATCCGTAAGAACACCAGATCACCAACCTAGAAAAAAATAGTCATAACACACAATCTAAAACAAAACAATCACAAGCCAAAATAACAAAACATATACCTCAAACTCCAAGGGTATACGGTCGATGTTGGCCCAATACAGTTATCTGTCTGTCCTGCGCCACTCAAATCTATCTCTGATAAGTTTTACCTTTTTTTGCTGTATCCACGACCATCTCTAGTCCCAATAAGGCTCTCTCTCTAACATCATCCCAAGATAATAATGTGCGACACCTCCATCCATATAGAGCCTCGAATGGTGATATCTCAATGCTGGCCTGGTAGCAGTTGTTATAAGCAAACTCTACCAGGTATAGATGATCTTCCCAAGAACCTCCGAGATCTAGAACACAAGTGCGTAGCATATCCTCGAGAGTATGAATAGTCCTTTCAGACTGCCCATCTGTCTGGGGGTGATTTGCGGTACTGAACTTTAGCTTAGTGCCCAAGCTAGCCTGCAAACTCCTCAAGAAGTAGAAAGTGAAACGACTATCCCGATCCGAGATAATTCTCACAGGAACCCCATGTAATCTGATAATCTGCAGCACGTACATCTCTGCTAGCTTCTCCGTCGATGTACCCACTTTGAATGGTAAAAAGTGGACTGATTTGGTCAACCTATCCACGATGACCCAAATTGCATCCTTTTCTCCTGGAGAATGTGAAAGCCCTGAAATAAAATCCATAGTCACGTGCTCCCACTTCCACTCTGGGATAGGTAAAGGCTGAAGCAATCCACCTGGCCTCTGTCGATCCGCCTTTACCTGCTGGCACACTAAACACGGGGATACAAAGCGTGCTACCTCGCACTTTATACCGTACTACCATACGTGCTCCTTCAAGTCTCGATACATCTTGTTGGCACCTGGATGCATCGAGTACTTAGAGCAATGTGCCTCCTGCAAGACCTCCTCGCACAGCTCCTCACTCGGCACACATATCCTAGTAGCATGCCATAAAGATACATCATTAGTAATAGTGAAGTCTTCTGATAATCCTGTCCGAACCTATGCCCTGGTACTCCTTAGAGCCTCGTCATCATACTGCGTAGCTCTGATTCTGTCCATCTGCTCAGAATGTATCTATAATCCCCATATTTGAATATCAATACCGGGAACTAGCACCTCAATTCTGAAGATCTCCAGATCAACCAACAAATGTCTATCTATCGTCAAGTACATAGCCATCGGATACCTGCTCAAGGCATCGGTGACTATGTTAGCCTTTCCTGGATGGTATTGTAATAAAATTTCGAAGCCTTTCATCAACTCCAACCACCTCCTCTGCCTCATGTTCAGCTCTTTTTCTGTAAATACGTACTTCAATCTCTTGTGGTCTGTAAAGATCTCCATACGCTCTCCGTACAGAAAGTATTTTCAAAGATTTATAGCAAAGATAACCGCTGCCAACTCTAAATCGTGGGTGGGGTAGTTCTTTTCATGAGATCGTAATTGCCTAGAAGCATAGGCAATCACCTTTCCGTGCTGCTGAAGAACGCAACCCAAACCCTTCCCTGAAGCATCACTGTAGATAGTAAATCCACCTGTCCCCGATGGCAATGTCAATATTGGAGCTGTAGTCAATCTCTTCTTCATCTCATCAAATATGGCATGATAATCCTCCATCCAGACAAAATCCATATCTTTCCTGGTCAGCCTAGTCATCGACTCTGCAATCCTGGAGATGTCTTATAAAAACCTCTTGTAGTAACATGCTAGCCCGAAAAAACTTTTGATCTCAACTACTAAACTGGGAGTAGCCCACGACTCCATTGCCTCGATCTTCTTTGGGTTAACTGAGATTCTATCACCCGTCACCATATGCCCAAGGAATTTAACCTTATCAAAGAAGAACTTGCACTTTGAAAGCTTCCGTAAAGATCCTCCTCCCTGAGAGTCCCTAAGACCATCCTCCGGTGCTCTTCATGCTCCTCTGGAGTCATCGAATACACAAGAATGTCATTGATGAACACCACCACTAACTTGTTAAGGTACGGGTAGAATACCTTGTTCATCAAGTTCATGAATACTACCTGTGCATTGGTTAAACCAAACATCATTACCATGAACTCAAACTGGCCATATCGGTTCCAAAAAGTTGTCTTTGGAATATCTTCTCTCTTTATCTTCACCTGGGGGTAGCCTGACCTTAAGTCTATCTTTGAAAATATCTTCGCTCCGCTCAACTGATCAAAAAGATCATCTATCCTCGATAGCGGATATATGTTCTTGATAGTGAGGTTGTTTAGAGCACTATAATCAATACATATGCGTACCGTCCCATCCTTCTTCGGTACAAACAATACCGGAGCTCTCCAAGGTGATAAACTGGATTTGATGAAGCCCTTGCCCTGCAAATCCTTAACTTACTTTTTTAGTTCTGCCAGCTCGCTATTGTTGACTCTATAGACATGTTATAAAATAGGCTCCATTCCTGGCACCAAGTCTATAGATAACTCAACATCTCTGTCTGGCGGCAAACCTGGAAACTTCGCTGGAAAGACATCCAGGAACTCTGCTATCAAAGGATATGGAAACTCCTATTCTTCTATCCTGGCTTCGCAAAAAGTGCCCCTGCTCTGCTGCTCCTCTAGCGACCTCAAACTCTGGCTCTCCTAGCGGTCAAAATATTACTCTGTCTCTATGATAATCTATAGTAGCATGATGCCTACTCAATCAGTCCATTCCGAGTATAATATTGTATCCCGAAAGTGGCATTATGAGTAAGCACACACTCAACTCTCTTCCTTCCAATGATACTCTTCGGTCCTTAGAATAATCACTGACTAGGATAATGCCTCTGCCAGTCGTGATATTACAAGTCCTATCTAATGGTTCTGCCTCTAAATGATATTTAAGAGCATATGATACAGATACGAAACTATGGAAGCGCCAGAATTGAATAATACAAGTGTTGGAGTAGAATCAAGAAGAACTGAACCTGAAATCATGTCTCCTTCTGGCTCGGCCTTCTCGATTGTCATAGAATATGCTCGTCCCTAGGGTGAACCTCTCTGCTATTGCTGGTGCTGAGCAAACCTCTGCTGCTGTGGCGGTAGTGGAGGTCCCCTCTGCTAGCCTCCTGGTACAGTAGGTACCCTAGTAGGTCCTCTCTGAGCGGCTGCTCCTCCCTGACCTGGATGAGTCTGAATAAATGGACAGTCCCTCAACTGAGGTGCTGATAATCCACAAGACAAATATATACCCAGCCTCTTCCTACAGATGTCCCTCATGTGTCTTGCCTTCCTGTAGTACGCACACTGGACAGCGGGCTGTGTCTACCTCTGAGGCTGCTGCTGCTGGGTGTGTCCTCAAGCTGGTGCCTGGTGCTACTGATATTGATGATGATATAGCCTCTATTGCTGCTGAAAGTAGGAAAGCTTGGCCGGTCCTGTGCTACCACTCGCTCCTCCAAATGTGTCACGTCCTCTTTTGGGCCTATGGACCAAGTCATCCTCAGCAATCTGGGCATCATCAGAATGCCCTCGAAGGTAGCAATGCAACGTCCAGAAATGCGAGACTTGATCTCTTTCATCAGTCCCTTCCTGAACTTTCGAGCTCGGTCTTGTGGGTCCCGAATCATCGACGGCACAAAATGACTCAAACGGCAAAACCCTGTGGTGTACTCGTCGATCGATATACTTCCTTGGACCAAGTCATGGAATTAACTCTCCAAGGCTACCAGGGCCAAGTCAGGAAAGAACTTCTCCTTAAAAAGCTCCTTGAAATCCTCCTAAGTCCTCAAACAGTGAGTTTTGGCTCTATATGATACCATGTCAGCGCGATGTCGAACATTTGATCGTCGGCGGCCTCGATCTGCAAGCTCTCCGGAATCTGCGCCGAGCGCAAGTTCCTTTCTATATCCTCCAGCTAGTCATCGGCGTAGAGTATCCCCTTGATTCCCTTGAATTCCTGAGGCATCAGTCTCTTGAAGTCCACTATACTACCTGGCCTCTGATGCTGGTGGCCATGATGCTGCTGCTGCTGTGCGACTCTCTCCACAGCCTGGAGAGCCACCTGATGAGCATTCTCCATGCTCTTTATCATCAGCTTTGTTTGTGCCTGGTATGCCTCTTCCTGCACCCTCTGAGCCTCAGCCTAAACTTGCTGAGCCTCCACTGACGTCCTCTGAGCATCTATCATGCCCTGGATCAGCAGGAACATCTGTGCCCCATCAATTGGCACACCTCCGAGAAATAGAGTCGGTGGTGGAGGAAGGTGCTCCGTCACTGCCGGGACAACCCTCTGGACAAGTGGGGGGGGAGGACCCCCAAAAACTGTAGATACTCCCACATGAACAGGAGAGGTAGGAGGAACTCCAGATGTTTGTCCGTCAGGTCGAGAGGTGGAAGACCTCTCTGAAGCTGTGGGTCCCAATCTCAATGACCTAATCTTTGGTGGCATCCTGAAGACAAACCGAAAAGAATCAATTAAGGTAACAGATAAGATACCATCAAGGAAGGATAATAAAATTTTAAAGAAAGCAATTATTTAGAATACCAATATAAAAATTAGAAGTTTCCTAGTTGTGATTGAGCATACTCTCAGCCTAAATCATATTTCCTAAAGCAGGCTCGCAGCAATACTCTAAGTGAGCACTACTACGATATCACACTAATTATGAATCTAGACCTACATGGGCCGCCACTAAAATGTGTCATGCCACGCACCCAGAATTTGGGCTTGAGCCGTGGGTACGTCCAGTCTATGCCGCAGCATCGATGGTAGAACGCTGTCTATGTCTCAATACTACTAAATATAACTCCCAAGATAACCTGTCAATGATCTCAACTCCATAAGAAGGACAATAAATAATGCATTGATCAATAATTCATAATATACTCAATCACAATAACTATAGGAAGCAAATGGCATGATAAGATATAAAAGATAAGAAAGTACTGACATAAGTCAAGCACAACAACCCAAAATACATCAATAATCTAGAGTCTAGCTATCCCAACATAAGTAGGCTCAATAATAATATAATCCAAGTCTCAAGTTTAGAACAAATAAATACATAGATAACGAGACCCAGGAGCTGTCTAAACGACTGTGGGTGGTGTCTCCTCTAAGGAGAGTGGCTCCTCTAGAATCTTCGGTATATAGTCTCGCTCTACTCCTAGGCCATAGTTAGTAGGATAGAAGTCCTCAAGGTCCTCTGAAAAATGTTATCCAGTCAGGATTAGAGTGAAGCACAAGCACTAAATAACAGTTTTACTTATATTAACAAAACTATAAGACAGTGTAAGAAAATACATGATGAAGAAATACGAGAAAAATAGGAAATACGGGAGAGACATATAATCAGCAATAGTACTAACTAGCAATGAACAAATATATATAAGAAGGCTAGAATGAGTGAACTGGAATAAAGAATAGAAATTTTTAGCTAAATGCTGTGAAATATCAGTTTACTATGTGATCGGCTTGGGACTAGATAAGACTTGTTATATATGATTGGCTATAATACATATAAGGTCAGGCTAATCATCTGGTAAGCTATGATGTGAGCAATAGTCAGGCTAATCATATATAACAGGCTATGAGGCATGTAAATGGTCAGGCTACACCCTACGTGATATGTGGGATAAGCTATGATGCATGCAAAGTGGGGTATGATCACATAATCTTGCTAAAATTTCCCCATCCCTAACTAGTACGATGGATTCCAATCACGACTCCTCATGACAGATATCTATGATACCAGCCCGTGTATCCATAGTGTCAGAATCAAGTATACTCTACAACTAGAATCATAGTAATAATCAACATGATAAAAACTGTCAGAGAATGTACTCGCCTGTGGTCCTGAGCAAGGTATGAGGATCGATGCCCAAGGTGGAATCACAAAGACCTAATTATAAAAATATCAGGGTTAAGAGGTGTTGAAAAGATATACATGTACACCAAATTTTAGTTTAGGCATTCGGGTCATTTCTAGGTCACTTGGTCTCTTACTAGGCTAATCATAGGGTATACTAGACTATACTAGTTAATATTAACTATATTAAGTACTGTTAGTATATATAATTACTTATATAGTAATCTCTATGCTAACTAATATATTTATATATCAATACATCATATAATACATATCCATATAATACATATATATGATACTACACTTAGCTAATAGTCTAAGTTAGTAGGTATATACATATGTCTAACAATTTAAAGAACAAGTAACTATATACCTAATTATCTAACTATTAACTAACTGCTCACTCATAGATACACTGGACTTAACTCACTGATACACTAATTCATTCACTACAACTAACCTACTAACATAAGCCACTACTTAACTACTGACTGAAACTAAAAACTGCTTACTGAGATAACCTACCTGATACTATGAAGATACCTCAGAGTTGCTGACCAACTGCTCACCTCATTCACGCTCACTCGACTGCTCACTCATACCTATCAGTCTAGTGTATCATCGAACATTCACCCAACTGACCTACCAACATTGAGTTGAACCAAACTCAGTTTAACTCAGCAATACCCACACCAATACCTTACTGGCACTGCTGCATGAGTTTGCAGCTGCAGTATCTTTTAGCCGACTGTACAATACTGCCTAGATAGAAGACTCTACCTCAACAAACTAATCTAACTAACATAGTACACTTATAAACTTAAGAAGCAACATAAGAAATATATGATACCCACATAAATACCCAACTAACACCAAGTATCCAATATCTGAAACTGAACTAGAATAAGAAATAGGCAACATAATAACTAACTGACACCAAGTATCCCATACGATATTGCATTGTTGATTTCCTGTGCATAGAAACTGTACTGCATTTACTGAACAATCTTCCTCAAATACTACTGCTATAACCTGATATCTACCTACATTGAGTTAAACCAAACTCAGTTCAACTTAGCAATACCCTCACCAACTCCCTATACTTGCTGTGCTCAGTGCACAACTGGAGAACCCGAACTCCTCCTTCAATTCCCTTGTATATGTTACCTTCATCTGATACTCCTTCACAACTATATCACATATAACAACAACACCTCTCCTCACTTGTCACTGATATACTGGGACACAGTATGCTGTCACTGATATACTCCTTAACACCAATAACCTATGCACGTACTAAGAAATCACCCACACATACACACTCACTCACTCGAATCTCCTCTGAATGCGCACAACAAGCTCACATACACATAGCACACACACAGACACGACTGACACACATAGGTATCAGGAACTTCACTGATACCCAAACTCAACTCACATTACTGATACTCACTATACTACACTCACTCACTCGAAAATTGATGCACAGTTGTACAGAATCTGTCACGACCCGCACCCGGAAATTCGGGCACGAGTGCGTGGGTACGTCCAGCCTACGCCGCAGAATCGGCGGTAGTACGCTGTCTAGGTCAAATCCAGATTTACTAACTAGCTCATTCACAAATAACATAGGCAAGATAATAAATAATGAGAAATGAAACTTAAGATTGTAACTGAAATAAATGTGACAACAGATTCAAATGTTTTAGTACAGGAATCAGAATGAAATCGGGGACAAACCCGATTGCTAAGATAAAGAGCAAAACTAAGATAACTACTGCTAACTACTCAGCAGGAGTAGCTTCCTGTGCGGGAACTGGCTCTGCAACTGCATCACCTGCTGTCTCATAGGGGCCATAATAGGTGGGGGCAGGGTTCTCATCATCGCCTAAACAACAGATCCAGTCAGGAAAGGAGCAAAGTACACAGTGCACAACAAGATTAACCTAAATATTTTATGACAATTAAATATTGGATATCATGTTGAGAAACAGCATTAGCAAAACATTATTATCTCAGAGTTAGCTGTAAACAGGAATATGAGAAACAGAAATAAATGAAACAGGAAATGAAACTACAACAGCCAGCAAGGAATATGACATGACCAGAACTATCTGTGTGAACTTGTGTTTGTTTTTAGAATACATAGTTGGCATGTAGGGGTTTATAAGGCTAATCCGGCCGTCATAAATGGCTATTAGACAATACAATCGAGATCTGGCTGATGGACAGTCGTGTACCAACAGCTATTAGACAATACAGGGGAAAGGGTAAACTACATGCCTTCTAGGTATTCTCCCACCCGACATGAAAAACAAGACAGGAACTACCAATATTCAAGACATGAAATTCAACATTTCTAACACTAGGTGTAAACATCAAGGGTACATGTATGGCAGGGAATTAATTATCACAATATATAAAGATTAACTTGAAGTGCAGGTACTTGCCTGTTGTTTGGATCTGATTAAATTGGTTCTTGGGGGAAAAGTCCAGAGATGAGTCCAAAAGCTGAAATAGACATTACCATCATGCTCAGAAGATGTCAAATAGCTAGAAACGCCTGTCCTTGGATCCAATTTGGAGACAAGGGCAAAAACGGCAGTTTCGGGTCAAAACGGGGTCCGCCGTTGGGCCCGCTTTGCACCGAAAAACGTGTTCAGGTCAACGGTCTCCAAATTTACCAAACTTAGTGTCAACAGGTCAAAAACGATGATACGAACCCAACGGAACTTCCAGATTTGGATTCCGATGAGCCGAACACAAAATCGCCCGTCGAGCGGGGCCTGTGGGGCCCACGACACGTGATTTCGTCAACGTTCTCAGAATCGAACCAAACTTGACCCACAGGACCAGCGTATCGCTACGAGTCCGATGGCGCAAGTTTCGTCTCGATCTGACGAGTGTGCACGAAGTTAGGGTAAATTGCAGAAAAGGCGGATACGGGGCGATGTCCGCGGATACGCGTTGATTCCGGTGTGCACGCACACCCGAATCAACTTCCACGAAACCTCACACGTCCGTATCGACGAGGCGCACGTATCTGTGAAGACTGTACGCGACCAAGTCGTCCCGTTTGGCGGGGCGTACTCAGTTCCGGGGTGAAACAGGGTCTGGTTTTTCCTGTTTTTGGATCACGGTGTGCGATCACCACAGGACGCGATGTCCCGAACTGTTTATCCGGGCACCGAGAGGGTCATACAGGCTTCACAACGCAATTTGCGGAAATGGAAACGGAGCTACGAGGCGAAAGTTACGCGTACCTGAAGGGGACCCAAAAAATCAGGGTCGAGACGTGTCCGTGTCGTGTCCGACACGGAATCCAAATTAGGGCAAGGGTTAGGGTTTCTGGAGGTTTTCCGGCCGTGGACGGCGGAGGGCGGCCGGAGAGGCATCGGCGAGGGCGGGGGACGGTTCGCCGAGGGGCGACGCGGCGTCCACGGGGCGGCGGTGGCTCGGGGCGGCCGGCAGCGGCGGCTGCGGCTGCTGTTCGTGCTGCTGCTGCGGTTGCGGGGTCGGCCGGAGAACGGCGCCGAGGGAGGAGGCGCTGGCGGACTCGTCGTGGGGGGTAATCGGCACGGCGAGGGCGGCGGCGCGTGCTGGCAGCGGAGGCGAGTGGATCGAGGGGGCGGCCGGGGCGGGTTTAAATAGGGGTAGGGCGGAGCCGTTGGGCGGAGGAGGCGGAGAAAAAAGGGGGGGTCGTGGCCGCTGGGTGCGACGAGGGGGCCGGCGGAGGCGCCGCGTGGCCGGGCGGTTCGGCGGCTGACCGCGTCTCGCGGGGGCGGGGCTGGTCGTGGGTTGGCGGGTCGGGTCGGGGCTAACGGGTCTGGGCAGACCCGCCCGACCCGCGGGGAATGGGCTGGGGGCTAACTGCTGGGCTGGGCTTCGGCCCACTGGGCCGGGCCGGCCCAAAAAAATTTAAATATATAATAAAACAAAATAAATAAATAATAAATATAATAATAATAATAATAAAAACAGTAATTTAAATAATTAATTAAAAATAGTTTTTAGGCATTTTAAAAATAGGTCTGAGGCCCCAAAAAAATCCAAAAAAATTACCCTAAGTCCAATTTTTCATTTTACACCCAAAAATATTATTTTCACTATATTTTAATATTGTTTATTATCAATTAAAAATTAGGTAATAATTCAAAACCCTGATTTTAATTACAGAAAATTCCCAGAAAATTCTAGAAAATTGTAAAAAATCCCAATTTTAATATTTTTGAAAAAATCAGGGGCTTACAATCTACCCAACTTATAAAATTTCGTCCTCGAAATTTAAAAAAAAAAAATATATGGCAGGGTTCTCTCTGTCCAATCTCACTTAATTACAGTCCAACGGTTTTCTCTCAGGTGAACATTGCGGTCGCTACCCAACTTATAATTTTACCCATATATCCTCTAAGGCTGTACAACTAGTAAAGCTAGATCCAACTTAATAAATCATGGTATTGAATCTTTAAGTCTGCAACACAGAACACAGCACATAGGGTCTTGTCTTAGTCATAAAGGGTTATCATCAATTCGTCCGGTCTGAGGGGTATGTCTAGCACTACAAATCAACTTATACCAACCATAGGTCTTTGTCTTTCCGAAATGAGGAAAGACGAGAATCAATAATAAAGAGTTTAAGGGTGAGGTGGTAGAACAGAGGTATAGGGATCAAGGCATTTTTCAGGAATTCTAATGGGAATTGTCAGGCGGTTAAGGATCGAGGTTCTATTCTGGTAATGCTGAAACGATATGCTCGGACGTATTTAGGGGCAAGTAGACTAGTCGACTATACCTCAATCCACATAAGTAGTCATGCGAAGTGCGAATCAAAATGCACTAAGGTTGATCAGACCGTAGTACACTGATTCTGAGTAGACACTTGTATTAGTGGGGTTGATCAGGCCTCAATAATACATGTGTCATGAACAAGCCCGATAAAGGGTAAGCTTGCAAAACTAGGCTATAAAATAGCAGCATAAGACAAGTTCAGCAAAATTAAGTGCGCTAGATGATGATGAAAAGGAGGTGCAAATTATTGAAGTTCACAAAATAACACAAAATAAGCACAATAGCAAAATCCTCTAAAACAGTTATCAAATTTAAAAGCATACCAGGTATTTAGCAAGTTTAAAATTACTAGGTTGGGGCTGAGGTCACGAACCAATAGGCACGAAAACAATACTAGAAAAGATATCTACGAATCACTTACGCGCATTAGCTGCTTCCAGAGTTTGCGCGTTCTCCACGGTCATTACGTAAGCCTGTCCGCGTCCTTGAGCAGCGGGACAGTCCCTCACTTGATGTGCTGCTGAGCCACAAAGTAGACAAACACCTAGCCTCTTTCTGCAAACTTGCCAAGTATGGCCTGGTCTATGACAATAGTTACAAGCAGCAGCTTGTTGGTTCTGTCCCTGGGCCTGGTGTTGGGGTGCTGGAGCTCGAGGGAGAGGACGCTGAGCTTGTTGCGGGGCCCTCTGCTGTTGTTGTTGAAAAGGGCGTTTGTTGGGTCCCGCATTTCCGGTATCTCTTTCTCGCTTTAGCTTATGCCCCATGTCTCTCTCAACGCCTTGTGCCACGCTCAAGATTTCCTCGTAGGTGCGAGCTCGGCTGGTGGTGACAGCAAGGCGAATATCCGGAGATAGCCCCTTCTTGAATCTACGGGCTCTGTCCTCCGGGGTACGAACCATGTACTCCGCAAAGTGGCTTAACCTGCTAAATTCAGCAGTATACTCATCTACAGATAGGTTACCTTGTTCCAGTCTCTCGAATTGACTTTCGAGAGCTTCTCGAGCCACTTCGGGGTAGAATTTCTCCTTGAACAGTCTCTTAAAGTCCTTCCAGGTGAGGTCAGGAGCAGATAGTTGAGGTTCGTCTCTAAACCAGGTCCGAGCTATATCGAACAGTTGCAGGCTTGCAGACTTCACTTTGAGATCATCAGGGACCCGAGCAGTCTTCAGGAGTCGCTCTACGTTCTCTATCCATTCATCGGCGTAGAGAATACCCTCAGTTCCGTAGAATTCCAGGGGTCTGAGGTTCTTAAAGTCTTTGGCACTCCCTGGCCTCTTGAGTGGCGACTCCTGGGACTTAATAGCTTCTGAGAGGCTGGTCCGCAGAAGTGCAGTCTGTTCTTTCTGGGATTCCACTAGTCCCTGGAACACTCCGAGTAGCTGTGCCCCATCCAGAGTAACTGCCGGAACAGATGGAGGCGGCGGGAGTGCAAGAGTTTCGGGCACATTCTGCTCAGCTGGTTCTGATGTGCCTCCTACCGTGTTTCTCGTCTGAACCATTCTGAAAGATTAAGGGATAGGAGAATCAGAATAGAATACTTGGAAATCAAAGGCGATAGGAAAATTGAGCAGCAAAGATATCAAGAATTTGAAATAAGGACCCTATACTGTGAATGAGCTTTTCCTAGAATCCTCAATCTTATTCCATACCCTGTCCTAGGGTATTACCCTATTTTAGGATAGGACCTGCATGGGCCACCACAAAAACGTGTCACGACCCGCACCCGAAAATTCGGGCACGAGTGCGTGGGTACGTCCAGCCTACGCCGCAGAATCGGCGGTAGTACGCTGTCTAGGTCAAATCCAGATTTACTAACTAGCTCATTCACAAATAACATAGGCAAGATAATAAATAATGAGAAATGAAACTTAAGATTGCAACTGAAATAAATGTGACAACAGATTCAAATGTTTTAGTACAGGAATCAGAATGAAATCGGGGACAAACCCGATTGCTAAGATAAAGAGCAAAACTAAGATAACTACTGCTAACTACTCAGCAGGAGTAGCTTCCTGTGCGGGAACTGGCTCTGCAACTGCATCACCTGCTGTCTCATAGGGGCCATAATAGGTGGGGGCAAGGTTCTCATCATCGCCTAAACAACAGATCCAGTCAGGAAAGGAGCAAAGTACACAGTGCACAACAAGATTAACCTAAATATTTTATGACAATTAAATATTGGATATCATGTTGAGAAACAGCATTAGCAGAACATTATTATCTCAGAGTTAGCTGTAAACAGGAATATGAAAAACAGAAATAAATGAAACAGGAAATGAAACTACAACAGCCAGCAAGGAATATGACATGACCAGAACTATCTGTGTGAACTTGTGTTTGTTTTTAGAATACATAGTTGGCATGTAGGGGTTTATAAGGCTAACCCGGCCGTCATAAACGGCTATTAGACAATACAATCGAGATCCGGCTGATGGACAGTCGTGTACCAACAGCTATTAGACAATACAGGGGAAAGGGTAAACTACATGCCTTCTAGGTATTCTCCCACCCGACATGAAAAATAAGACAGGAACTACCAATATTCAAGACATAAAATTCAACATTTCTAATACTAGGTGTAAACAACAAGGGTACATGTATGGCAGGGAATTAATTATCACAATATATAAAGATTAACTTGAAGTGCAGGTACTTGCCTGTTGTTTGGATCTGATTAAATTGGTTCTTGGGGGAAAAGTCCAGAGATGAGTCCAAAAGCTGAAATAGACATTATCATCATGCTCAGAAGATGTCAAATAGCTAAAAACGCCTGTCCTTGGGTCCAATTTGGAGACAAGGGCAAAAACGGCAGTTTCGGGTCAAAACGGAGTCCGCCGTTGGGCCCGCTTTGCACCGAAAAACGTGTCCAGGTCAACGGTCTCCAAATTCACCAAACTTAGTGTCAACAGGTTAGGAACGATGATACGAACCCAACGGAACTTCCAGATTTGGATTCCCATGAGCCGAACACAAAATCGCCCGTCGAGCGGGGCCTGTGGGGCCCACGACACGCGATTTCGTCAACGTTCTCAGAATTGAACCAAACTTGACCCACAGGACCAGCGTATCGCTACGAGTCCGATGGCGCAAGTTTTGTCTCGATCTGACGAGTGTGCACGAAGTTAGGATAAATTACAGAAAAGGCGGATACGGGGCGATGTCCGCGGATACGCGTTGATTCCGGTGTGCACGCACACCCGAATCAACTTCCACAAAACCTCACACGTCCGTATCGACGAGACGCACGTATCTGTGAAGACCGTACGCGACCAAGTCGTCCCGTTTGGCGGGGCGTACTCAGTTCCGGGGTGAAACAGGGTCTGGTTTTTCCTGTTTTTGGATCACGGTGTGCGATCACCACAGGACGCGATGTCCCGAACTGTTTGTCCGGGCACCGAGAGGGTCATACAGGCTTCACAACGCAATTTGCGGAAATGGAAACGGAGCTACGAGGCGAAAGTTATGCGTACCTGAAGGGGACCCAAAAAATCAGGGTCGAGACGTGTCCGTGTCGTGTCCGACACGGAATCCAAATTAGGGCTAGGGTTAGGGTTTCTGGAGGTTTTCCGGCCGTGGACGGCGGAGGGCGGCCGGAGAGGCGTCGGCGAGGGCGGGGGACGGTTCGCCGAGGGGCGGCGCGGCGTCCACGGGGCGGCGGTGGCTCGGGGCGGCCGGCAGCGGCGGCTGCGGCTGCTGTTCGTGCTGCTGCTGCGGTTGCGGGGTCGGCCGGAGAACGGCGCCGAGGGAGGAGGCGCTGGCGGACTCGTCGTGGGGGGTGATCGGCACGGCGAGGGCGGCGGCGCGTGCTGGCAGCGGAGGCGAGTGGATCGAGGGGGCGGCCGGGGCGGGTTTAAATAGGGGTAGGGCAGAGCCGTTGGGCGGAGGAGGCGGAGAAAAAAGGGGGGGTCGTGGCCGCTGGGTGCGGCGAGGGGGCCGACGGAGGCGCCGCGTGGCCGGGCGGTTCGGCGGCTGACCGCGTCTCGCGGGGGCGGGGCTGGTCGTGGGTTGGCGGGTCGGGTCGGGGCTAACGGGTCTGGGCAGACCCGCCCGACCCGCGGGGAATGGGCTGGGGGCTAACTGCTGGGCTGGGCTTCGGCCCACTGGGCCGGGCCGGCCCAGAAAAATTTAAATATATAATAAAACAAAATAAATAAATAAATAATAAATATAATAATAATAATAAAAATAGTAATTTAAATAATTAATTAAAAATAGTTTTTAGGCATTTTAAAAATAGGTCTGAGGCCCCAAAAAAATCCAGAAAAATTACCCTAAGTCCAATTTTTCATTTTACACCCAAAAATATTATTTTCACTATATTTTAATGTTGTTTATTATCAATTAAAAATTAGATAATAATTCAAAACCCTGATTTTAATTACAGAAAATTCCCAGAAAATTCTAGAAAATTGTGACAAATCCCAATTTTAATATTTTTGAAAAAATCTGGGGCTTACAGAATCTGAAGAACCTGACTGCACAGATACACTGAAACCAAACATCCACAACTAAACACTTAAGCCACTCTATGATACACTTGGTATCATACTCAAACACAACACTCATATCAACTAACCCACACTCAACCCCTCACCACTAAAAAATGATACACTACCCATCTTGGCACACTGTCTGCACACCATAAAATTTAACCGAATTCCCCAACTACACTGACACACAGTGTCACGGTGACTGAGGAATCCGATATTGCACAGTAACACCCACATCACATTCCCCAAATGCTGATACTCTAAATATCAGTGAATCCTCAGTTGCACACGGGGCACACCCGACTCCTCACACAATGACTGGCACAGTGTAACTCAGCAACCCGACTCCCATGACAATCCCATATCATTCTAAATACATTATACATATACATATACACATATACATATATATATATATATATATATATATATATATATATATATATATATATATATATATATATATATATATATATATATATCCAATACAGCATATGAATAGGTATACTCCCTATTAAACATTACAACAAAAATCTAGCATGCAAAATCTGGGATACTCATGATACACCATGAATCCTCATGAATAAACCCTAAATAATAATTAAAACATATACGTATACAATGTGTGTGTGTGTATATATATATATATATATATATATATATAAAATTAGGGATATGAAAATTAGGAAAAAATACATCCTTGAATCACAAAATCCCCAAATACACCTATGACACCATGTAGAATCATCAAGAAACCAATAGAGACTTATGCTCTCCCTTAATAGTCATCCCTAAATCAATGGGTGGGCTCCTAATGCCAAACAAATGATTAAAACAGGAATTAAATGAGGGTTTTTAGATTTTTACCTATTGGGAGATGGATTCCTAATGTAGCTTATTCTTCTTCTAGACTCCTTGTGCTCAAGCTTCTAGGTCTCTTTTAAGGAGGGAAGAATGAGGGATTGAGGCTTCGAAATATAAAATTAGTGGAGGGAAAGAAGTATTTTTCTTGGGACTATTTCTAGGATTTCTTCATGAATGATGAGTGGCTTTGAGGGAGGCTCCCTCTTGCTTTATAGGGATGGCCACTTGCTAGGGTTAGGGTTTGGTATGTATAATGACTCATTTTCCCTCAATGGCTTATCATGAAGAAATATTTAATTAGGGGTTTAGTATTCTAAGTGAGGGATTTTACTAGATGCTAATTAAATAGAATAGGGATTAAAGATGTGGGTTTAAGATTTAAGCCTAAGCAAGGTCCGTGGTCACAACAAGTCTAGTCCACTAACCCACGTTATTAATGAATATAATACAATATGTATATTATCTATCATGCAATTATTAACACAATAATATAAATATGGTAAATGACCAAAAAGCCCCTACTCTAGAAATGTTGTAGTGACAAGAGCAACAAATCTTAATCCTAGCATTAAACTGAGTATAAATTATAGTAGTAAACGTCCTATAAATGATAGAAAGTTTGGAATGGTGACGCAGAAGATATACCAAAGTATAAAGAATGTATTCATTAATAAAGCTCATGTAGTAGAGAAAATCAGTCATATATGAGATAGGTGCAGGTCCCCATATGTTAATGAACAATTTCAAATACACTATTGGATTTAGATAAAATCTTAGAAAAAGGTAGATATAAGTATTTTTCTAATTTTTATCCCGTACATGTTGATAAAGGAGAGATAAATATGTTCAAGAGCTCCACTATGGAACAAATTTTTTAGGCAAGATTCTAAAATATGACCTAAGCATTTATGCCACAATTTGGCAGCTGACGTGATGATAGCAGGTCGAGATATAATAAAAAATAAAATAAATACTATGTGGTACAATCGTCCCTTCATATGAGCATGACCAATCATTTGATCCGTACATGATCATGTACAGAATATGTTAGAAAATAAAAACGATAATAAATTCACTCTTATAAATGTTACTAACTGATATGAGGTGTAAAGTAAGATGGATAACATGTAAAACAAAAGAAAGCTTCAAGGTATCTAAAATAATAGAACCAAATTTACCGATGATCAAATAATTAAGAACTACCAGCTACATGAAGAAGGAAATAGGATGGTAAATATATAATACTAGATAATAGACCAAGGTCAGAAGTCATATAATGAGAAGCACCAGAGTCTAATATCCAAGTAGTAGACATAATATTAGAAGAGGATAGAGCAGATACAAAGGATCCATCAAACACAGGTTGGAGCTCTAGCTAAGTAAGAGGGTACTGAATATCTGTCAATGTTTGTCTACTATTAATAATGAGCTTGATGTGCTTGAGAATGAGTCAATAAGGAAATATTTATCTTTATCTACTTGAGGAATTAAGTTTTGAAATACGGATGAAGCAGAAAACAACCATCCATTGAGTGATCACCAAGCTTATGATTGTGAGAAAAAAATCAGAACAGACCTCTGACGAGCATAACAGGTAGTAAAAAAATGATCAAGCTTCCGACAATAGGCACATAGAGAAAAAAAGAAGTTCTGGAAGCACGAGACTTTATTAGAAGTAGAAAAGGAGGACATGGAGCAACAACAAGAATAATCTCAAAACCAGAAGTCAGTATAGAGACGTCAGTAGAAAGAGAATGCAGACGAGTCTCCCCAGTCGTAAACTCGAAGATAGCAGCATCTAGGATGGTATTATTATTAATGATTCGACCGCTTGCGGACTAAAATTTGAGACACTGAGTCAAGAGAAACTTAAAGAGCTGTATACACTCCCGACATGAGCATACTCATAAGAATCTAGATCAGGACCCTCCAATTTTAGTAGCTCATGCTAGTAACCCTGTAGCGAACTCCTGAATAGTCCAATCCCACTATCTAGTGGTCGAAGCCTGGGTGACAAACTAATACTCTTTAGCACAACTCGATTGAATAAACTAAGTAGTCAAATGATCCCATAATAAAATAGCAGAGGGGATATCCTTAAGATCTAGACAAAGTAATCGATCAACAGAATAGATCATGGAGGCAATGATCCGCTCGTGGTGGTTGTCCCAAGTGTCCTAAGCGATACAAATAGTATTTTGAGTCTCAGCATTATCATCAACAACGGGTTCAGAAAGCCTCAGAATAGAACCATTAAGGAAACCAAGAAGACAATCATGTATAGTCGTCCGGACTAAGGTGGCCCACTCAGAGTATAGTATTTTTATATCCTAGGTTCGTTAGCCGATGGATAGCCGATCGACGATTGCTGCTCCTGCAAACATCTGTCACTTCTTCCTCCAAAAGATCTGCCGCTCCAATGATATGTCCCTTACTGAAAGAACTCTCTTCATAAATTAGAGATAATTGGGCTTATTTCTATTAGAATCTTATTCCCTATATTACAAGAGATTTGATCATTGATTATCAAGATTTATAACAATTCAAGTAATCAGTGATTTAGTATATGTGATTAAAAGTATCATTGAAAGGAAAGGCATCTGGACGTCTATATATAATAAAAAACTACTATAAAAAAATGAGGCAAATAAAGTATTTGGTTGGAGAGAGAAGAGAGTGACCGTTGGTGTTGGCTTGTGCCCTCCTGAATGTCGGTATCGAAAGACTACTCACTATGACTTCTGGAGCTAATCAACAATATTGATTATCTGAAAGATACTTTAAACGGTCTTAGGATTATAAAATCCTAGACTATAATACCATGAAACAAATTAATAATATTGATTGCATTGATAAATAATCTAAAAGAGACATACAACCATATATGTATGTTTATAGATGAAGAATAAATTTGAATCAATATAGGAGAAGGAATCCATATCCGTATATGAGTAAAAAATATGTAAAGATGTTGGCTTGGGTGGGGTTCCAAACCTATGTGGAGAATACCCCGGAGTACGACGAGCGACATCCGTGTGTCAAAAAAGCTCAAAACGTGCATCAAGCGTCGTTTATTGGAACATTTATGGCAAGCAAATATTATATTGGATTTCCATTTTTGACTTTAATTATATATTTATGATTGGATCTTTCATATATTAAATTTCCATATAATTGGATTTTTAATTTATGGTAAGCTAATTTATGATTTGATTTTTATTAAATATATGATTAAATGTAATTGGATTTTCATAAATATTTTTGGCTTCCATATATAAATTTCTATATGGAAACCCTAATTCACGTAAAGGTTTATATAAAGGCTCATACAATATACAACAACAAGAAAAAAATAAGAGAGAAAAAAGGTGGCAAGAGTGCCATTACAACTTTGGAGAGGAGAAAGAAGGATTTGAGGCCGTTTCAGAGAAGGAGATCAATTTGGAGTATTTCTCATTATCTTTTTTCTTCGTGGTTGTAATCTATTTTTTGTTCCGAAGAGTTACGGTGATCCATGTTGGATCGGTAAGGAGCTTGTAGAAGGTGTAATATCTTTATTCCATTAGTGGAGGTTCTTCAGGGTTGGACTCCGATCGTCCCGTAGTTTTTTCTATCTGGATTTTTTACGTAAAAATCTCTGTGTCTGCGATTTATGTTTGGTATTTTTTGGTTTGTACTTTTTGCTTGATTCTCTCGTGAGTACTCTTTGGTTTGGGGAACGGTTTCTATATTTTATTTTCAACAGTGTGGTATCAGAGCCAGGTTCTGAAATTTCAGAAGGGTGTCAAGAGTTGACAGACAAACCAAGAAGGAGAGATGAACGCGAAGCCGGTGCACATAGTAAACCAGAATGGTACTGTCACTACCACATTTTAGGAAAAAGGGTATTTTAGTAATTTTCTATTTAAATAAATATTGTGCATGGTAAATAATTTTTGTTGTATTATTTAATTATTGTTGGATATTATTTAATTATTTTGGACTTATTTTAGTAGACCCAACTAGTGTAGTTTGGACCCATGGACCAACATGAATTAAATAGTTAGATTTGGCCCATTTAGAAAGCCCATAGTTAAGGAGATGGATTAAATTAATTAAGTGATTAGACTAGAAGCTTCCTTCCTTAATTATTTCTTCATGAGAGGCCCCAAGGGGTACATTGGACATTTTACAATTGCTTGGGAGAGGGGCAAGGCCGGCCTATTAAAAGAGGGGGGAAATTTCTCTCTCCTCTCATTCTCATTCCAAATCTAGATCTAGAAATTTCCACTCCCAAATTCTTTCCATTCCCATTCCAATTCCCCACCAAATTCATTCCAAATTCTTCCCAATTCACCATTAGAAAGTTGAGAAGCAAGGATGTAGAAGAAGGAAGCAAGGATCTACAAAGAGGAGCAAAGATCTACAATTTGGAAGCAAGTTCATCTCAATTGGAGGTTTCATTGAGAATCCATCTCCCAATAGGTATAATTCAGTTTTTCCCATTAAAATAGCTTCTAAATCTGAGATTTAATCATGAAAAATCAACCCATATGTATGTACTACCCATAGGACTTTATTTTATGTTCATAGGAGACCCATGGAGAAAGTTATGGTGTTTTTTGTGTCAATTTTGTTGGAATTCCGAATTTACATTTTGTTGTGTATGTCAATTGATCCTATAGATCAATTGGGCATGTGCTTATGTGTTTGGGGCTTGTGTCGTATCCATATTTGGGTACATGTGGTTCGTATCCCAACTATTTGGTGATACGTGTCATTTTGGGGATTTTCTCTCCGACACGGGGCTTTGAACATGTCATATTTTTGACACGGACACATAGATCTACTTTTGACACTTTGATTTATTCATAAATATTACTTGTGACATGTTTGTGTCCTTCGACGTGCAATTGGTTGTGTGTTGGACTCGTGTCACATGCGTATCCTAGATCTAGTGGGATACGGTGTGAAACTTTCCAATTTGGTGTGTTTATGTGTAGATCTAACTATTTATGCTTTAAATTCTTCATTTATAATTAGTAAATATATATAGATATTATATATTCATTTTAGTGTATTTATTATGATGTTGTAGCATAGATCTATATTTTTATGTATTTTAATATGATGTATAAATATATGTATGTAGCTTTCTTGCATGCAATTATATATGTACTTATGTTAATAAAATATTTTATACATAAAGATTTTGTAAAATATATTTATGTGTAATTATATTATTTATAATTATTATATAATTATTTGTATATTAATGAATATATTTTTATGTGTGCTTCTAGCCATGTAAAATACGTACATTAATATGTGCATGTGTTATGTAACTATTGATATTTAATTGTGTAAGTTTATATGTGTATATATATAAGTATATAGTTATTAAATTGTTTTATATATATATATATATGTATTTTGATTTATATTGTATATATATATGTGCTTTTGTGAGGTATAATACTAGTAATAATATATTATTTTATTTGTATAAATATTGGTTTGTATATACATTATTTAGAGTGTGCATTAATTGTATTATTAGTATACTTTGTGTGGGTATCATTTGGGATCTAATTTTGATTTCTAAATTGTTGTATTTTATTTCTATATTATTTTATATAGAGGTCTTGTGAGGTTGACCTTGGTTTGACCATGTTTGACTTTAGAGTTGACCATAGTTGACTTTTGACTTAGAATTGATTTATTGACCTAGAAGTTGACTAGTTTGACTTGTTCTCTTTCTGGGACCTTGTATTAATGTGGTATTCCATATCTAGGTCTTCGAGGCACCGAGTCAGACATCTGTGAGACTTTCATTGGACTTCAGGCGAGTACATTCTTTGATAGTTTCTCATTTATGATATTCTCTATGTTCGTTGTATCTAGTGTAGATATACATGTTTCTCTTGACACTATGGTTACACGGATTGATATATCCGGATCTCGTCATGAGATGTTATTCCTTGGTATATGGTGTATATGGTGCAAGTATTGTTTTATTGGTTATCTTGTACATGTACAGACACCGATTTTCGGGAGGAGTCGCTCTCTTCTTGGGGAATCTAGTGCCATAGCATACCGTGGTTGGATCTATTATACCAGTCGGGAGTGGGGAGTATTAGTATAGATATGTGATCAAATCCCTATTGAATAAAGTACTGGTAAGCGAATAGTGTTGATCATGCACCGCACGTATGATTAGCCAGGCCGCATTGCATCTTGCCCAAGCCAATCACATGTTAAGCTAGTACTCACACACTTAGTCATTAGTATTATTGTTTCATTAGCATATTGTTCCTTATTGTATTTCTTTCCAGTATTTCCTTATTGTCTATATATTTCTATTGTGCATCTTGTTTATCCACAGCTATTTACTGTTACATAGTTTTTATCATGGATTAGAACTACTGTTAGAGATGTACTCTGCTCCTTTCCTGACTGGATATATTTTTCCAGATGACACTGAGGAGTACCCTACCTATTATGGACCCCAGGATGTTATGGGTTTAGATTCTGAGACCCTGGCTCAAGAGGAACTTATCCCAACTGAGACAGTTGACCCTGGAGTGTAGCTTTGTTGTATGATAGTATTCTTTTGTACTGGATTTGTCTCCAGCTTATTTCTGTTACTCTTCAGACTCATTGATGTATTATTTTAAACTCATGAGTTGTATGATGACTATTCTATTCTTATCTGATTTGTGCTCATTCTATCTTAGTTCTGTGATTGAGTATACTATCATTATTGGTGGTTCATTTTATTGTTAGTTAGACTATCTAGACAGCGTTCTACCGTCGATTCTGTGGCGTAGGCTGGGCGTTGTTTCCGACTAGTACCCTTACACCGGGTGCGGGTCGTGACACATTTTTGGTGGTGTCCCATGCAGGTCAAGCTTCACAAGTATGTGATATCGTGGTAGTGCGACAACTTAGTTGTACTACTGCGAGCCTACGATAGGATATAGGATATAGGCTGAGATACTCAATCACATCTAGGAAAATTCTTTTGATTCAACTATTCTCCTTTGACATTGATACTTGATCCCTTAAACTGTCCTTTCCTTGATGTCTTACATCTTGTGCTATATTGATTCTATTCTTCTTGATTCTATTCCAGCTTTAGCTTTGTTTGATAGTGGTGCTTCCCATAGTTTTGTATCTGTTTCTTTTGCTCTAAAGCATGGTTTGGTAGCTGAGTCTTTGCTTAGGACTTGCAAGATCATGACCGGGGGAGGCATTATCCTGGTTAATGATATTTGCAAGGATCGGAGAGTTACTCTGGGAGGCCGGGAGTTGAGTGCGTGTCTACTTGTAATGCCACTTCCGAGCTACAACATTGTACTTGGGATGGATTGGTTGAGTAGGCACCGTGCTAGCATAGACTGTAGAGGAGGTAGAGTTTTGTTTGGTTCGCCAGGAGAGCCAGAGTTCGAGTTTGCTAGAGGAGCTGCGGAGCAGGACGAAGGCATTATTTACGGAGCTATGGTGGAAGACAAAGAGTTGCCGCATCCGTTGATAGCAGAATTTTTGGATGTGTTTCCTGAGGAATTGCCAGGATTGCCACCAGATTGATATATTGAATTTTCTATAGACTTGGTGCCAGGTGCAGAACCAATTTCGCAGCATGTCTATAGAGTAAACAACAACGAGCTGGTCTAGTTGAAGAAGCAGGTGGACGAATTGCAGGATAAGGGATTTATCAGATCGAGTTCTTCACCATGGGGAGCCCCGGTATTGTTTGTACCGAAGAAGGATGGATCGGTGCGCATGTGCATTGATTATAGGGCCTTGAATAATCTCACTATCAAGAATAAGTATCCTTTTCCACGGATTGATGGTCTGTTTGATCAATTGGGTGGTGCCAAGGTATTTTCTAAGATAGATTTGAGATCAGGCTACCATCAGATGAAGGTGAAGCCGGAGGACATACCGAAGACTGCTTTTAGAACTCGGTATGGTCAATACGAGTTTATGGTGATGCCGTTTGGTTTGACTAATGTACCAGCGGTCTTTATGAACTTGATGAACAAGGTGTTCCACCAGTACCTTGACAAGTTCATGGTGGTGTTCATCGACGACATACTCATATACTCGAGGACACCGAAGGAGCATGAGGAGCATTTGAGGATTGTGTTGGATGTGCTGAGGAAGGAGAAGTTGTATGGGAAGTTGTCCAAATGTGAGTTTTTCTTGGACAAGGTAGAATTCTTGGGGCATGTTGTGACTGGTGATGGTATTTCAGTAGATCCGAAGAAGATTTTAGCAGTGGAATCTTGGAAGACTCCGAGTTCGGTAGCAGAGATCAGGAGTTTCTTGGGATTGGCAGGCTACTACAGGAAGTTTGTGCAAGATTTTTCGAGGATTGCCGAGCCGATGACCAGACTCACGAGGAAGGATGTAGAGTTTGTTTAGACGGAGGATTGCCAGGTTGCTTTTGAGGAGTTGAAGAAGAGGTTGACGTCTGCTCCTATTTTGACGTTGCCATCAGGGTCCGGAGGTTTCACTATTTATAGTGATGCATCGGGGAAGGGTTTAGGTTGTGTTCTTCAGCAGCATGGGAAAATGATTGCCTATGCATCCAGGCAATTGCGTCCTCATAAAAAAAACTATCCTACCCATGATTTGGAGTTGGCAGCCGTCATCTTCGCCCTGAAGTTGTGGAAACATTATTTGTACGGAGAGCGTGTGGAGATCTTCACAGACCACAAAAGCTTGAAGTACGTTTTCACGCAGAAGGAGTTGAACATGAGGCAGCGTCGGTGGTTGGAACTGATGAAGGATTTTGATATCTCTTTGCAATATCATCATGGGAAAGCAAATGTAGTTGCCGATGCTTTGAGCAGGTATCCGGTAGCTATGTTCTTGATGCAGGATCGATATTTGTTGGAGGACTTGGAGAGCTTGGGCATTGAGGTGATTGTTCCTGGGTGTGCTATGCAGATGTGGGGAATGTAGATACACTTAGATCTGATGGACAGGATCAAGGCTGCATAGTATGATGATGTATCTCTAAGGAGTATCAGAGCTCAGGTGAGAGCAGGATTGGAGGATGATTTCACTATTTCAGAGGATGGATCTTTGAGGCATGGAGTTAGATTGTGTGTGCCTAGTGGGGGAGTTGCGAGAGGAGGTGTTGCAGGAAGCGCATCGCTCTCAATATTCCATACATCCAGGTGCTAACAAGATGTATCGGGATATGCGAGAGAGTGTGTGGTGGTATGACATGAAGAGGGAAGTGGCACAGTTTGTATCCAGATGCTTAGTGTGCCAGCAGGTGAAAGCCGAGAGGCAGAGGCCAGGAGGTTTACTTCAGCCATTACCCATTCCAGAGTGGAAGTGGGAACACATTACTATGGATTTTGTGTCCGGACTTCCACGATCTCCAGGAAGGAAAGACGCAATTTGGGTCATTGTTGATAGGTTGACCAAGTCGGCCCATTTCTTGCCTTTCAAGGTAGGTTTGTCTACGGAGAAGCTGGCAGAGATATATGTGAGGCAGATCGTTAGGATACATGGAGTTCCCGTCAGCATAGTCTCGGATCGAGATAGTCGTTTCACTTCTCATTTCTGGAGGAGTTTGCAGGAGAGTTTGGGCACTCAGCTCAAATTCAGTACTGCATATCATCCCCAGATAGATGGGCAGTCAGAGAGGACTATCCAGACTCTCGAGGATATGTTGCGCACTTGTGTACTAGATTTTGGGGGTTCTTGGGAGGACCATCTCCATTTGGTAGAGTTTGCTTACAACAACAGTTACCAGGCCAGTATAGAGATGTCACCTTTTGAAGCTCTATATGGTCGGAGGTGTCGTACTCCTTTGTCTTGGGACGATATTGGAGAGAGAGTTTTGCTTGGGCCAGAGATGGTTGTGGATGCAGCAGAGAAGGTTCAGTTGATCAGAGACAGACTTCGAGTGGCGCAGGACAGACAGCGGCATTGGGCCGATAGCTATCGAAGACCTTTGGAGTTTGAGGTATAGTTTAGATTTTGTTTGTGCTTGTTCTTATTTGTTAAAGATTAAGCTCTTAAGATGGTGTTTTGTTCTAGGTGGGTGGTTTGGTATTTCAGAGGATTTCTCCGACACGAGGCACGATTCGCTTCGGTGGAGGCGGAAAGCTTAGTCCGCGATTCATCGGACCTTTCACTATTCTAGAGAGGGTCGGTGCAGTTGCTTATAGACTAGACTTGCCACCTGTATTGGAGGGAGTGCACAACGTGTTTCATGTGTTGCAGTTGAGATGATACGTGGCAGATCCTAGTCATGTATTGGATCACTCAGAGATAGAGGTGGGCCCTACTCTTAGCTATCCAGAGCAGCCAGTTGAGATTCTGGATCGGAGAGAGAAGGTGCTGAGAAACCAAACTATTCCTTTGGTACGCGATGCATGGAGGCATCACTCTCCGGGGGAGTCTACCTGGGAGAGAGAGGATGACATGCGAGAGCGTTATCCATATTTGTTTGTACCTTGAGGTATGTTATTTCTAGTTATGTTCTGTTCATTGTTATGTTCTGTTCATTAGTTAGTTGTGATTCTTTAGTTCTGTTCTGTGTTTTTCTGGGGGGTAATTTTCGTCTTTGAATTTCGAGGACGAAATTATTTTAAGGAGGGTAGACTTGTCACTACCACATTTTAGGAAAAAGGGTATTTTAGTAATTTCCTATTTAAATAAATATTGTGCATGGTAAATAATTTTTTTTGTATTATTTAATTGTTGTTGGATGTTATTTAATTATTTTGGACTTATTTTAGTAGACCCAACTAGTGTAGTTTGGACCCATGGACCAACATGAATTAAATAGTTAGATTTGGCCCATTTAGAAAGCCCATAGTTAAGGAGATGGATTAAATTAATTAAGTGATTAGACTAGAAGCTTCCTTCCTTAATTATTTCTTCATGAGAGGCCCCAAGGGGTACATTGGACATTTTATAATTGCTTGGGAGAGGGGCAAGGCCGGCCTATTAAAAGAGGGGGGAAATTTCTCTCTCCTCTCATTCTCATTCCAAATCTAGATCTAGAAATTTTTACTCCCAAATTCTTTCCATTCCCATTCCAATTCCCCACCAAATTCATTCCAAATTCTTTCCAATTCACCATTAGAAAGTTGAAAAGCAAGGATGTAGAAGAAGGAAGCAAGGATCTACAAAGAGGAGCAAAGATCTACAATTTGGAAGCAAGTTCATCTCAATTGGAGGTTTCATTGGGAATCCATCTCCCAATAGGTATAATTCAGTTTTTCCCATTAAAATAGCTTCTAAATCTGAGATTTAATCATAAAAAATCAACCCATATGTATGTACTACCCATAGGACTTTGTTTTATGTTCATAGGAGACCCATGGAGAAAGTTATGGTACTTTTTGTGTCAATTTTGTTGGAATTCCGAATTTACATTTTGTTGTGTGTGTCAATTGATCCTATAGATCAATTGGGCATGTGCTTATGTATTTGGGGCTTGTGTCGTGTCCATATTTGGGTACATGTGGTTCGTATCCCAACTATTTGGTGATACGTGTCATTTTGGGGGTTTTTCCTCCGACACGGAGCTTTGAACATGTCGTATTTTGACACGGACACATAGATCTACTTTTGACACTTTGATTTATTCATAAATATTACTTGTGACATGTTTGTGTCCTTCGGGGTGCAATTGGTTGTGTGTTGGACTCGTGTCACATGCGTATCCTAGATCTAGTGGAATACGGTGTGAAACTTTCCAATTTGGTGTGTTTATGTGTAGATCTAACTATTTATGCTTTAAATTCTTCATTTATAATTAGTAAATATATATAGATATTATATATTCATTTTAGTGTATTTATTATGATGTTGTAGCATAGATCTATATTTTTATGTATTTTAATATGATGTATAAATATATGTATGTAGCTTTCTTGCATGCAATTATATATGTACTTATGTTAATAAAATATTTTATACATAAAGGTTTTGTAAAATATATTTATGTGTAATTATATTATTTATAATTATTATATAATTATTTGTATATTAATGAATGTATTTTTATGTGTGCTTCTAGCCATGTAAAATACGTACATTAATATGTGCATGTGTTATGTAACTATTGATATTTAATTGTGTAAGTTTATATGTGTATATATATAAGTATATAGTTATTAAATTGTTTTATATATATATATATGTATTTTGATTTATATTGTATATATATATATGTGCTTTTGTGAGGTATAATACTAGTAATAATATATTATTTTATTTGTATAAATATTGGTTTGTATATACATTATTTAGAGTGTGCATTAATTGTATTATTAGTATACTTTGTGTGGGTATCATTTGGGATCTAATTTTGATTTCTAAATTATTGTATTTTATTTTTATATTATTTTATATAGAGGTCTTGTGAGGTTGACCTTGGTTTGACCATGTTTGACTTTAGAGTTGACCATAGTTGACTTTTGACTTAGAATTGATTTATTGACCTAGAAGTTGACTAGTTTGACTTGTTCTCTTTCCGGGACCTTGTATTAATGTGGTATTCCATATCTAGGTCTTCGAGGCACCGAGTCAGACATCTGTGAGACTTTTCATTGGACTTCAGGCGAGTAAATTCTCTGATAGTTTCTCATTTATGATATTCTCTATGTTCGTTGTATCTAGTGTAGATATACATGTTTCTCTTGACACTATGGTTGCACGGATTGGTATATCCGGATCTCGTCATGAGATGTTATTCCTTGGTATATGGTGTATATGGTGCAAATATTGTTTCATTGGTTATCTTGTACATATACAGACACCGATTTTCGGGAGGAGTCGCTCTCTTCTTGGGGAATCTAGTGCCATAGCATACCGTGGTTGGATCTATTATACCAGTCGAGAGTGGAGAGTATTAGTATAGATATGTGATCAAATCCCTATTGAATAAAGTACTGGTAAGCGAATAGTGTTGATCATGCACCGCACGTATGATTAGCCAGGCCGCATTGCATCTTGCCCAAGCCGATCACATGTTAAGCTAGTACTCACACACTTAGTCATTAGTATTATTGTTTCATTAGCATATTGTTCCTTATTATATTTCTTTCCAGTATTTCCTTATTGTCTATATATTTCTATTGTGCATCTTGTTTATCCACAGCTATTTACTGTTACATAGTTTTTATCATGGATTAGAACTACTGTTAGAGATGTACTCTGCTCCTTTCCTGACTGGATATATTTTTTCAGATGACACTGAGGAGTACCCTACCTATTATGGACCCCAGGATGTTATGGGTTTAGATTCTGAGACCCTGGCTCAAGAGGGACTTATCCCAACTGAGACAGTTGACCCTGGAGTGTAGCTTTGTTGTATGATAGTATTCTTTTGTACTGGATTTGTCTCCAGCTTATTTCTGTTACTCTTCAGACTCATTGATGTATTATTTTAAACTCATGAGTTGTATGATGACTATTCTATTCTTATCTGATTCGTGCTCATTCTATCTTAGTTCTGTGATTGAGTATACTATCATTATTGGTGGTTCATTTTATTGTTAGATAGACTATCTAGACAGCGTTCTACCGCCGATTCTGCGGCGTAGGCTGGGCGTTGTTTCCGACTAGTACACTTACACCGGGTGCGGGTCGTGACAGCTACTAATTATCATTACTGGAAGAGCAATATAAAGGATATGTTATTTGTCAAGAAGCTACATCTGACAATATTTGCTTCCGAGAGGTCCAGTGACAAATTCGAAGAAGACTAGAAGTTCGAGCATATACAGGTGTGCGTGTGTGTATATCAGGCAGTTCATTAACGAGAACGTGTACAACCATGTTGCCAGTATTGAGCACGCGAGGACACTGTAGGATAAGCTAGAATCTTTTATGCGAAGAAGACAGGGATAAATAAATTATTTTCTGATTCGGATGATGATGGATATGTTATACAAAGATGGGGCATCCATTACGGATTATTTAAGTAAGTTCCAGGACATGGTTGACTAGCTATCCTCGATGGGAGTCAAGTTCAGCGATGAGGTTCAAGGACTATGGTTGTTATGTACATTGCCAGACTCGTCGGAGATCGTACTAGTGTCTATGATCACTTCTACTCCGGAAGACGTGGTCAGTCTGGAGTTTGCCAAGATTCGGGTACTGACTAAAGAGATGCAGAGATATTCTCAGGCCACTTCATCAACATCCCACTCAGAGGCGCTTGTTTCAGAGAGCCGTAGAAGGGATAAAAGTAGGGGTCCAGGCGGTGGCAGAGACAAAAGCATAGGAAGGTCCAAGGGTCGGTACGAGGACTCAGAGAGTTACCATTGTGGCAAGAATGGCCACATTAAGTAAAATTATTTTGCTTGAAAGAGAGAGAAGAAGGGCAATTAGGGAAAGCAGGGGGAGAACACTACATCGGCAACCTCGATACATTGAGGCGATCTGATAATTGTAGGTGATGAGGTAGTTATGAATCTCGTATACAATAATAACTGTTGGTTGGTGGACTCAGGTGCTTCAGCGCACGTATCTCACAATATGGTACTATTTACTACTTACACAACAGGCGACTGTGGAGTGTTGAAGATGGACAATGGAGATGTGTCGAAGGCAATTGCCATTAGAGATGTGCATTTGAGGACAAAGATAGGTGCAGTTCTTGTTTTGAAAGATGTTCGTCATGTCCCTGATATCCGTTTCAACCTGGTATCGGTTGAAAGATTGGATGATGAGGGTTTCTTCAATCTCTTCAGGAATATTCAGTGAAAGCTTTCCAAATGTTCGATGGTGATTGTCAGTAGAAGCAAGAGGTCCAAAATCTACTATATGGAAGAGAGCGCACATGGGGGACATGAGGTGAACGCAGTTACTGATGCGTCTATCGAGTTGTGGCACAGATGGCTCAGCCACATCAGCGAGAAGGAGATGAGCTACTTGGTGAACAGGAAGGTGATTCCAGGACTCAAGTCTATAAAGCTGGAGAGTTGCATGCAATATTTGGCGGAAAAAAAATATGGTATCTTTTCAAAGTCATCCAAGTTCGAGGAAGCCGGCGTTGCTCGAGTTGATTCACTCGGATGTCTGCGGTCCTATGAAGGTAAAATCTATTGGTGTTGCTTCTTACTTTGTAACTTTTATTGATGATTATTTCAGGAAGGTTTGGGTCTATGCCTTAAAGACCAAGGATCATGTGCTGCCCACTTTTAAGGAGTTTCAGGCCTCCGTTGAAAGGAAAACGGGCAAGAAGCTGCTATGTGTTTGGTCGGACAATGGTGATGAGTATATCGGTTCCTTTGATTCTTATTACAGAGAGCAAAGGATACAACATCAGAAGACTCCGCCTAACACACCTTAGCTCAATGGTGTAGCGGAGCGCATGAACATGACGTTGATTGAGAGGGTGTAGTGTTTACTGTCAGAATCAAACTTGTCGGACAGCTATTGGGGTGAGGCTCTTTACACAGCTGCTTATATTATTAATTTATCTCCTAGTGCTCCTTTGTAGGGTGATGTGCCTGACAAAGTATTGTGCGACAAAGAGCCATCATACAATCACCTGAGAGTGTTTGGTGGTAAGGCCTGCGTGCATGTACAGAAGGACGAGAGATCCAAACTTGAGCCGAAGACGAAGCGGTACGTCTTTTTGTTTACGGTCGGGATGAGTTTGGCTATAGACTCTACGACCCAATTGGAAGAACGCTCTACAGAAGCAGGGATATGGTATTCATCGAAGATCAGACCATGATCAACACTCAGGATTCTGAGATGCCTTCTGAGGCTAAGGAATTGTCTGAGTTAGAGTCATTTTACTTCGAGCAATTTTCGGAGGACATCGCAGAGGATCCAGTTATGGGGGAGCCAGTACATGGAGTTTCTCTCAACCTTAATCACCAACCTGCTGATGGTGGTCAGGGTGACCCTTAGGAGGATGAGCATGCCGAGGAGATAGTTCCTGAAGGGGGAAAGGCGGTTGATATACAGCCAGCACCAGTGGTTCCATTGAGGATGAGCGATAGAGAGTGTCGACCATCTACGAGATACTCACCAGGTGAGTATGTGCTACTAACTGAAGAGGGAGAACCCGAAAGTTTCGCAGAGGCTATGGAAGACGAACACAAGCAGGAGTGGATGGAGGCCATGGAGGAGGAGATGAGTTCCTTAGAGGCCAACTCTACTTATGATCTGGTGCGGTTGCCGAAGGGCAAGAAGGCTTTGAAGAATCAATGGGTGTTCAGAGTGAAGAAGACAAATGATGCTACTCGCCCTCGATACAAAACGAGGCTGGTAGTTAAAGGCTATAGTTAGTAAAAAGGCGTAGATTATTATGAGATCTTTTCGCCAGTCGTCAAGTAGTCATCTATTCGGGTGGTGCTAGCATTGGCAGCTAGTTTCGACTTGGAGGTCGAGCAAATAGATGTGAAAATGATATTCCTCCACGGTGATCTTGAGGAGGAGTTGTACATGGAACAACCAGAGGGATTCTGTGAGAAGGGCAAGTCACACTTGGTCTGTCAGTTGAGGAAGAGCTTGTATGTTTGAAGCAGGCTCCAAGGCAGTGGTACAGGAAGTTCGAGTCTTTTTTTGGGGAGCATGGTTACGCTCGGACAATATCGGACCACTATGTATTTGTGAGGTACTTTACCGAGGATAATTTTATCATTTTACTGCTCTATATTGATGATATGCTACTGGTAGGTCGGAATACCACAAGGATAACGGAGTTGAAGCGCCAATTGGGTACAACCTTCTCTATGAAGGATTTGGGCGCAACGAAGACTATGCTTGGGATGGAGATCAGCCGAGAGAGAGATAGAGAGAGTCCAAGCTGCTACACTTGTACCAAAAGAAGTATATTCAACGGGTACTTCAGCGTTTCGGGATGGACGTGTCGAAGAAAGTGAGTAACCCCCTTGCAGACCACTTTAAGTTCACTGAGGAGCAATGTCCATCTACCGAGGACGAGATAGAATATATGGAGCGGGTTCCATATACCTCAATCGTGGGGAGTCCTATGTATGCTATGGTGTGTACGAGGCCAGATATCGCTCAAGCAGTTGGCACAGTTAGCTGGTATACTTCCTATCCTGGAAGGGTACATTGGAGTAGGGTGAAGTGAATTCTACGATATCTTCAGGGCACTGCCGATTGGAGACTTTCTTTTGGTGGTGATGAGTCGAAGCTGGTTGGGTATACCAACGCTGATATGGTTGAAGATGTAGACACGAGACGGACGACTTCGGACTATGTGATGATGTTTGCTGGTGGAGCAATATCGTGGCAGTCGCGGTTGCAGACATGTGTTGCCTTGTCGACGACAGAGGCAGAGTACATTACGACGACGGAGGCTTACAAGGAGTTGTTGTGGATGAAGAAGCTGTTACAGAAAATTGGGCTAAAGTAAGAGCAGTATCATTTGCTTTGTGATAGTCAGAGTATTATTCACCTTGTGAAGAACCGGACATTTCATAGCTGGTCCAAGCACATTGAGACCTGGTATCATTGGATACGGGATGTTGTGGAAAAGAAGAAAGCGGCACTTGAGAAGATTCATACAAATGACAACGGAGTAGACATTTACGAAGATTCTTCTAAGGGAAAAGTTTGTGTACCGCAGGCGGATCGTCGGGATGACGACCCCCTCAACCTAGTTGTGAAGGAAAAGATTTGTTGGAGTGGGTAGGGTTCCCAACCTATGTGGAGAATACCCAGAGTGCGACGAGTGTCATCCGTGTGTCGAAAAAGCTCAAAAAGTGCATCGAGCGCCGTGTATTGGAACATTTATGGTAAGCAAATATTATATTGGATTTCCATCTTTGACTTTAATTATATATTTATAATTGGATCTTTCATATATTAACTTTTCATATAATTGGATTTTCAATTTATGGTAAACTAATTTATGATTTGATTTTCATTAAATATATGATTGAATGTAATTGGATTTCCATAAATATTTTTGGCTTCCATATATAGATTTTCATATGAAACTCTAATTCATACAAGGGTTTATATAAAGGCTCATGCAATATACAACAACATGAGGAAAAAAAATAAGAGAAAAAAATGTTGCAATAGTGTCATTACAACTTTGGAGAGCAGAAAGAAGTATTGTAGGCCGTTTCGGAGAAGGAGATCAATTTGGGATATTTTTTATTGTCTTTTTTTTTTCGTGGTTGTAATCTATTTTCTGTTCCAAAGAGTTACGGTGATCCGTGTTGGATCGGTGAGGAGCTTGTAGAAGATGTAATCTCTTTATTCCATTAGTGGAGGTTTTTCAGGGTTGGACTCCGATCATCTCGTGATTTTTTTTCATCTGGATTTTCACGTAAAAATCTGTGTGTCTGCGATTTGTGTTTGGTATTTTTTTTATTTGTATGTTTTGCTCGATTTTTTCGCAGGTACTTTCTGGTTTGAAAAACGGTTTTCCTATTTTGTTTCCAACAAAAGATTGACTCTAAATCTGATTATATCTTAAACTACATATTTGATTTGTGCTCCGTTTGTGCAAAAGGATGCACGAAACCTAAGATTTTGAAGAGTGTTCGGACAGTTGAACTCAAGGGAGAATGGGTAATTTGAAGTAAACCCAACATGCTTGGCATGGGCTCTTTTCCACTCACCTTTTATTAGTTATTGAAATCATTTCAGGTACTTGTATTAATTGACTAATATTAATTACTAATAATAATTAGGTATTTAAACTATTTAGCTATCATAAAGCATAAATTAATTAACTTTACAAATATTCTTAAATAGTTAAGTATTTATTTATTTATTTTAAAAAAAAAAATTTATCATCCAAAAAACTTTCCAAAGGTGGATGTGGGAATAACAAAAATAGAGTGTTTGGAGTCCATTTTTGTTCATCCACCAAAACTAAGTGGGATGTTCACCCAGTAAAAAAAAATTAACATGTGACATTTTCTTTCCATACAAACCACTTTTTGTAAGTGGTTTTATTCATCCACCAAAGCGCTCAGATGTCCTGCTAACCCCATTCCCAAAATTTTGTCTCCCCACCTATTATCTTGTGGGCCCCACTAGCTAGCATTTAAAAAAAAAGAAAATAAAAAAAATCAAGCAGGCGACAGATTTAAGACTGGATTAGCAGGACAGCAGATTTGAGCCGGGGGAAGGGGGTGGTGAACTTCTATCTAGTTTCAGCGGGTAAACAAAATTGGAATGCGCATACAAAATTTCATCCGGTTTTTCGGATTTTCATTTCCTTCAATGTAAAGGGGAAGTTTAGAAAGAAAAGAAAAAGGAAGAATCAATTCAACTTTATGCAATGCAAACATGCTTACGACGTCCAACTTAATATCTGTTACTCTTTTAAAAAAAGTTGTTCGTCTGTTAATTTTGATCTTCTGTATTGTATTGTTTTAACAAAAGTTTATACTTTCACCGAAAGTTGGGTAGAACAGTAAGACTAATGGTATTGGCAATGGCTGAATCAAGTTGGGTTGTGGTGGAGTTCAACCGGTGAACCAGCAGAACCGGTTCACAAATGAACCGGCCAAAAAAAAAACAGGGAAACGCCGGTAAAGAATTGAAAGATTTCATCCGTTTGGAAATTGAAAACGACGATGTTTATTTACTTACATAATACGAGGAGTAGAGTAGGTCATTAGTGATTGATAATGAAGGTATCATGAGCATCCATCTATCATGGATGTATGGTTACATGTTACTGATACCCAGCCTTTCCCTCAACTGGGAAATGCCGGTAAAGACCACAGAAGTGCCACCATCGACAACAAGATCCTGTCCACTGACGAACCTGGACTCCTCCGAAGCCAAGAACATCGCGGCCTCGGCAACGTCGGCGGCCCTAAGCACGACGCCCTTCAAGTTGGACACCACGGAGCAGCAGTACTCCACCACCTCCGCCCCGGCTAAACCGCCGGTAGTCATCCCCGTGGGCACCATGAAGGGCGAGACGCAGTTGACCCGTATCCCGTGGCGCCCGAGCGAGCTCCCCCGCGGCGCTCCGGACCAGGCCCAGGATCCCGTGTTTCGACGCCGTGTACGTCGGATGCCCGTGCCCCGCCTGGTGCGCCGCGACGCTCGCGGTGCACACGATGGAGCCGCGGGTCCCCTGCGCCAGCATCGCGCGCGCCGCGTGCTTGATGGCCAGGGCGCCTCCCACCAGGTTCACCGCCACCGTCTTCTCCAGCTCCTCCTTGTCGAGATCCACGATGCCGGAGTTTATGTCGCCGAGAAGCCCTGCATTGCTGAACATGATGTCGAGGCGCCCGTAGGTGGACACGGCGTGGGCTACGGTGGCCTCGACTTGCTTCTCGTCCGTCACGTCGCAGTGCTTGTAGCTGCACTTGTCGGCCCCGATGGAGGCGGCTACCTTCAGGCCCAGTTCGTCCTGGATATCGGCCAGCACGACGACCGCGCCATTGCCCGTGAAGAGCCTCGCGGCAGCCTCCCCGATGCCGCTCGCTGCGCCGGTGATGATGCCCACCTTGCCCTCCAACCTGTGGGTGGCCAGACATGAAATTTGTGGATGATCGAGCCTGTTTGGATTTTAATTGCTTGAGATCTAACAAGTATCAAAATTACAAGGCCAACAAGTCCGTCCGCTTCTTGCCAAAGTGAAAGATAACTCAAAATTATTTTGTAGAAGTTAACGAGGGTATGCGAGGTCTTTCCAATCAAAAGAAAAACTTGGTAGAAAACTAAAAAAAAATTTTACCTTGCCTTTGACATCTCTCTTCAACTAAAAATGTCAAAAAGCAGTTGCTCTCTACGTTATACAGTTGCACTACATACTCT
This sequence comes from Iris macrosiphon, assembly GCA_036927795.1. Taxonomy (NCBI): domain Eukaryota; kingdom Viridiplantae; phylum Streptophyta; class Magnoliopsida; order Asparagales; family Iridaceae; genus Iris; species Iris macrosiphon. The sequence continues at coordinate 62,382,704 of JAYESA010000004.1, read as the reverse complement.
GAGCTTGCTTCCAGTTTTATAGATGCACTGCACAGAGAAACAAGTTTAAGTAGTTGGTGAGGGATGACGCGTGACAGTGACAGAAAATTCTCAAATGCAAACAGCTTGATGAATTGTTCTACCTACCATATTTTTTTTTGGACACATTGTAATTTATATATTTAAATTTTAATCTTATTAATCGGAGTGGAAGAGTGTTGGCGTTACCAATGGGACATTAAACAAGAACAGAAATACTTCACTTAGTCTCCCTTCCCTTAATCGCTTTCCTGAGCATCCGCAGTTAAACTCTATGAAAGGTGGGCCAACTGCAGTTCACCGTCCGCATATCTATTCTACTATATAATATCAAAACTATGCTTCACCGTGAAAAAATTTTGTTCCAAAAATACCCTTCAACATATTTAGTAATTAAAAAGAATACCTACAATAAATTCCACTGATAACCATTTAAGAGATGCAATAATGACAACCATTTACGGAAATCAAAGGGTTCATGTTACTTGCTAAGTCTTTTAAATTGTTACCAAAGAATTCGAAGGGTTGAACCATTAACATATATAATTAAAAGCAGTAGAAATAAACTAACTCATCAACATCATTCACTCCAATATACGTGTAAAGCACGTGCATATATACTAGTATATTTAAGACAGAGGGATAGGCAATTAGTCAAGTGCCCCTAGAAGGAAAAATGCAAGAGGGGACATTTTTTTTTTTGTCAACTATTCGATTATATATTATAACAATGTGAGTCATGCTCACTTGAATATCATCCCTCGTTTACTTTCACATGGTAATGGTACCAACAGAATTGTAAACAAAGATTTTATTGTCCCTGTACAACTAATGTTGCAGCACATCCTCTGCACCTTCTCTCTTATATATAATATAATAAATATCATAGTCAGTTATAATTATTTATTGATTGTGTCGAAAAATAGAAATTTTCTATCCTTTATGATTTGGTTGACAATTATGAGAGTTGCATTTATGAGCAGTCCGATTTTGAGCGATTTTAAGTAGCGATTTTTAAACAAATCTAATCCATGTTTGGTAACGAACGATTTTGAAAGACTTTTACAAGAATAAATTAAATAAAATTAATAAAATCGTTCAAAATCCATCAATTTAGGGTATTTATAAAGCCACCCAAAATTATATTACACCGATTTTGGAATATTTTTTAGCCGACCAAAACCAGTGCCTCATAAAAATTATCAAGCAGAAATTTTCATAAACGGTCGGTTTAAAACTACCCCGAAACCAATGAAAACACCGTTACCAAGCAGTCCCAGAGATCTAAAGAAATCTACTTGTAATATGTTGTAACTAATTATGTTTTTATATATAAGACTAGTAATATATCAATTCTTTGGTTACTTGCTCATTTTAATAAACAAAGATTACTGTTTTCCAATTATTTATCTTCTTTTACAGAGTTCCTGAAGAACTCAGTATTTTTTTTTACTACAACATGTTATCGACATGTAGCTCTACCACAAAGACTAACGATTCGCGATCATCTTTGTAGAAGCATAAAAATTCTCTAAGTCAATATCATTTTTCAGCAGAAATTAGTACCAAAAGCGTCACAGCAGAAAATTCAAGTCAAAGCGCTCCAGCGGAAGGAAGGACTTAGGACGCAACCTCACGTGATATCCCATTAAGTGTGCCATGCTCTGCAAGGGACATACAACACATCCATTAACAGGTTGACAGCCGTCAACACGTCAGCCATGTCAGAGCCAATTCCGAACATGACAGGATCTCCCCTTTCTCATGAAGGAAGTTTTGTTCCGCGGGTTTTCCATTCGCGTAAAGGGGCCTTAATTGTGAGACTCTTCTCACCGTATTAGTTTTCGTATCCGAGATACGCAAGTATTTTTTGTATAATTTATTTCATACATTTACTAATTAATGCTTTGCTTTAGATAAAACATGATTAATGTTTATGCATGGTTCTTACCCATTGGACAATTGGTTTGCTTGCATGATTATTATCCACTGGGCTCTTGGTTTTGTTTGTGTGGTTAGGGTTGGTTTAGAAGTGGTGGCATGGATTAGCAAGAATCCAATGATCACCACTAACTCCAACTTTCACATATAACTCATTTTCTTTTTCTCTCCTTCCCATCTTTAATTTTACTTTCTCTTCTCTTTCCTTTCTTCTCCAAGCCCTCACCCTAAGAGCAAACCTTAGGCAAGTACATCTTGCACAAGTGGAGAAACTATCTATTTTTTGGATATATGCATATTTTGTTAAATTAAGAATGTGTTTGATCAAAAATGTTCTCTTTTGTATTCTCTACAACTTTAGTTCTTGGTATTTTTGATTTTGGCTTACGGTTTTGAGTAGATCTAGGTTTAAAATTTTGTGTTTTTTTGGGTTTTCTTGGAATTGATATATCAAACTTTCCAAACCTTCAAAACTAAGTTTTATATGTTGTAGAACTTTCAATTCTATACAAAATTGACTTTTGAAAATTCGAATTTTGATTTAAATTAAAGGTTTTATGGCCAAAACAATTCCAAAAGTTTTCGTGTTCTTGGATCTGTCTGGCAGGGACGATGAACAGTGCCACACGCAGTGCGCCGTGCACAAATTTTTTGTCACGTGCAGTGCACCGCGCACAAATTTTTTGCCGCACGTAGTGCTCCGTGCATATTTTATTTGTCCCGCACAGTGCGCCGCGCACAAATTTTTGGCCGCGTAGTACGCCGCGCACAGATATTTTAGCTGTGCGCACCATTTGTGCCGCGTGCAGTGCACAACACACAGATTTCTGGCCGCGTATAGTGCACCTCACACAGATTTTCTGCCGCATGCAGTGCGCCGTGCGCATGTTGACCATGATGGCGTTTTGCTTGTTTAGTTGTTTTTGTAGCTAGAATCTCGAAAAACTCAAATCATGAAAGTTGTAGATCTCTGTCTTGACTTTCCAAATCTTTTTGAATTAGCTCATTTGGAGTTCGAATGAGAGAGTTATGTCCAGTTTTTTAAAATGTGTCAAAATATAGTTTTGTGCAATTTTATATGTTTGATTATTTTGTCCAATTTTGCTATATTCTTCAATTGTTATGCTTTCTAAGCTTAACCTTGAGATATTGTACATAATATTTTCTTACCTTTAACTTGTGTTAGTGCATGTAATGTAGCTTAGGATTTTATGCCCATGTTCATGTAAATACTGTACAGATATTCTTGATAGTGGCTTGATGCAGGGCACTCATGACTCGAGATTCTTGTACTGTCCTAATTATGTCTAGTAGTAGCACCTGTTTATTTTCTGTGGTTAATTTTCCTGTATATGATTGTTCAAGCTAATGTCCAGTCTTACATCATGTTTAAGGAAAGATTTCCGGACACCACGGTCGAAAATCCTTGATTAACTGTCGAGGATAATAAACTAGATTAATAACCTAGAAGTATTTAGAAAGAGGTTTTCATGTTACATACAATCCTGTTATCCTGGCCACACTTGATGGATTTGGAGCTCTCCGTAGTGAGGGTCACACTTCTAGCACACTGTCTGTAACTCCTATTTTCCAATAAAGGATATATTCCAAATACTAAACACTAATTACATTACCCTAAAAACCCAACAAGTCAATATTGAATTGCAACCGACCCACTCATTAGACAACCAAATGAGTCTACATAAGCCCACCACCCATTTTATAAGGCATGGTTAACTGATGAAGCCCTGTCTCGTTCGATCCACACCCATCTTCTTCTTCCTCCTCCTCTTATACCAATGAGAATTCGGTCTCGAAGCTCCGGTTCGGGCCATAGCGATCTTACCGAGAACAACGCTTCGCCGGTGACCTCGGCTGCGTCAACGACTCTCGGTGTAACTCTGGAGATCGGGTTGAATTGACGACTTTGACTGTGAGTTGTGCGACGAATCTTCGACCGGCGCGTTCCTGAATGGCTCAAGTTCAGATCTTCCAAATCAGTGAGATCTCGATCCCCTGTAGTTGATTTTGATACTAGGAACTCTTCTCTAAAGCCTAAGTTTCACTTTTGATCACCAAGAAATTCAAGACTTAGGTCTGATTTTTTTTTTTTTTTTGGCTTTTGCACGCCATATGCTTGATTTAATGTTGTAGAGAAATTTCAATCGATCGAGTTGATCGGAGCAGACATGAGAGTACTTGTATCCGACGCGGTCTACAGCCTTAATCGAGGTTCATGTATGATTGATCGATCCCCTACTTTTGTTTCAGTGATAATTTTCTTGTGTCGGGGATAACAATTCGAGTCTCAGTTATTTGACACGAGTTCGTGTCCGAACCTAGTCCGGTTTCCAGATTGACACAGGGCTTTGTGTCGAGGGGTTATATTTAGGGTGGATTATGTCTGTGAATGATACAGACATGTGTGTCGAGAGGGCCAAAGCTCGGCTGGACACAGTAGCGAAGGAGTTAATTCTCTGTTGGTTGTAGAAAAAACCAGGAAGTTGAGGTGAGCATTGAGCATGAAATAATTTGAATTCTCTTGATTCAAATCAAGTGATCCATTGTAACTTAAGTCTAAATCTAGCATTGGGCCAGGACTGAAGCCTGAGTCCAGAACTCCAGTGGGCTTCATTATTTCTGTCCCCAATTAAACTGATAGATGCATTAGTTCAGAGGGATAAACAATAAGGAAGTTATTAGATATTCAAGAAAGTGAAGTGGTTGATAATTAGTGGGTAATCAGTTTTGATAATGTAGCTAATCAAATTAAGGATGGTTGGCTCAGAATTAGCTAGTAAAAGGCTCAGGAATAAAGTTAGAAAGTTACAGAGTTAGCAAGTTAGACCTTAATTTTGGAGTACATTTGCAAATTTGGATCTAACACTTATATGTAATTTTCCTAGGGGGAAAACTTTGCCATCTCACATATTCCAAAGACCAAGGCAAGTATATGCTATCTTACTTTTTTATGCAATATTTTATGCATATTTTTATTATATTCTTGCACATGTTACTTGTCGTGTCTTTTTGTGTCGGGAGGGAGAAACACTAGAAAAGCATGTGGTTTACCAAGCCTTGGACAATACATGACTGCTATCACTGTCGAAAGACGTGGCTTGTGTCTATTACATGCGTGACTGCTAGCACTATCGTGAGACGTGCCTTATTACATGCATGATTGCTAGTATATCATTTATGATATACCTTACTCCCGATCTAGTCCCTACATGCTTGATAGTATTTTATGTACACGTTCCACAAGTAGCTAGAGCATGTAGACAGTTATTCTTGATTCTGCATGTTTACTTGTCATTTTCATCTATGATGTATTATATTATTTTTTCTTGCATCATATTGTATATAACTGTAAGATATGTATGTTATTTTGCTCCTTCCTTACTGAAAAATCGTGGTAGGTGATGACGACTTTGAGTACCCTACTTTCTATGGTCCCCAAGATGAGATCATAGGTGATGCTAGTTTGGAGACTACCCCGGACATGGAGGACCCTACTTCAGAGGCTTAGATAGTTGCTTAGTTTCATTTCCTTTGATTTCTTTGTATTGTAGTTGTATCGTGTTGTAATTGTCGTCTTTATATTCACCGGGTTTGTCCTCGTACATTCTTGTAGAAGACATGTAATAAAAGCAATAAGTGATTGTGGTGATTGTTTGTAAGGGAAAACACGTTTAGAAAGTTGTGACGAACAATTGAATATTATACTTGGAAGAAATTGAATTGTAGACAACTGACGTCCGTTGTCAACGACAACATAGGATGGACATGCTCAACCCGTACCTGATTATTCAAGAGCAGGGTATGGCACCGTCGAGTGTTGCATTATATATATATATATATATATAGGGCATGTGACCGTACAAAAAATTTCAAGTGCATGTACTAGTAACTAGGACTTATGATAACTCTAGTTAGTTAATGGTAGTAAGTTGTAGGTCATGATTGATCGCGGTTGACTGATTTATCTTACCAGTTATTGTACTTGTTTACCTTTTATATTCAGTCATTCCAATATACCTTTCATGTTCTGTTATTCCCTGCTTTTCTTTACTTAATAACTGCTTGCTATGATTGTTGTTTTTGGTTCATAAGTGTAGTGTCCCGCTCCTAGAGGTTTACTATATATGGCTTGTGGCTCGATTGACTCAGTCAAAATTGAGTATGGAAAAACTTTATAGCGGAATCGATCACAGACAATGCAATGAATGTCACGACCCGCACCCAGAAATTGGACATGAGTTGTGGGTACGTCTAGCCTACGGTGCAGCATCTGCAGTAGAATGCTGTAAAGGTCTATAATACGATCTAACAACTCATGCAAGATATATATATATATATATATATATATATATATATACAACATGTTAATGGTAACTCAATTCCAAAAGGAGGACAAGATGAATATATAACATCAATACTCAATCACCAAACTAGAGACAGATAATGGCACGATATCATAAACAGAAGAGAATCACAAGTCATATCAATAACAAATCTAGAGTCTAACAATAAACATAAATGGTCTCAATGTAATCAACAAGCCATCGTCTAATGCTGGAGACATATCCAGTACAATAAATACTAGCTAAGGGTCTGCTATATCTAGGTGTGTCTCCTCAACAACTAGGGCCTGATCGTCATGGTCTAAAGGTGCTAGCTCAGCTAGCTCTCCGTCTTGCGGGCCGTAATAGGTAGGAAACCAATCATCTAAATAGCCGTCTGAAAAAAAAAATCCAGTCAGGATTGGAGCAAAGTACAATACTCTGAAAGTAGTTTCATATACATGGTAGAGAATATATAACATCAATAGAAAAGAATACAAGATGCACAGGTATTATAAAATAAAAAATACAGCTGAACTAGGCATATAAACACAAGAATAACTGAAAATATAGATTCAAGAAATATGAGGTAAACTGTAACAAGAGAACTAGTGATACTATCTAAGTGATTTAGAGTACAAGTTAGTTATGCGATCGGGTTGGGTTGCACAAGTCTATACTATGGTAACTCAATTATACGTGTATCGTATAATTAGCATGCACAAGAAAACGCTAAATATTTGATCACATAACCAACTCCTACTCTCCCATCCCGACTATTATTCATGGATCAAATTACGACACGTTACGCACACGAATATAATATGAGCACACGGAGCAAACAAATAGGTACGAGCACAAGGAATACCCGAAGCACACGATAAAGTAAATGTGTAAGGAGTATCCGATGCACACGTCAAATAAATAACATCTCCTGACTCGATTCATATAATACCAGCCCGTGTAATCATGGTGTCAAAATCAAGTAATAGATCTAGAACATACGATATATACACTATCAAGTACTAAAAATTAACAGAAATGTACTCGTCTGAGGTCCTAAGCAAATGACACGAAACGGTATCCGAAATGGTGTCACAAAAACCTATATATGAAATATCATGTTATTGGGTGTAATGAAGGGATAAACAAGTTTTAAATAAGTTAAAATATGGTTTCTAGGTCAAAATTATGTCATATTGGTTAAGCTAGGTCGTATCTAAATTTGGGTTCCAATTGATCTACTGGATCGGCCTATCTAGTCATACTAACTAATATCAAGTTCTAGCTTGGTCTTCTAGGTCAATACTAATAGTTATGATATGCTAGATATCACAATAGATGTATATATAATTATCTAACTTATGTATACTAGTATTATATAGTATCTTAAGTATATACTTAGTACCAATATCTTACCCTCACATACCTTAATATAATTCCAAATACCTATCTATCAACACCTAGGTACTTACCCTATATCTTGCCTATTATCTAACCCATACCTAGTACTCAATACCTTGCTATCAATATCTAGCTACCATAACACACAATATCTTAATTACCTCACATGGCCCACACACCCATTTCTATGTATCATAATATACCCCACTGAACAATTTGCAGTTTGGACCTCTATTCCTGAACCTTTTCTGTACTTAAATGAGTGCTAAAAACCAGGGGTAAACTCCCTCCATCTCACTGCAATACACAACCCAATTGATTTCCCCCATATGCCTGAACACAGGCCCCAACTCCACACTGCCTGAGCAGATGGATTCCCATTATTTCTTTGATTCGAACACCACCAACTCAGATCTGGAAGCTACACTTCTCTCGCTCTGATACATGCCATAAAGCACACTCACAACCATATGAACCCCAAGTACCCCTCATAGATACTCAACTGATACCTAATTTCTACACTTGTAATGCACCCTCTAAATCACACTATGATATTTCATACACGAGGACTGATACTAAATTCTCAAAATTTTCCCACTGCTGAACTACTCGAGCACAACACCTCACTACTAACCTTCATTCACCTGCTGCTCCTAATGCAACCTCACTGCAATTACAGGCAACTTGCATGCACTTGGTGCAGGCCACCAAGTAGTAACTACTGCTACTTCATAAGGCAGTGCACTGCACTACAGATGCACTGCTCGACTCCCATACAGTATCAATATTGCACTGATACTCCCCTTACTGCATCAATATTGCATTGATACTCCCCTTACAGTATCCTGTTGCTGCTGTTACTTGATCCCCATATCACTGAACACCATGACCCATAGCTGATACCCCTACATTCCTGAACACTTATATTGCCTACACCCCTTCACTACTACAACATAGCTGCAACTGCATCTATGTACTGCTACTCCCCCATATGACTATTAGATGTCTGCAACCAACCTAGTCCATTGCCTGGACAAGTTCTCGAGTTCTCAGGTATCACCTGAGTTTAACACACTAACTGGCACTAATGCCTCACTCCAAAATCCCCCACTCATAATCTAAAGATCACTCATACAGACACACACCTAGAGACACAGCACACATCCTACTGTTTAGTTGTTTCCAGGTCCCAAATACCCCCTTCAAACTGCTATTATCTCTTCCTTTATTAAACCTACTTCTACCCCTCATTCCATCTACAACAGCAAGAAGTAGCCACCCGAAACATCCATCACTGCTCACACTTATCACACCACCACATACACAAAAATACTGTGTAACGCACACACACACACTGCACACTATTTACAGCACAGTGCACACATTGTTCACAGCACAGTGCACACACTGTGTGTGCATAAATACACACATAGTTCACTGTCACAATACAGTGACAGTTTTCCCACATATAGTATAGACACACACACACCCTCACTTATATGTAAACACACATATATTTACGGATATAAATATACATCTAGCATTAATTACATATGTTAGATAGGTACCTTCTCTCTAAGGCAAAGTAGCAAACACTTAGTAGGCAATATATCAAGTATCTTGATATATATGATACACTCTCTAAATACCCATTCTATTGTGATACCACTACACAAAATGCATCATACACATTCTAATATATTAAATATAACACAAAATAACAAGAAATGATCCATTAGGTATTTCATCAAACACTTGGTGTGCCACCTCGGAGCTTTTTTCAAATGGACACAAAATCTAATGTAACTTTCTCCATAGGCCTCTTATGGACCTAGTTCTTCTTCCTATAAACCATAAGAAGCTGAATCTCACTAATGTCCAGATTTACGGCTAATAAGTATCGGTGACTAAAATCCCAAAAGAGTAAAATATATGATAACGAACAGGGAAGAAGAAACCCACTCGTGCCCTTCAGCGACCATTCATCTGGTGCACGCCATCAGGAAGGGGGAAGTACGCTAAATCCTCTAGAACATGCTCGAAATCTAGCCATGCAAAACTAGTGTGGTTAGACCCCAAATAACAAGTACAACAAAGGAAGGAAGAAATGGAGAAACAAAACCCAAAGCAATAGATAGGTATAATATAAGTTCTGTATCGTAGTTTCGGTCCATATTTTATCTTCGGTCCATATTTTATCTTAGCATAATAGTCCAACCCTATAACCAAACAAGGACAAGGGTTGAATCATCACACTATGATAATCCATGTTACTAGACTACTAACAAAATAATAAAATCACAACCAAGTCCAGTTATATAACGGCCAATCAATTGTACGGCTTGCTACTGTGGAGTCTGAGTTATCTCAGATTAAATGCATAAGAGAAATTCTCATATCTTGAGCTGTTTAGCGGGGCTAACTGAGCCAATGGAGAAAGTTACATTAGGTTTTTAGTGAGATTCAGCTTCTGTTCAGACATACTGGATTTTTAAGACTAGATTTTTAGTGAGATTAATGGTGCTAGTGTTATCACAAGAAAATAAATCCATGTGTATCTAGAAAAATAACATAAGCATAATGCTTACCGCCAAGACTAGCGACCCTACTGGGTCCAAACAAGTCCATATGTAAGAGTTGGAGAGGTTTAGAGGTACTTACAGAGTTGATTGATTTAAAAGAAGATTTAGTAGCTTTATTCTTTTTACAGTCAGCACATACCATATCTTTCTTAAAAGTAATATATGGTAAGCCTCTTACGATTTTTTTGTAGATAGTCTTGCAATAGTGCCCATGTTTGCGTGTCCTAGACACATATGCCATAGTCAGCTATCAGCTTTGTTGGCGTTTAGACATTTCCCTGCATTGTCAGTGTTTTTGCAAGATAGAAAATATATATATTGTCTTTCCCGATCCCTTCAAAGATAACCTTACCAGTGGATCTTTCATAAATAGAATATTTTTTTATAACGAAGTTAATACCATAACCATGGTCAGCTAGACTGATGCTCAGTAGGTTGTGTTTTAATTTCGTTACTAGACAGACGTCTTTTATGACAGGACAGGGAGGAACACCTATATTACCATTACCAATAATGTATCCTCTGAGGTTATTGCCGAAGGAGACATAACCTTCTTTCTTTATCGATAGCGTTGCAAATAGGTTAGCATCACCAGTCATATGTCGTGAGCAACCACTATCGAGAATCCACTTGCTTCTAACATGAGAGGGTTGGTCCACCTACAAAACGAGTTATAGATGTAACCCTTGGTACCCATTTCCTTGAGGGTCCTGCTGTGTTAGTTTTTGGTACCCATGCATAAACATTCATATATAATAATTTCTTTATTCTACAGAATCTAGATATATGTCCTTTCTTACCACAGAAGTGACATATATATATGTGAGATTGATGCTTGGTGCAGCATAATAGATATGATTGTGGGAAGAAGTTCCTTGTGGGTCTATGTAGATAGAATGCATGATTGTGTTTGACGTTTCTTTGTGGTTTTCGTGGATATCTATAATAGAATGCATGATTGTGTTTGATTCTATGTGCATGATGATTGCATGAACTGTTATACATGTAGGTAGGAGCATAACTGTGAGTGTTCTTTTGTCTTGCTACTTGTCTCGTGTTAGGTTGGGTGGAGGTTTGTTCGACCTGTTTACCCAATATAATCTCTAACTTTTAGAGGTAGCATATACTTCATCATATTTAGCAGTGAGAGCATCTATTCTACATATATCAATGGAATACTTCTTCTTTTCAGATTCGAGTTCTTCATTAAGTTTAGCGTTCTTCTGAGAGCTCTTGTCAAGACTGTCAAGTACCTCGTGGAGGTTAAGCTTAAGCCTAGAATTCTCGTCTGAATCGTTTGAGGTATCCTTTACTTCACTTAGTAGAGATGTTAGTCTCTCTATTTCAGTTTGACATTCTTGAACATCTTTCTTAGCATGCTTATACTTATTTCTAAGTTTTCTAAAATCAATAAGTAAATCACTAAACGCATTACCTAGTTCATCAAAAGTAAAATTATCATAAGAGTCATTATCAGTTACCTGATCAGCTAACGCCATGAAGCATAGGTTTGCTGCTTCTCGAGGATTCTCTTCTTCGGATTCACTAGCTTCACTTTCTTACCAAATACTAGTGTTTGCATATTTTTGTGATGATGTTCTTCTAGATGAGTAACTGTGGCAATTTTTTTTTCTTAGGGTTGGACAATCTTTCTTTATATGTCCTGTCTTCTAACAGTTGTAGCATATAGGCTTTTCATCACTGTTGTCAATTGGCTCATTCTTCTTTGATTTCTCAATCTTTAGAAATTTCTTAAAGTTTCTTGTGGTCAGGGTAACTTCCTCTTCTTGAGACTCATTATCGTCGGAGTTGTAGTTGGTGACCTTTTTGTGATGTGCCTTAAGAGCGATCGTCTTCTCCTTGGGAGTGGATTTTTCAAATTTCTTGAGATCCAGCTCGTGAGTCATCAGCTTGCCCATGAGCGCCTCGAGGGTCATCGTAGTAAGATCATTCCCTTCTATGATTGCAGTGGCCTTGGGATTCCAATTCTTGGTGAGTCTCCTGAGTTCTTTGCGAATCTTCTCGTGATTGTTGTACTTTTTGCCGAGTGATAATAGATGGTTGACGATGTCGAAGAATCTCGTGAATATTTGAGTGACCGTCTCATTTTGCTTCATCATGAATGCTTCATACTCTTGTGTTAGACGACTTATTTTTGATTTCTTCACTTGGGAGGTTCCTTCATGAGTTACCTCAAGAAGTTTCCATACTACGTGCGAAGTTCTGTCAGTGGAGACCATGTTAAATTCAATTCTATCTACAGCACAAAATAGAGCGTTAATAGATTTAGCATCAAGAATAGCTTATTTCTTTTCAGTGTCTGTGTACTTATCATGAGGCTTCTCTACAAGGTTACCATCTATGACTATTCTAGGTGGCTTCTTGTATCCTTCTACTACTACAGCCCAAAGGTCAAAATTAAGTGACTTTAGGTAGTAGCTCATACGTGTCTTCCAGTATGTGTAGTTAGTATCGTCAAATAGGGGTGGCCTATTTGTAGACTGGCCTTCACCATTGTTGGTGTGGATAGATCTAACAGTTGCCATAAGTCTCTTAGGATGTTAAGCCAAATATCAAGAGAACTAGCTCTGATACCAATTGAAGGACCGTGAGACAACTCTAGAGGGGGGTGAATATAGTGCAGCGGAATAATCTACCGAATTTAAGATTATCAGAAAGCAGTTACTAACTAATAGTGTATATAGAGACAGTAAAGTAAATCAGTAAAGTAGAAAGAGAAAGCAAATGTAAACACCAAGATGTATATTAGTTTTTCTCTGAGAGGACTAGTCCAGTCCCAAGAACTCAAGCTCGAAGTTTCTCCCACTACCAGAATAAGTCAAATTAGCGATGTAAAGAAACGTCGCTAAATGATCAAAAAAATTTGCTAAATAATTTTAGCGACGTAATTAGCGACGTTTTACTGAAGTCGCCTTTAAACTAGTCGCTGACAGGAAAAACGTCGTCAAACGTCGCTATGCCGATATTTTCTAGCGACGTCAATGCGTCGCTAGATTAGTGACGTTTAGCGACGCAACGTTGCTAAATTAGCGACGTGTATATTTGTCACTATATGTCGGAAATTAGCGACGTACGTAGCGACGTTTATAGCAACGTTATTATGACCTGGTAATACTGCCATGTCAGCAATTTGCGACGGACAACGACTTTGTTTAGCGACGTGTATAGCAACGTAATTAGCAATATTTTAGCGACGTAATTAGCGATGTATTTAGCAACGTGACTTAACGTCGCTAAACATCGCAAAACGTCGCTAAAAATGTCGCTAAAGATATAGTGAAAAAATAAAAAAATGAATACTGAATTGTTTCCAAACTATTCTTCTTGCAGTTTATTAATTCATAATTTGTACAAATAGACCCGGAGCAACCCTCCGTTAAATTTACTGGGTTCGCCGACCCCCTTGGGTTGAACACTCAACACCGATAAATTAACATATTTAATATGAATAATATAATAAATTTTGAACAAAATAAAACATTAAAATTTAAAACCGAATCAGGAGAAAATATCGTCGTAAAGAATACAACAAATATCCATACAACTGAGTCTTGTCCTAAAGAATATAAAGAATACAACAAATTAAAAGCCTCGTCCTAAAGAATACAAAAAGTAATGTCTGAAACACAAACAATCAATAATAAAACGGTCCTAACTAGGACTACTGCAGATCTGCAGGAGGATGACCACTAGCGCGCATGAAGGATAAGAACAGATCATACTGCTCCCGTGAAATCGACACCGATGTCGATGGAGAAGGTAGTGACGTCGGTGGAGTCTGTGTCGATGTAGGCGCACCAGGAGGACGTATCCGCTCCAACTCTGCGAGTCACTGGTTGTATGAATCCATGGTAGATAACAGCCTCGTACTGCTATGAACCATTGAATCCTGCATCATCGTCAGCCTTTCGCTCATGGATAGCTGTCATGCCTGTAGCTCTGTCACGCTGCGCTCTGTCGAGGCTCTAAGATCAGCTGTCAAATCCCGGAGCTCCATGATGCTGAGCTCGAGCATATCAAATCGTGCGATGAGCGTCGCATCGTCCGCCTGCGGCTGGGATCGGGGCTGCTCCTCCATCCTTCACTGCAACTCGTCACGGAGAGACGCAATCTGACGGTCAACGGCCTCCTGAACTCGGGCTGATGACTGCGAGGGTTGTAGGGTATGCGCACTTGTCGGGGAGGTCCTAGATGATTGCATCGCAACAAGGACGCCATAGGATCCCGTACCGTAGTACGTACTCCTCTAGAGACCACCAGCGACGGTCACCCACAGCTCGTCCATCGACGGAGCTGGAGAGGGCTGCGAGAAAGTACCAGCCTCTTCAGCTGTAGGTGCACTAACAGTCGTCCGCTCACGTAGGCTAAGATACTCGGCCTAGAAAAGTTTGAATACTCGATAATTACCTAAGTTATATTAAAATTAACACAAAGTAAAGTAATACTTACATAGGTTTGCGAGGCCCTCTCATCAATGAGATTTTTATCCTTTCGATGGGTGGCCAAGAAGACGGTCACCATGTTTGCATCCTCACCCCTCTGTACCTGTTAAAAATATATTATTTAGTACTAAAATTAAATATTTTTTCTACTATCATTTTATCGTATTTACATTAAAATAATATATCTGAAATAAAAAACATACCAAACGATGGAAATGTTCCGTCATCAAAATCGAGCCACAACACCACTTTGCAGCATTCTGCCTAGCCGCCTTGGCCTTCTCAGACCTTTCCTTGTACCTCGGATCGTCGAATCTAGCTCTCATCACAGTCCACTACTCAAGCGTGATCCAAACTTGGATCGGTTTTCCAACGCGATCATGAGCCTTTTGGTCATCCAAAGCATCACGAATAAGCTTGGCGGCAATGGCAGAAAATATCCGCTCGATCAACTCGGCCCGGTGCGGAGATAGAAATACGTTTGCTACAATAAATAATTTAATAAGTTATATAATATGCATAAATTAGAGGATTTATATAATATACTTTTACCTTGAAGTGCGCAAACTAGAACGCCTTCCTCTCCTCCGGAGATTCAGAGTAGTTGATCAAAGGGCCACCATAGTTGTTCCTCAGAAAGAGGCCCAGGCGTCTCTGAACCGACGATGGACGATATCTGTACAGAGAATTATTTTGATCGAAAAAGTCAATATATGATCAATAAAGAAATACATGATATATATGATGCTAAACCATCTAATTGACTTACTTTGTACCGTCGGCCCAAATCTCTGTCCTCATCTCCTCCGGAGGTGCGCATGGAGGATCTAGCTGATGTTGGGATAACGTTGGCACGACCGCCTCCATATGGTCATCTGTCTCCATGGTTCCATCAGCAGGAGGAACGCTGGACGAGGGAGTACTATCAGGCCTAGAACTACTCATCCCAAGAGTGATGCCACGTAACATCGTCGCAGTTGGAGATGTGACTGATCGATATACTGGAGTACTGGGCGACGAGGATCCAGAACCAACAGTAGGCAGTACCGGAGGAGCACTCTGTCTACCTCGGGACCTGTCGAACCCTCCGTGTCGTCCTGTCATACCTGATAACAATATATGATGAATAAAAAAATACACAAATATATAGTACATTCTACAGTCAAAATATTATGCATATCTCACAGCATTCATAGAATTGTACAGTAAATAACTAGTGGTGTCACAAGTCTAAATGGATAGTACATTCTACAGTCAAAATATAATACATATATTCGTCAAAATAGTACATTCTACAGTCAAAATATAGTACATTCTACAAGCAAAATATTTTATTTTTAATCATCTACAGAAAATTTATCTTGTTTGCCTTCCTCGTCCTCCTCTTCCTCTTCCTCCTCCTCGTCTTCACTTTCATCTACTTTGTCTTCGTCTTTGTCTTCCTCTTCGGATAATTCTATATCTTTTATACTATTACTCGTGTAATGAGTAACTTCCGTTGAGTCCACATCTACAATATTTGTTACAAGAGGTAGCTCTTCCTCCTCATAAGCTATTTCGTCAATGTCAAAGGTATTTCTAGCTTTAGTCTTGCATACTGTCTACCAATCCGACCTCGCTGTCCCCCGTCTAGGATAAGTTGTGAAGTACACGAGGTGAGCCTGACTTGATAGGACAAATGGTTCGTAGCCTTGATATCTATGCTTATAGTTTGTATCCACAAGGCCATGCTTGTCAATTTTCTAACCTTGATCTTGAATTGGATCGAATAATTCATACTTGAATAACACGATATTAGCAGGTTCTGTGCCATAATTATATGTCAACTCTATAATCTCTCGTAAGATGCCAAAGAAATCATTGCCTAGATCGACGTCTTTGTAGTTCGAAGATTTGATACACAAACAACTATTTTTCGTGGAATCATGATCCAGAAAGCTGTCTCTGATAGGAGCATTTGTTGACTTAAACCTAAACCCATTCACACAGAAACTTGGCCATATTTTAAAGACAGTAATTGGTCCCTTGGCTAGAGTTCTAATAGATTCAGTTTCGGGTGTTATTAGACGATTGACCTAAATTCCAAAGTAGCGATAGTAAGTTATTTATTGTGCAAGTGCAGAAAGAAAAAGTAATTACCAAGCTCCTTATATGCGCTCAACCAAGAAGGAAAATGGCATCTCATTTCTTGTTCTACTTCTTCGTCTGTTATGTAGGGTCTAACCGACCTTAACTCATCATTATATGTGCTGAAAAATAATAAAGCAACTGCTGATTATGTCACGCCCCAGTCCCAAAATATATGGAACCAGGCCACGTGGCATTGGCCAGCTGACACGTCTCCGAGGATATTCCAATTTAATGGATCCTAGCGAAGCGTTATTGGCCAGCTGACACGTCTCCGAGGATATCCCAATTTAATGGATCCTAGCGAAGCGTGCTACGCTGTCCAAAATCTAACAAGTCTAATATCAATAACAGGCAGTGTCTAATCTCATCCACAAATAACAAGTAAAATACTGAAATGAAAGACTGGAATATAAGAACATAGTCGAATGACATAGTACAAACTGAAATATGTCCGGTGGGAACAAACCCACTACAAATGATGGAAATAAAGTACTGAAGTCTGAAATAAGAGTGACTGAAACAACTGCTAACTAGATAAGGAGCTCCAGTCATAGGCGAAAGGCCTACCAAGATGATCAGGGGTACTCCGATGGTAAAACCTCAAGCTCCTCGTCAAGAGCAAACCTCGTCTCCACACCTGGCCCTTACACTGTGGGGTAATAGGCCTCGTCCAGATCTGGAAGATAACCAGGTCCTCAGAGGGACGTAACAAGATACAAAATGCATGCCAGATATAGTACTGAATAAAATAAAAGAGGGTGTGCTAACCATCTAAGTGAATGCAATGTAAGGACAACCTTGGAACGTATAGGTAGGTGTAGGCATAACGTCCAACGTCCTCTAGAGTGTGGTATCTGCAACGTCCATCATTCCGAAGAATGAGGTATCTGTATATATATAACGTCCAACACTAAGGGACGTGGTATCTGCAATGATATATACATCCGTACCACTCCGAAGAGTGGGGTATCTGAATAAAGGAAATCATCGGGTCTGTGGCTCCTCTGGATACCACGGAGTCCGATGTGTGTATTCCATACGTTTATCAGTTGTCCTCCCCGCCCAATGTAGGTACACAAGTCGAATACACGACGT
The DNA here is from genome assembly GCA_036927795.1 of Iris macrosiphon. Taxonomy (NCBI): domain Eukaryota; kingdom Viridiplantae; phylum Streptophyta; class Magnoliopsida; order Asparagales; family Iridaceae; genus Iris; species Iris macrosiphon. The sequence goes on along the minus strand of JAYESA010000004.1, from coordinate 62,364,728 downwards.
GTGTATTCCGTATCTATATGCCAAGTCACATCCAATTATATTACTCTAGATTACGTGCTAGTCCGTGATTCGTACGCACCGATAGCGAATCAGGTACGCGGACCCGCATCCCAATATGAATGTACCATCGTGATACGTGTATAGTGTCATGGTCTAGGAAGATATCAGAATATCCTCACAGTAGTAGGTGAGTCAGCTAGCAGCTAGGTCAAGTACACTATTCATCGACGCACTGTCGACTGCACCCGAGTCAATCTCGGACGCGCACAGTTTATGTATATTGCAACATTTAACATTTAATTTAAACAGTAATCCAACAAGGTATACTTGCCTGTCCCGGGTAGCTGCGAAATCCAAAGTCCTGCTCTTGATGCCTCGGCGGTACTGTCCAGCAGTCCTATATATGATATAGTAATGACAATATTAGTCGCTACAATAGCACGACTAAGACACACTGCTTGTATCTACAGCTGACACAGGGTCTGGACTATATATATATATATATATAGCTATTACAAATAGATATATATATATATATATATATATATATATATATATATATATATATACACTAAATCATAATTACATATATTAAGATAATATTTATGTTTAATAGTACAAAAATAATACTTATGTATTATTTAGAAATACACTAATAATTATGTTTATATATAATTATATACATTTAGTAATATATATAAACACATAATACCATATTTATAACTTAATACATAGACCCATATATTATCATATATTTATATAAACAAGTACACAACATCAAATACATATACAATTACTTATTTTCATTTTATATTCTAATATTTTTAAATACAAAAAATATGTACACATTTATATACACATATATACATATTAATATACACAAACTAATGAAATGTATATTAAGAATATACACACACACACACACACACACACACACACACACACACACACACATATATATATATATATATATATATATATATATATATATATATATATACTAGAGGTTTAATACGTATAAGTATTTAATATATAATATATATTACATATAATATACTTAATTCCAGAAAATATATTTAAACACAATACATATTATATATTTAATATTCTTCATATAATAAAAATATACATACATACATACATACATACATACATACATACATACATATATATATATATATATACATGCTACATATGTATTAGTTTTTAATACGAATATATAATATAAAAATAGTATTATATTACATATATAATACTAAATCACAGAAAAACATATTTAAACTATGATTTATATTAAATATATACTATTCTCGTATAATACAATATATATACATACATATATATATTTATATATATGCATATATACATATATACGAAATAGGTATTTTAGTGCATAGATAGGTATTTATAAATAATATAAGTATATTATTAGTGTATCATATATTTATATTTACTGATATATATACAGTATACAAGGAAATACAGCAGGTATATATATTTATACAGGGTATTTATATAATACAAAAAATACGTATTAAATACAGAAAATACGGGATCTACATCGACCTTGCAACCTAAAATACATGTATAAATACTAACATTTATACATAAAATATTATACCTAAATGATGCTCAGGTCGAGGGGGTCCCGGTGGCTGGCCGTTGACGGCGGGGGTAGCCGGACGGAGCTCCGGCGAAGCTCGGGAGGTTCGGCTACAGCAGCAACGATTTGGACGCGGCGGCGCTGCGGGGGCTATTGCGGTCTGCTCAGGCGTTGGCCGGTGGCGAAACTCGACGGGGAGGAGGGTGATTGGCCGGGGAAGGGGTCGGCGAAGTTTGGCGGCCGGTGGTTCAGCGGTGGCGGAGTGGGGAGTCTTCGGGTGGTCGGCTGTCAGTGTGGGGAGGAGTGGCCCGGGTTGAGGACGGCGGGGAGTGAGGCGACTGTGGGCGGAGCCGTGGTCGGGGACGGTGGTGGTAGGTAGGGGGGAGGTCGGCGAAGGGGACTGGGTCGGTGCGGGGGTCGCCATGCGCGGTGGCTGGCCGGGAGGAGGCGGCGGGTTGTGATGGGTTGGGGTAAAGCTCGGCTGGAGGTTTAGTGAGGAATAAGGTTTCTCTTTGGTTCTTGGGTTTGTGTGCCCTTTTTAATGAGGTAACATGTTGTTTATGTAGGTGAGAGAGTGGGGGGGGGCTGCCTAGGGATTAGGGCCGGCTGGACATGTTTTTTTGGGGAGTTGGGGATGTCCATCATGATGAGGGGAGGGCTAGGATTAAATGTAATTCAAAAGTAGGGTCATGATGGGTCCTCCAAAAAGTAGGGTAAGTACATGAAAATGGAGAAAAAAATTGTGATGGAGAACGGTTAGGGAATGACAATTTCTTTCTCCATGAGGTTGGGCCAATGAGGGGGGGGGGGGGGGGGACCTCATTGCAATTTTGCATAAAGGCCCCTGGTTAAATTAGAAATTGCACAGATTCTCAAATTGGGGATTTGATGTAAACAAACACCATGTTTGGTGTTCTACATTGGGCTAGGATGGTGTATGGTGTTTTGTATGAGGCTTGTGGGTGTGGGTTTGGGTTGGAGTTGGGTCTAATTCAATTGAGGTTAGGTCACCACATTAATTAATTCATAATTAATGTACCGGGTGTCTCTAATTTAATTTAATAAAAACTGGGGATCTAAATTTGGTTGGAGAAGGGTCATTAGCGTGGTAGGCTCAGTGTACAATAATATCATGATCTGGGTTGGTCAAATCGGATCGAGATTGGGTCTCAATTTCGATTGGAACGAACAACGAACGTAATTTTGCAATTTATTTAAATTGCGTACAGACGTTTGTAACGACTTTTGTGCGACTAAAATCAGGCACGAAAATCAGTATCTGAGGTTTGTTCTAGGCTCAATATGATAGGTTAGTATGTCTAGGCCAGGTGTGTGGAAATTGTTTTAGGGTAACAGCTAGGGTAGTATCCAAAAGTAACAAATCATTGTACCGGTATTATAACACTATATAATAATCTTAATTATATCTAGTTAACCCTAATTAGGCTATTTGAATTAATTAAACCTGAATTTCTGGTCGAAGGGGTTTACAGATTAGTAGCATAATAGTAGCTTATACTATTACAATGAGATGATGTAAATGTGGACGTATTAATTACTTACCCCTCTAGCTTCTCCACTTCATCCTCGTCGCAATTGAGTAATATATACAACTGAGCAGCCCTTAGCTCGTCGTCATTCAAATATCTCTTCTTTATTTTCCCCGAAGGCTTTTCGGACGCATTGAATACTTTGAGTATTGCATCATTAGATTCCTAATATCCGTCGTCGTTTCTCGGAGCTCTCATTCTATTAGTAGCAACACGAGGTTTAAAATACGTCGAGCAAAAGTTTGTAATCTCCTCAAGAACATAAGCTTCACAAATAGAGCCCTCAACCCGTGCCTTGTTTTTTTACCTTTCTCTTTAGGTGATTCAGATGTCGCTCGAAGGGGTACATCCACCGATAACCGATAGGACCACCAATACGTGCCTCATAGGAAACACCTTCTCGAGCTTACATAGTGTTACCACAATATTCTTTTCTTGCTTTTCTAGACGATCGATGAGCAACTTAGTAGAACAGAGATCTCTGAAGAATATGCGGAGCTCTGTCAATGGATCCCAAACGACCTGCGGTAAGAATTTTCAAAATACAATATGAATTAATCTCTCCATGAATACGTGACAATCGTGGCTCTTCATACCCGCCAGTTTGTTCTCCTTGAGGTCGACACATCTTCTCAAGTTCGACACGTACCTGTCTGGAAATTTTAGACCCCGAATCCACCTACAAAGTCTCCCTTTATCCTCTTTCTCCAGTGAGAAAACTGACTTAGGCTGCTTTAACTTTCCATTCCCCCCCTCTATCAAATTCAATGCAGGACGTTTACATATTTCTTCTAAGTCCAACCTGGCCTTCGGATTGTCTTTCGTCTTCCCCTTTACCTCCATTACATTATTAATTATGTTATCAAACACATTCTTCTCGATATGCATGATATTAAGGTTATGTCTGATCAGATTGGTGCTCCAATATGGCAGATCCCAGAATATACTCCTCTTCGTCCAGTTATGGGTGCGACCAAATCCGTCATACTTGTACCCCTTAGCAGGCTCTTCGATAGCACTTGGTAAATCTTTTACCTCTTCCCATATCGTGTATCCGGGGCACCTTGGCGGTGGATTAGCCTTCTTCATAACGCCCGCACGAAAAGCATTCCTATTCCTCCGGTACGGATGATCCTTCGGCAGAAATTGTCGATGACAATCGAAGAAGCACGGTTTGCCTCCGTATTTCAAACGGAAAGCCTTAGTACGGTCCATGCAATACGGACATGAGAGACGACCATGAGTGCTCCATTCCAATAATATTCCACCGGCCAAAAAGTCGTTGATGATCCACATAAGTGCTGCCTTGATCTGAAAATTCTGCTTTCTAGAAATATCGTACGTGTTGGCACCTACTTCCCACAGCTGATTCATGATAACTCGACGGATCGCACGGCCTTCGTGCCGGCGACGCATCATTCAAATTTCTGCCCTATCAACTTTCGATGGTAGGATAGTGGCCTACCATGGTGGTGACGGGTGACGGAGAATTAGGGTTCGATTCCGGAGAGGGAGCCTGAGAAACGGCTACCACATCCAAGGAAGGCAGCAGGCGTGCAAATTACCCAATCCTGACACGGGGAGGTAGTGACAATAAATAACAATACCGGGCTCATCGAGTCTGCGCGACCCGCCCCTCGATCGAGCTTCTCGCTGCGGCCCTGCTGCGAGCGCCGCGACCCGTCGCGGCGCCACGAACTGTTGGAAACGACGACAGAACGAGCGATTCGTCTCGTCGTGCTCGGCGGAGCACCCGGTGCTGCTGCGAAGCTGACCCGATCCGTATCTCCCGTGGGTCGAGCCCTTGCGGCTCCTTGCGGGGGTACGATTCGGGCGGCGTGCGGCAGCCTCGGGTGCGGCCGTGTCGGATATGTCATCAGGATGATGGTTGTACATCCATGAACGATGACGCAGATAGTAATTCATATCCATTTCTAGATACTTCTGCAAAAATGACAGTATGTGTCCTATAAATCGTTAAATACAGTATGATTCTCTAGAGGAAGGTAAGAACTGCACTAACTTGATACACAATGCCCTATATATGTGTGTGTGCATATGGTTGTTTGAGTGATTGAGTGAGCTCGGGTCACTAGGGAGAGCAATTTACAGTTTTTAGTGTGCATTATTTGGCAGTGATCAACTGAAAGGAGAGCAGTTTATAGCAGTAGCAGTAAAAGCTAGCTGTACTGAACAGTACAACAGTGAGGAATCAGTGTGCAGCAACACCGTGTAGTGCACAGTAGGAAGGATGCACAACAGCAAGTAAACTCAGAAAGTAACAGCAGAGCCAGTGCACTGCAGAGCCTTCAACAACAGGTTTAGCAATCTGCAGTAGCCAATGCAATAGCTCGTGCAGCAAGAAGCACCAGCCCAAGTTGGATACGAGTTCTAGAAGAAGCCAATACCGTATCGTGTCTCAGCTTTGAAGGGTCATTCCTGTGTCCGTGTATACGACTCTTCTTCAGTCGAGATCTGCATCGTATTATATACGATGCAGATACGCAAGGTTGCGTCTAAACTCAGTTAGCTAACTAAAAGAGAGATAGGGTTAGGGTTTGTATCATATTTTATGTCATGTCAATGTATGATACGGTCCTCTTTGTAGGAGTTCAGGTAAGGAAGGAAAAACATATGAATTAGACATGGAAATAAAGAAATTCAGTAATAGAAGAAGAAAGAGTTGGAGATTTGGAAATTCTAGGGTTTTTATTAGAGTTGTAAGGAAGAAGAAGAAGAAGAAGAAGTTACAGATTTAAAGTAATTTGAAACTAAGAAAGCAACAATACATCCATCCCCTCTATTCTCCCTCCTTCTCTTATTTATACTGAACTGATTACATGTATTAGCAGCTAATCATAATTTGCTGACTGTACTAATTTGATGACTATGTAGTGGAGCTGAGCTGGCTTGTTGCAAGTGACTGGACAAGAGAGCTTATTCTCACTCTGAAATGCTGAGTGCTGAGATCTACACTGCAAGATATGCAAGCTCTGATACTCGATCACAGCTGAGCTCTAACATTGAGTTCCTACATTGATACTACTGTGCTCACTGAACTAGAAATGGGATCACATTAGTGTATGTGTCTGTGTCGTATCCCATGTCATGTCTATGTCATGTCTTGTATATGTTTGTGTGTGTCGGTATGTCTGTGTCAGTATTAGGGTTAGTGTCCGCATGTGTTAGTATGTCCGCGTACGTGTGTGTATGTGTGTTCGAGTTAGGGTTAGGATTAATGTGTGTCATGTCGTGTTGTGTCGTGTCGTATTAGAGAGAGAGAGAGAGAGAGAGAGGGAGAAAGGAGACAGAGAGATCTCACCGAGTGAGGAGGAGGGAGCTGGAGAGAGGAGAATGCCGGAGGGAGGAGGAGCCGCCGGAGGGAGGGGACGCCGGCTGGAGGGGGGTCTCCGAGGTGGGGCGCCAGGAGAGAGGAGGGGACGCCGGAGGGAGGAGGGGAGCCGGAAACGACGGAGGGGGGGGGGTTTAAAAATTTGGGAGAAAGAGATCGAAGGAAATAGGGGGAAAAAGAATTCGTCAGCCCTAAATGAAATAAATTAGCGACGTTTAGGGACGCTAACTTATGTCGTCGCTAATATAAATATTTAGCGATAGTATATGCGTCGCTAAATACGTCGCTAAATATTTAATAGACTAACGTCGCTAAATACATTGCTAAACGTCAATAAACATATAACTCAGCAATGTTTAGCGATCTTAAATAAACTTATAGTGACTATTCTTTTAAAAAACTGAATTGCAGTCGCTAAACGTCGCTATATGTCGCCAAACAACGACTTATAGCGACGTTATTCTTTGGAGTCGTTGATATCTTTAATATTAACGACGTTTTACTTTGACGTCGCTAAAAACGTCGCTAATCCCACAATTTTTAGTAGTGTCCACTATAATCACTAATACTGAATCACAAGCTTTGATCCGAAGGCTTGCCACTTCTTTACACCATGAGTTTTGATCCAAAGTCTCGCAACTTCACAGCATAGAGAGAGTAACTGATCGAACAAAGCTCTTTACAACTCAGAAGACTTCTAGACCGAGATCGCACTTGGCACTAGAAATGCTAGGAAGTTGCTCTTTGAGATGAAAAAGTTAAGGCTTAGAGGTTTGCTCATAATAGGATAGAAGACTTAAGAATAGTTGAGTGGGTAAGAATGAGAATTCTAATCCTATTTATATGTTGTAGGCAAACAAACTTCGGCCAGAATTCGGTAAGGGTTTAATTCAAATTTCCAACCGCTGGGCCAAGAAATCAGGAGCTATTGAACTAGTTGATTTTATACCAAAAGGGTAACTGAGTTCGGTCCGAGTTCGGCCCGAGTTCGGTCTCCTAGTATGTTAGACTTTGTAAATGAATATGGCCTAATTTGGTGGATAGGTTCTTTGGTTTATTTGAGTGGAATATGTATCTGGGTATAAGTATTTGGGATTTGCCAGTGTGACTCAGCTTACATCAGTCATAGACTCAAATAAATAAAAGATTATATTTGAATAGACAAAATACAGACGATATGTAATAGCAGTGTTGAGGCTTCAGATGCGACAAATCAATGCATGGTTTAGTTAACTATCAAAATTAAGTTGGCTGAGACCGGATGGGCCAACAGCAAGAAACTGGTCGCATGCGTGAAGCTGGTTACATGCAAGAAACTGGCCGCCTACGTGAAGCTGGCTGCATGGACAAATAACGCATAGAATCCGGGGCAAATTGATCAAATTGGCCACATGGGTCAAAAAAATGTTCACTCCTCGGGACAAGGGTTGAGTGACAAGGAATAAACACAAGGTTAGGAAAGTGTCTGAGGTGACTGGCCAATAAAGCGTGTCAGGGAAGTGACCGATATAACTGGCCAATAAAGCGTGTCAGAGAAGGAAAAGACAAAATCAGTGGAAACTGAGCCAAGGTGGCGCTGAGTCATGCACTAGAAAAAAAGGAACACATAGCTCGGGGTCGCATGGATGACTCGACTGCATGATCCTCTGGGCCGCATGCTCCTCTGGGCCGCATGGAATTAAGAACATAGAGAAATTTCTTTCGTTCAAGTTTTATGCATTTGGCCAAGGGCGTATGCGCAGATTCAGTCATGGGTCCAACAAGATGTGTCACGCCCCAGTCCCAAAAATATCGAGGGACTAGACACGTGGCAATGGCCAGCAGCACACACCGATGGACAAACCCAATTTAATGGATCCATCGGGACGTACTTAAGCTGTAACACAACAATAAGGGTCTACTAGTCTCATCCACAAAATAAATACATCAATATCAACAAAAGGAAATAAAACATCATCAGTCACAAGTAAATTAAATCGGGGAACAACCCGATAATAAGTCTATTACAATTGTTCTTTAAACAAGAATTAAAAGAGTTTAATAGCAGCAAGACTGAGCATAGAAGAAGCAGATATTCAGGAAAAATCCTCAGCGATCACCTCGTCCTCAGGTGCTGGTACTGTTCCGAGAAGTGCTCCTGTTCCGTACACCTCAGGATAGATATCCTCTGCTAACCCTGGGGACATAATCTAGATCCAGGTCCTCAGGGGACATAGCAAGGTACAAAATAACTCAAGCCAAAATAAATGCAGTGCAGAAAATAAATAAAACAATAGGGTAAACTATATAACCAGCTAAGTGATATGCAAGTTGAGAGCATCACTAAAACTCAGGCTGAGACCACTACAAGCTCTGTGTCTGGGAGCCTGTAGCAGAGTTACTATGTATTTTACTATGTAATTTACTATGTAGTATATATATGAAATCAACCTGTAGCCTGTGTGTCTCTCCCCACCCAATGTAATCACACGTCTCATGTCCACGATGCCTCATGTCCATGTCACGCAGGATCAAAACTAATGCAGCAAGTCATATACTAACTATGAATAAAATGTCTATGTCATAAATCCTGCAACCTACACAGAATCACCTTGAATATCTCAGGAAGATTCTGTCACATGAATAGTGTCAGGTGTCCTGGGTATAAAGTACTTGATATGGCAAGTACGGGAATGTAAAGGGTCACGATATCCATCTCTAGGTGACGTTACACAACTCTGCGTACAGTGTTGGCACCCGACTATTAATTGGACACTAAGTAATGTCACACGGACCTAGGTTAAGCATGTACAACATATAAATAAGACAAGAAAATATGTAAAAAGAACTGCAAGATTTGGCAAGGTACACTTGCCTGGGGTTCTAACTCCAACTGTAGCTCTGACCTCGGTGGGAATTGCAGGTACTGCTCCGGTTGCTGAAATAAACATCACCATCAGGTTCAGAAAATATCAAATAGCTAGAAATGTCCGTCCTTGAGTCAAATTTGGACACAGGCAAAAATGACAGTTTCTGGTCAAAGCGGGGTCCACATGTGGCCCGTTTCGCACCGAAAAATGTGTCAGAACCAATGGTCTCCAAATTCGTCAAACTCAGTGTCAATAAGTCCAGAACGATGATACAAATCCAACAGAACTTTCAGAATTAGATTCCGATGAGCCGATCACAAAATCGCCCGTCAATTGGAGCCGCGGGGCCCACGATACGCGATTTTGTCAACGTTCTCAGAATCGAACCAAACTTGGGTCACAGGACCAGTGTATTGCTACGAGTTCGATGGCGCAAGTTTCGTTTCGATCCGACGTGTGTACACAAAGTTACAATGAGATTCAGAACATGCGGATATGGGGCGTTGTCGGCGGACACGTGTTGATTCCGGTGTGCATGCACATCCAAATCAACTTCTGCGAAATCCCGCACGTCCGTATCAACGGCGCGTACCTTTCGGTAAAGACCGCATGCGACCAAGTCATCCCGTTTGGCGGGACGTACTCAGTTCCGGGAGAAAACGGGGTATTATTTTTCCTATTTTTGAATCGCGGTTCACGATCGCCACAGGACGCGACGCACCGAGCGGGTTACACGGGCATCGAGAGGGTTACGCAGTCTACGCGTCACAACAGACGGAACTAAAAATGAGGCAACGAGGAGAGAGAACGGATTACCTGAACAGGTCTCCGTGGAACGGGGTTTCTTTGTGTCTGCGAGTCGTCTTGACACAACACGTCACAGTGTCTGAGTTCGGGTCACTGTGCTAGGGTTTTGGTGGCTCGTCGGGGATTGCCGGAGCTGACCGGGGCTTCACCGGAGGAGGGTGGCTCTGACAGAGGCGGAGGCGACCGGGCTCGAGGCGGCACTGGGGGCTGAGTCGGCCGGAGTCGGGGCGGCTAGGCGGAGCTGCAGGTCGTCGAAAAGATCGGGCTCAGGGTGCTCAGGGGGTGAGACTCGGGAGGAGGAGACGGCAGCGCTGGGGGGTGATGGTGGTGGTGCTGGGCTGGGGTTCGACGGGGACGGAGGCATTAGGTTTCAGGCGTAGGTGGTGGTCGGGTGGCCGAAAATCGGGTCGAGGGGTTGTAGGGGCGGCTAGATCGGTGGTGATGGGTTTAAATAGTGGCAGAGGGAGGAGGACGGCCGGGGGGTTGAGGGAGATGAAGGGGAAGCGGCTCGGGGGTTCGAAGGAGATGAAGGGAACGGTCGCCGGCGGCCACGGCGGCGGAAACGGCCGCCGGGAGGGGAGCAGTCGGGAGAAGAAAGGTTGGGGTTTTTTAGGTTAGCGGGTTAACGGGTCCGGGTCGGGATCAATTCGAATCCGACCCGACCCGTTAAGGATTTGGGTTCGGTTTGGGTAAACCGGTCCGGTTTGGGTTGGTTTGGTGTAGTTGAACCGGGTTTAATCTAGGGTTTATTTAAAATTTAGTTTTTAGGGTTTTAAAAATGCTTCCGGGGTCCAATAAATTCTTGAAAAATTACCCTATGTCTAATTTTTTATTTTACACCTAAAAATATCATTTGCATAATATTTTAATTTTATTTAACATTATTTAAAAATTATTTAAAATTAAATACCTTAGTTTTAATTACAGAAAAATTCCAGAAAATTCCAAAAATCTATTTTAAAATTCTTGAAAAAATCAGGGGGTTTACAATCTACCCCCCTTAAGAGGATTGTGTCCTCGCAATCAAAGAATAACCGGTCAACAGAGATGACACGGTTGCAAACATTATTCGAAGCACATCACGATTAAGGAGATCAAGGTTGAGGATTTAAGAAAACACATAGGAAAAATTATTTTCCTAAGCAATGAAAATTATGCAATTTCCAGAAAAAATTCTAGAAAACTACAGTTTTTAGAAAACTAGGTTATCACTTAAGAATATACTAGGTTATCATTTATTAGCAAGTTTAAAATTACCAGGTCAAGGCTAAGGTCACGGACCAATAGGCACGAACTACAGCAATACTAGAAACGGATAGCTATAAAAAAAAACTTACGCGCATTAGCTACTCCAAGAGTCTGCGCGTCCTCCAAAGTCATCGCGAAAGCTTGTCCGCGTCCTCGTGGTGGATTCCTCTGCTGCTGCTGGGCCTGCTGGAAGAGTGCTGCTTGTGGTGCCAAGGGTGGCCTCAGCTGATTCCCTCCAGGGGTCGGTGGTCTGACTTCTCCATTTCCTGTTTGTGGTACTCCCAATGCTGGATAGACTGGCCTTGGTGCTGGTAAAGCTTGCCTGTTTAATATTAGTGCTCCCTCTCGATGCTGAGGACAATCCTTGGCTAAGTGTTGATTGGTTCCGTAAATCAAGCATAATCCTAACTTGCGTCTGCAGTCTCTCTCAATATGGCCTACCTTGCCACAATATTGACATGTAGGTAGTATTTGCGGGGAGGCTCTGGGTGGCTGGTGCATGTGAGGTTTCTTTGCAGCTTCTTCTTGTGGTGCTCTAGCTGATGTGGAAGACCGTTTCAGGCTGGTCTCTCTCCTGGTGACGCGTTCCATGCGTCGGGCTGCAGCAAGAACGTCCGAGTAAGAGGTAGGTGCGACGGATCTGATTAGTCTCTGTAGGTCGAAGTTTAGTCCATCGAAGAACTTCTCAGCCTTCTCTTCTTCCGTGGGGATCAAAGTAGGGGCGAAGCGACTTAGACGAATGATCTCCGCGTTGTACTCCTCCACTGTCATACTGTCCTGAGTGAGACGATTGAACTTGTCCCGAAGTTCTGATCGAGCGATAGCCGGAATGTACATCTCCTGAAAGAGTCTGAAAAACTCTTCCCAAGTGACTCGGTCTGGTCCCAGCCGTGTCTCTTCAGATAGCCACCAGTGATGAGCATTGCCCGTCAACTGCATTCTAACGGCAGTCATCTAACGTTCTCTTGGAAGCTCAGCTGCTTCCAACTGGTGTTGTGTGTTGGTGAGCCACTCATGAACTTCGGTTGGTCCCTCCTTGCCAGAAAAGGTACGGGGCTTGAGCTGACGAAAATCAGTGATAGATCCCGTCGCTGGTCGCCTAGCTTGTGGGTTCACCAGCTCTAATGCGGTTACTAGGCTGGTCCTCAAGTACTCCGTCTCGCGACGCTGAGCCTCTTGATGAATTTGTTGTTGGGCTTGCATCAGTGCGTATATCATTTGGAATATCTGTTGCCCGTCCATAGGCTGCCCTTGTGGGAATACGGGCATCGGTGGAACGAACTGCGGAGGAGGTGTAATGTCATCATGCCGGAACCTGGAAGTATGCTGGCCCGCTTGATCACTTTGAGCTGATTGTCCTTGGTCTTCTGGTGTCACTCCTTCATCATAGGTAACCACAACATCGTGTGTATCCAAGGGATTCTCGTCTCTGATTCTTGGATCCATTACTCTGCATCAAAAATAAACTTATAAGAGACGCACAGGAATCAAGACAGGATGCAAGTCAAAAATTAATTCGAATACGATATAGATATCACGAATGATTCAAGCAAGTGGATGAGATCCTAAAAATTTATCCTATTCTTTATTGCAGGCTTGCTCGGTCCCTAAGTTAAAACCGAACAATTTAGTCGGGACCTGCATGGGCCACCACAAAAACCATGTCTCGCCCCAGTCCCAAAAATATCGAGGGACTAGACACGTGGCAATGGCCAGCAGCACACACCGATGGACAAACCCAATTTAATGGATCCATCGGGACGTACTTAAGCTGTAATACAACAATAAGGGTCTACTAATCTCATCCACAGAATAAATACATCAATATCAACAAAAGGAAATAAAACATCATCAGTCACAAGTAAATTAAATCGGGGAACAACCCGATAATAAGTCTGTTACAATTGTTCTTTAAACAAGAATTAAAAGAGTTTAATAGCAGCAAGACTGAGCATATAAGAAGCAGATATTCAGGAAAAATCCTCAGCGATCACCTCGTCCTCAGGTGCTGGTACTGTTCCGAGAAGTACTCCTGTTCCGTATACCTCAGGATAGATATCCTCTGCTAACCCTGGGGACATAATCCAGATCCAGGTCCTCAGGGGACATAGCAAGGTACAAAATAACTCAAGCCAAAATAAATGCAGTGCAGAAAATAAATGAAACAATAGGATAAACTATATAACCAGTTAAGTGATATGCAAGTTGAGAGCATCACTAAAACTCAGGCTGAGACCACTACAAGCTCTGTGTCTGGGAGCCTGTAGCAGAGTTACTATGTATTTTACTATGTAATTTACTATGTAGTATATATATAAAATCAGCCTGTAGCCTGTGTGTCTCTCCCCACCCAATGTAATCACACGTCTCATGTCCACGATGTCTCATGTCCATGTCACGCAGGATCAAAACTAATGCAGCAAGTCATATACTAACTATGAATAAAATGTCTATGTCATAAATCCTGCAACCTACACACAATCACCTTGAATATCTCAGGAAGATTCTGTCGCATGAATAGTGTCAGGTGTCCTGGGTATAAAGTACTTGATATGGCAAGTACGAGAATGTAAAGGGTCACGATATCCATCTCTAGGTGACGTTACACAACTCTGCGTACAATGTTGGCACCCGACTATTAATCGGACGCTAAGTAATGTCATACGGACCTAGGTTAAGCATGTACAACATATAAATAAGACAAGGAAATATGTAACAAGAACTGCAAGATTTGGCAATGTACACTTGCTTGGGGTTCTGACTCCAACTGTAGCTCTGACCTCAGTGGAAATTGCAGGTACTACACCAGTTGCTGAAATAAACATCACCATCAGGTTCAGAAAATATCAAATAGCTAGAAACGCCTGTCCTTGAGTCCAATTTGGACACAGGCAAAAATAACAGTTTCTAGTCAAAGCGGGGTCTACATGTGTCCCGCTTCGCACCAAAAAATGTGTCAGAACCAATGGTCTCCAAATTCGTCAAACTCAGTGTCAACAAGTCCAAAACGATGATACGAACCCAACAGAATTTTCAGAATTGGATTTCGATGAGCCGATCACAAAATTGCCCGTCAAGTGGAGCCGCGGGGCCCAAGATACGCGATTATGTCAACGTTCTCATAATCGAACCAAACTTGGGTCACAGGAGCAGTGTATTGCTACGAGTCCAATGGCGCAAGTTTCGTTTCGATCCGACGTGTGTACACAAACTTATAACGAGATTCAGAACAGGCGGATACGGGCATTGTCGGCGGATACGCGTTGATTCCGGTGTGCATGCACATCCAAATCAACTTCTGTGAAATTTTGCACGTCCGTATCAATGGCGCGCACCTTTCGGTGAAGACCGCACGCGACCAAGTCATACCGTTTGGCGGGGCGTACTCAGTTCCGGGGGAAAACGGGGTGTTGTTTTTTCTATTTTTGGATCGCGGTTCGCGATCGCCACAGGACGCGACGCACCGAGCGAGTTGTACGGGCATCGAGAGGGTTACACAGTCTACGCGTTACAACAGACGAAACTGAAAATGGGGCAACGAGGAGAGAGAACGGGTTACCTGAACAGGGCTCCGTGGAACGGAGTTTTTTCGTGTCCGCGAGTCGTCTTGACACGACACGTCACAGTGTCTGAGTTCGGGTCACTGTGCTAGGGTTCCGGTGGCTCGTCGGGGACTGCCGGAGCTGGCCGGGGCTTCACCGGAGGAGGGCGGCTCTGACAGAGGCGGAGGCGACCGGGCTCGAGGCGGCGCTGGGGGCTGAGTCGGTCGGAGTCGGGGCGGCTAGGCGGAGCTGCAGGTCGTCGAAGAGGTCAGGCTCAGGGTGCTCAGGGGGTGAGAGTCGGGAGGAGGAGACGGCGGTGCTGGGCTGGGGTTCGACGGGGACGGAGGCGTTAGGTTTCAGGCGTAGGTGGTGGTCGGGTGGCCGGAAATCGGGTCGAGGGGTTGTAGGGGCGGCTAGGTCGGTGGTGATGGGTTTAAATAGTGGCAAAGGGAGGAGGACGGCCGGGGGGTTGAGGGAGATGAAGGGGAAGCGGCTCGGGGGTTCGAGGGAGATGAAGGGAACGGTCGCCGGCGGCAACGGCGGCGGAAACGGCCGCCGGGAGGGGAGCAGTCGGGAGAAGAAGGGTTGGGGGTTTTTAGGTTAGCGGGTTAACGGGTCCGGGTCGGATTCAATTCGAATCCGACCCGACCCGTTAAGGATTTTGGTTCGGTTCGGGTAAACCGGTCCGGTTTGGGTTGGTTTTGTTCAGTTGAACCGGGTTTAATCTAGGGTTTATTTAAAATTTAGTTTTTAGGGTTTTAAAAATGCTTCCAGGTTCCAATAAATTCCTGGAAAATTACCCTATGTCTAATTTTTTATTTTACACCTAAAAATATCATTTGTATAATATTTTAATATTATTTAATATTATTTAAAAATTATTGAAAATCAAAATACCATAGTTTTAATTACAGAAAATTTCCAGAAAATTTCAAAAATCCATTTTAAAATTCTTAAAAAAATTATGGGGTTTACAAGATGGCCGCATGTTGAGTTTGGAACGAGGAGTCCAGGCCGCATGCTAAGTAGGCCGCATGGAGCTCCTTCGTCCCAGAATAGCAAGTTTTTGTCATAGAAAAGCTCTAAATCTGAAATCTATTCCTCCATGAAATCCTCGTTTTCACCCCAAATCCAGAGAAGTAAAGTTCTAAACCACTTGAAATCCGATGCTCTCTCACTTAGAACAACTTTTTTGGAAAACAACAAGTTTTAAGAGATCAAAACCATAAAAACTCAAGAATGTAGATCTAGTCCAACCAAGCTATCAAAACCAAAAATACCAAGAAGTAAACATGTAGATGAGTTCATAGAGCACAATATAGACTAATAAAATGCAAGAGATGCACAATAATGTAAATGTGAAAGTTCTTCCTCACTGGCAAGATTTACTTGCCTAGAACCACCACTAACTACTACCACTACTACCAAGGGAAATGAGACCGGCCTGGGCTGCTGTCGGCTTAGGAGAAGGGGAGAGGAAAAGGAAATAAAAAGATGGAAAAAGTGAAAGAATGGGAAAGAGAGAGAAAGAGATGGGTTATATATCAAGAGTGGTTAATACTATTCACAAATCTAGAATTATGTGTTTATTAAATTGATTATTAGCTTGTGTATCTATTTTGAATGTGATATACATATGAAATGTATATATAGATTGGTGAGTGTATATATATTATGTGTGTGTGTGTGTGTGCGCGCGCGCATACACAAGAGTGTGTTGTCAAGTAGAGATAGGATTTATTTATAAATATAAACATGAACGATGCTTACTATAGATACATACAAATATTAGTTAGAGATAGGGGGTTTATCTGTTTGGTATAGGATTAAGCCATACATTTTTTTTGGATCCATTCATATCTTCTATTTAATTTAAAATATTACTCGTGTCTATATTTGTGATGATCCAAGCCCTTCTTTCTGTTGGTCCAATTTATTCATACTTACATCTGTAATATACTTTTATATTATTTAATTCATTCAAATAATTCTTATCTAATATTTTATATCTATACATAATTATTCATTTGTTTCCACACAACCAAAGTAGAAATAAATAAAGTAACCAAGATAAATTCTCAAAGTTGGAAATTTAGGATGGGGGGTTTATAATGTTATAGGTATTAGACTTGGATATGGATATTAATTAGGTATTGTTGAGATAGATTAAATTAGTCTAAGGTATAGCACTAAAATATGTATGAGCCTAAATAAGAGTATTATGGCCTAGTATTAACTAGATATTGACTAATTGACCTTGTTAAGACCTAGAAAACCTAGTATAACAAGGTATTAACCTAGTTAGCTTAGTATTGACTAGTATACCCTAGTAAGGACCTAGAAGTGGCCTAGAAACATCACAACAAATTAGTTAACCATGTATATCATCTCATATCACTAATTGACACTGTACATTTTATATTTAGGTCTTTGTGACTTTATTTTGGACATCGAATCTCAGACATTGCTCAGGACTACATGCGAGTACATTCTCTCATAGTTTCTATTATTTTGATGATTACTATAATTTTATTTGTGTAGTATTATACTTGATTCCTGATACAGTGGATACAAGGGCTAGTATCATAGATACAAGTCATGAGGAGTCGTGATTGGATCCATCGTACTTGACGGTGACGGAAGAAATATTAGCAAGTTATGCGATCATACTCCACCTTACATGCATCATAGTTCACCCCACAACTCACGTAGGGTGTAGCCTGACCATATTACATGCCTCATAGCCTGTTATATATTATTAGCCTGACTCTTGCTCGCATCATAGCTAACCGAATGGTTAGCCTGACCTTACGTGTATTATTTTTAATCATATATAGAAAGCCTGATCTAGTCCTAAGCCAATCACATAACAAACTAATATTTTAATATTTTAATATTTATAATTTTCTATTTCTAGTTCATACTTGATAGCACTTAATTTTACCTGCTTAACATTACATGTGTACTCATTGCTAGTTAATTCTCTGTGATATGAATATACGCCTCTCTAGTTCATTTATATTCTAGTATTTCAATTCCATCATGTATATTTATTACTCACAGCTTTACGTCTTTATCAATATAATTGGAACTGCTGTTAGTGCTTTCACTTCTCTCCAATCATGACTGGATAATATTTTTTAGAGGATCTTGATGACTTATGCCCCACTTATTACGGACAAGGAGTAGATGATGGGTATATCGAGGACCTCGGGAGGAGCCAATTTCCATAGAGAAGACACCAGTAGTGACTTAGCTAGTTTAGCATATATTGTACTGGATTTGTCTCCATCTCTCGATACTTTAAGTTATTATTATTTCTGAGATTTATTTTGAGATTGAGATAGTTAGACTAATAGACTTATTGTTGATTTGGCATTGTATATTCAGACTTCTCCTGATATATCATTCCATATCTTTATCGTACCATTCATCTTCCTTATAGATTATTGTGATTATTGGTTTGATCATCTGGTCCTCCTTATAGAGTAGAGATATTATTGACAGGTTATATATTATTGTGAGATATGATAGATAGTTTTGTTGACCTAGACAGTATTCTACCGTTGATGCTGTGGCGTAGGCTGGATGTATCCACGTACTCGTACCCTTATTCAGGGTGCAGGTCGTGACACATTTTTGTGGTGGTCCATACAGGTCTAGGTCGTAACTAGTACGATATCGTAGTAGTGCTCAGACTTGGACTACTACTACGAGCCTGCTATAGGATATATGATATATGATACATGATGAGAGAATACTCAATCACAACTAGAATTTTTTTTCAATATATTAATTTTGCTATCCTTATCATTCTGAATATTTGCTTCTTTAAATATTATTGTCCTTCTTTGATGATATCATATTTTGTGCCTTATTGACTTCTTCTTGTTTCGATCTGTCTTTAGGATGCCGCCGAAGACCAGGTCACAACGATCCGCACCCGCAGCTTCTCAGAGGTCTGCCACCTCTCGACCTTCTACCCGGGCAGCTGAAGTTGCTCCTCCTGCTTCACTCAGCAGCTTTCGGGGGTCCTCCTCCCCCACCTTTCCAGAGGGCCGCCCTAGCTGTTTCTGAGGACCTTTCACCCCTGCCACAGTTTTATTTTCTTGGAGGTGTGCCTGCTGATGGGGCACATATTTTTTGCTTTGATCTAGGGCATGGAGGATGTCGGCGGAGGCCCAGTGTGTTCAGGCTGAGGCACATAGGGTGCAGGCAGAGGCGCACCGAGCTCAGACCATAGTGTTAAGAGAGGGCATGGAGAACGCCCATCAGGTGGACCTACAGGCAGTTGAGAGAGTAGCGCAGCAGCATCATGGTCAGCATAAGCAGCAGTGGTCAGGCACTATAGTAGAATTTAAGAGGATGTCGCCGCGGGAGTTCAAGGGTACCGAGGGGATACTCTACGTTTATGACTGATTAGAGGACATAGAGAGGACCATGCGTTTGGCTCAGATTCCAGAGAGCTTACAGATCGAGGCAGCCGATATCTAGTTGTTTGATATTGCACTCACTTGGTATCGCACGGAACCCAGGCTTACCGTATGAGGACTTACTTGGGAAGCTTTCAAGGAGTTTTTAAGAAAAAGTTCTTTCCCGATGTAGCCCTAGGAGTTTTGGAGAGTCACTTTCATGATTTAGCCCAAGGGAACATGTCGGTTGATGAGTATGCCACAGAGTTCTGTCGATTGAGCCATTTTGCAGTATCCATAGTTCGGGACCTAGGAGATCGAGCCCATAAGTTCAGGAAGGGACTTATTAGAGAGATAAGGTCGCACACTTTTGGTCATCGCACCACTACCTATGAGGATATCTTGATAGATGTCCAGATTATCTAGGAGGATCTGGATCTCAGGGCCAAGAGGGGTCACGATATTTTTGTATGTACGAGTGGCAGCGTAGGACCGGCCAAGCGTCCCCATATTTAGCAGCAGGAAAGGCCGTTCCAGCACCATATCTACCAGCACTAAGCACCGATTCATGGACATGTTCAGCACCAGCCATAGAGGCAAGCCCAGCCAGTTGCCTAGTATGCGTACTATGGGAAGACATGACACACTAGAGACATCTGCATGAAGAGGTTAGGTACTTGTTTGTCATGTAGATCATCGACACACTAGCGGAGGGATTGCCCCTCGATACAGACTCGTCTAGCTCAGGGTGGAGCAACCGCTCAGAGGGGACCAGTCAGAACACCTATAACACCTGGAGGCCAGCAGAGGGGACCTCCACTTCTGCCATAGTAGCAGAGATTCGCCCAGCAATAATAGCAGCAGAGAGGTGCACCCCAGAGGCGAGCATTCGCCATGACGGTCAAGGAGACCAAGCCAGTGGGAGACATGATTTCAGGTTTAGTCCTTCTTGATTCCATTCTAGTATTTGTTTATTTGATTTTGGTGCTTCCCATAGTTTTGTATTTTGTCTTTTGGTCTTAAGCATCATTTAGAAGCTGAACCCTTGACTAGGACTTGCAAGATCACGACTGGGTGGTATTATCCTGGTCAGTGATGTTTGTAAGGATCAGAGAGTTACATTGAAAGGCCGAAAGTTGAGTGCGTGCTTGCTCGTAATGCCACTTCTGAGCTATGACATTATACTCGGGATAGATTGGTTGATTAGGCACCATGCTAGTATAGATTATCATAGAGACAGGGTGTTATTTCGACCGACAGGAGAGTCAGAGCTTGAGATTGCGAGAGGAGAAGCGGAGCAGAGCGAGGGTATCATATGTGGAGCCATAGTAGAAAAGAAGGAGCTGCCACGGCCTTTGATAGCTGAGTTCCTGTATGTCTTTCCAGAGGAGTTACCGAGATTGCCGCCAGATAGAGATGTTGAGTTCTCTATAGACTTGGTGCCAGATATAGAGCCGATATCACAGCATATTTATAGGATCAATAATAGTGAACTAGCAGAGTTGAAGAAGCAGGTAGATGAGTTGCAAGATAAAGGCATCATCATATCCAATTCATCAACATGGGGTACTTCGATATTGTTTATACCAAAGAATGATGGGTCGGTACGCATGTCTATCGACTACAGGGATCTGAATAACCTCACTATCAAGAACAAGTAACCGCTGCTGAGGATAGAAGATCTTTTCGATCAGTTGAGCGGAGCGAAGGTATTTTCGAAGATAGACTTGAGGTCAGGCTATCACCAGGTGAAAGTAAAGAAGGAGGATATTCCAAAAAAAGCTTTTCGGACTTGATATGGCCAGTTTGAGTTCATGGTGATGTCGTTTGGGTTGACCAATACCCCCGACGATATTCATGAACTTGATGAACAAGGTGTTCCACCAGTACCTTAATAACTTCGTGGTGGTGTTCATTGATGATATTCTTGTGTATTCAAAAACACTAAAGGAGCACCTGAGGATAGTGTTGGAGACTCTCGGGAA
This sequence comes from Iris macrosiphon, assembly GCA_036927795.1. Lineage (NCBI taxonomy): Eukaryota > Viridiplantae > Streptophyta > Magnoliopsida > Asparagales > Iridaceae > Iris > Iris macrosiphon. The sequence goes on along the minus strand of JAYESA010000004.1, from coordinate 62,343,380 downwards.
TGAGAGACTTTATGTAAAGCTTTTGAAGTGTGAGTTCTTCCTTAACAAGGTTGAATTCCTTGATCATGTGGTGATAGGTGACGAGATCTTAGTTGACCCGAAGAAGATTATGGCATATGAGTCATGTCACGCCCCGATTCCATGGATAAGGAACCGAGCCACGTGGCAATGGCCAGCAGTGTACTTCGGCGGGCTTTCCAATCCAATGGGCCCGTCGGAGTACACTTAAGCTGTTAAAATACAATGAACAACCCATCACATACACAAGTAAACTCAATCTAAATCTCATCTACAGGCAGCAATATAAGAGCACAAAAGAAGGAAATACAACGACTAAAGTGCAGGAAGAAAATATCCAAATAGTATCAAGTACAAACACTAGAGTAGTCACACGGGGACAAACCCGCTAGCACAAATAAACTGGAATGAAAATAAGCAATAAGATAACTTGGGACGGTAGCAGGTAACTAGGTAAAGATACCGTCCCAAGGAAAGAGTCACTACCAGCGATTAGGCGAAGTCCTCAGGGATGACCTCGTCCTCGGCAGTGAGAACAGCTGCTGGATAGATGCCCGGTCCGTACTCCTCCGGGTAATCCTCGTGACCTACACCTGGAAGGGAACCAGGTCCTCAGAGGGACGTAACAAGGTACAGGAAAATAACATGCCAGGTAAACAGATAGTACAAGTGCAACAACAGGGTAATCTAGTACAACCAAACAGTGTGACTCAGTTTAAAGACAACGTTCGACGCGTGGGCCGTCCAAAGTAAAACCGTAGCTCCGGACACGGAAACACACGGCACGTACCGCAGCTCCGGGCAAAGAGTCACACGGGTGAAACAGCTACACTAGATACAGGTATCACTAGAAAATACTACATATATATAAGCGCGTGCAAAGTAGCCCAAGCGTCTAGTAACTGTCTTCCCCTTCCCAAGCGGTCAACGATTGTGCGTTGAACCTGAACCTCTAACTAAAGTCTCAACACATGGAAATAACTCAACAGACGCGACCCTAAGGTCGTCCCAGTCTCTGGTCATGATGTCAGTATCAGGATACAGGAATCTGGCACGATCACAGTGTATGAGTGTGTCCTGGGGTATCGATGTACTCTGGTACGTGCATCGAGGTGCTATGAAGCAACAGTAATTTTTCTAATACGCTAAGTCGAATGTCAACACCCGGTTGTGAACCGGACACGGAATATCGGACATCAACGTAAATACGCGCACAATGTACAAAAAGAATAACAATATCTGTAAACTGAAATACTGGGTAGCAAGGTACACTTGCCTGCGTGCGGCTGCTGATGACGTGGATCGGGTACTGCGTCCAAGTTCTCAGGTCCCGCAATACCTAGAGAAGAGATACAGATATGAATTAATACTCTACTTAAGACAGACAGGTGTGCTACATACAGCTACATCTTGACTCAGTCTCAAAAATTATCTAAACTTTTACCGTCCTCAATCTTTGACTCATGATCCGATATGAGACCCATTCCGTATTAATTCACCTGCTCTCCTTTGCAGTTATTTTATAACCTCAAACAGTTTCTATTTAATCCGTAAATGCTGGATTTAATTATTTATTTTTCTCAACCTTTAAACATATTCAATCCTTCCCATTTCTCAACAAAACTACTACGCAATCATGTCCATCATTTCTCATTATATGGCTATTGGTTAGATATTACACACTACTACAAATTATATTCTCAATGTGTTTCCAACTTTCATAAACAATAACTACAATCATTCTATTCTAATCATTTTTTTATACAATCACAACATCATTTTACTTAATTTTCTCCCTAATAACACATCCATAGTCACTCTGACATGCAAAAATATACACCATTATATTTAAACCACAAGCTTTTCCCTACATAACCATGATCAATGGAAGAACCATAGGTTTTCTAACTATAGTTACCCTTCTTCATTTCCATGAGCCCACACTCCATATATATCATCAACACTATAAACACAAACCTAGCTGACATTTTATTTCCATACATATAAACCACAAACCCCTTAAATATAATGTTAATAATCTGGAATCAAAACAAGAGGGGGAAAAAGTAATGTATACCTCGACGAGGAGTTCGTCGGCCGGAGGGGGTGATGGCCGGAGGAGGATGGGAGAGTCAAGGAAGTCGGAAGGGTGGCTCGGCAGTGAGGAGTCGGAGTTGGACGTCACCGGTTCGAGATCGAGGTGGTGGCGGAAGCCGCTGTGGGGCGGGGACGCACGCGCCGGCCGGAGTAGATCGGCAGCAGCGTGGGGGAAGGCCGGACGCACATCAGCTCGGGGTGAAGGCCGGCTGGAGCGGGGTGGCTGCGTCGGCGGCCGACGCGGCCGGAGGTCGGGGTCGGAGTCTCCGGTCGGGTATGCTTCAAGTGGAGGAAGAGTGGTGGATGAAGGAAGAAGAAGGAGTTGCTTCTTCCATGAGAAGAATGGAAGAAGAAGAATGAAGAATGAAGGAACTTTGCATGGGGAGTAATAAATGGAGGAGGAGAGAGAGTGGTGTTGGGATTAGGGCCGGTGGAGTGTGTTGAGGGTGGGGGAGAAATGATACTTTATAGGGAGATGTGAGGGTTTGAATGTGTGGTGGTGATTCCCCTAGGAAAAATGAATGGTTGGGATTTAATATGAATAGGGGTGGGATTCTTTCATGAGGGAATTGGGTTTGGGACCCCATTTTGGGACCCAACAAATAATCATGACCAATGAGGTGTTGCCAACAATTTGTTAATTGCAAATTAGCCTCCGTAAATTCAGAAATTTGCATGGACACATGAAATGACGCAAAAATTGCGGAGAAATATATATTTAAAAATTGTAATAGTAAGGGGGCGTTGCGCGTCAGGCGCGGGTCAAATTTGAAGGGCATTGGGATTAATTTAATATTAAAATAGAATTTACAAAGTTGGTAAATTCCGATTTAATTAAAGATAACGCGTCCCGTGAATTTAATTTAATTGGGGCCCGCGGGGTCAAAATTCGGAAACGGCGCAAAGGCCAAAAATGGTGGGGGCTTGGAGTCGGTCTTGGACCCTTTAGTTGGTCCGGCTCAACGGGTTAAGTTGGTACCCCAAAATCGAGGATAACGACACAGGTGTCCGACACGAAATTAAATACGGTTTACGATTTTTGGAATGTCGTGCAATTAATTTAGAGCACACAAAAACTGATTTTAACGGTCAGAAAAGTCCAGTGCCTAATTTGGCGAGTCGAGTCGAGTGTACAATATTTGTACGGAATTTATGGGCTGATAATGGGCTCCGAATAAATAGACAAAGATAGGGTGTGCCAATGTTTAAATTAATTGGATTAAAACTCCAGGTAAATATACTCTACTCTAAACCTCAATATTTTCTATAAACATTTTCCTGACCCACTCTAACTATCTACAGAATAAATTGAGGGGGTTTACAAGTCGTGGTAGAGATCAGGAGTTTTCTGGGACTGGTTGGTTATTACATGAGATTTGTACATGACTTCTCCAGGATTGTAGAGCCGATGACTAGGCTGACCAGGAAGGATGTAGATTTTGTTTCGACAAAGGATTGTCAGGTCATTTTTGATGAGCTAGAGAAGAGATTGACAACAACTCCAGTATTGACGTTGCCAGCAGGGACAGGTGGATTCACTATCTATAGTGATGCTTCAGGAAAGTGTTTGGGTTGCGTTCTTTAGTAGCATGGGAAGGTGATTGCCTATGCTTTCAGGCAATTACGTCCTCATGAGAAAAACTAACCCACCCATGATTTGAAGTTAGCAGCGGTCATCTTTGCTCTAAAGCTATGGAAACACTATCTATACGGAGAGCATGTAGAGATCTTTACGGACCACAAGAGCTTAAAGTACGTGTTTATACATAAAGAGATGAACATGAGACAACGGCGGGGGTTGGAGCTGATGAAGGACTTTGATATATCATTGCAATTCTATCCAGGGAAGGCTAACATAGTCGCAGATGCCTTGAAAAGGTATCTAGTAGCTATGTATTTGACGACAGACAGACACTTGTTGGCCGACCTTGAGAGCTTGTGCATTGAGGTGCTAGTTCCTAGTACGGAGATGCAAATGTGGGGATTGTAGATATAGTCAAAGCTGATTGACAGGATCAGGGCTATATAGTATGATGATGAGGCTTTGAGGAGTATCAGGGCACAATTTCGGATGCGATTTTTGGAGGACTTTACTATTGCTGATGATGGTTCATTGCTGCACGGTACCAGATTGTGTGTGTCGAGTAGGGAGTTGCACAATGAGGTCCTTCATGAGGCGCATCATTCTCAATACTCTATGCATCTAGGTGCCAACAAGATGTATAGAGATGTGAGGGAGCATATATAGTGGTATGGTATGAAGCGGAAGGTGGCGCGCTTCATATTCAGGTGTTTAGTGTACCAGCATGTAAAAGCAGAGAGGTAGAGGCCAGGTTGTTTACTTCAGCCTTTACCCATTTCCAAGGAAAATGGGAGCATGTAACCATGGATTTTATTTTGGGACTTTCACGCTCTCTAGGAGGAAACGACGTGATATGGGTCACCGTAGACAGGTTGACCAAATCGGCCCTTTTCTTGCCATTTAAAGTGGGTATGTCTACGGAGAAACTGGAGGAGATATATGTGTGGTAGATTGTAAGATTGAACAGAGTTCTTGTGAGCATCGTCTTGGATCAGGATAGTCGCTTTACATCCCACTTCTTGAGGAGTTTGCAGGCTAGCTTGGGCACTCAGCTCAAGTTTAGTACAGCATATCACCTCTAGACAGGCGGACAGTCAGAGGACAATTTGACTCTCTAGGATATGCTTCACACTTGTGTTTTAGATTTTGGAGGTTCTTGGGAGGATCATCTTTACCTGGTAGAGTTTGCTTACAACAACAGTTACCAGGCCAGCATTATGATATCACCATTTGAGGCTTTATATGGACGGAGATGTCGTACTCCTTTATCTTTGGATAGTGTTGGTGAGAGAGCCTTGTTGGGGCCCGAGATGGTTGTGGATGCAGCTGAGAAGGTGAATCTCATTAGAGATAGACTACGGGTAGCACAGAATAGACATCGGCATTGGGTCGTTAGCCACCGAAGACCCTTGGAGTTTGAGGTATAGGTTTGTTTGCATTGCTTGTGATTGCTTTGTTTTATATTGCGTGTTAAGGATGTATTTTATTCTAGGTTGGCGATCTGGTGTTCCTGAGGATCTCTCCGATACAGGTCACGATTCGCTTTGGTAGAGACAAGAAGCTTAGCCAACAAACTAGTCTTGTCGCCTGCACTAGAGGAAGTACACGACATGTTCCATGTGTCACAGTTGAGACTGTACATGGCAGATCCTAATCACGTACTAGATTACTCGAAGATCGAGGTGGGTCCGACTCTCAGCTATCCAGAGTAGCCAGTGGAGATTCTGGATCGTAGGGAAAAGGTGATACAGGACCAGACGATTCTCTTGGTACGTGTCGCGTGGAAGCATCACTCTCCAGATGAATCAACTTGGGAGAGGATGGATGAGATGTGCGAGTGATACCCTTATCTTTTTGACCTTGAGGTATTTTTCTTCTTGTTCTGTTGTATTCTTGTGCTAGTTTAGTTTTTAATTTGAGGACAAAATTATTTTAAGGAGGGTAGACTTGTCACTACCACATTTCTAGAATATGGATATTTTTTTATTTTACATTATGCATATATTGTACATATTATTTATTTATATATGTAATTATTATTTATTTGGTTAGTGGACTAGACTACTTATTAGACTTTATATTAGTGGACCTAACTAGACTTGACATGATACTTGAACCAATAATTGAGACTAGTCACTTTTGGACCCAAACTACTCATCCCCTTTCATTAATTAGAAGTTAGTTAAACACCTTATTAGAAATAGAAGCTTGTCCCTAATTAAATAACTCTTCATAACAATTCATAGGGGCAATATGGACCTTTTGCATTAGCTAAACCCTAGGGTTTATGCGGTCGGCCCAATATAGTAAGGGGGAGCCTCCCTCCACCTTTATTTAATAGCTCAAAATTCCTAATTATTTCTCCAACCCATTCCTCCACCAAATTACTCTCAATACCTTCCATATTCATCATCTATGGAGCACTAGGAGATTGGATTGTAAGGAGCATTGGAGAAGAAGGATTGGCTTGAAGCTTATGTCCAAATCATGTCTTATTGAGTTTTTTTTAGGAATCCATCTCCCAACAGGTATAAATCTAAAATTTCTCTTTAATTAGGTTCTAATTTTTGCATTTGAGCATTAAAAAGCCACATATGCATTATGGCTACCCATAGGAAGAAGAACTAGGTTCATATGACTCTTATTGTGACTTTTACAATGAGTTTTGTGCTCAAATTAGGGGAAATCCAAGATTGGTGGACCAAGTGTGTGTCATTGAGTTAAATAGGTTTAATTAAACATAAGTTAGTATTGTGGGGGGTAGCTACGTGTCCACAATTGGATACGAGTAGGGTGTCTCATGATACTTTGGGATATGATATGATACGGGGGTTTAAATTGGGTTTTGTGCATGTTAGTATAATTACTCCTTAAATTCTATTGCAACTAGTCACATTAGCTATATATAGTTATATTTTATATGTATATATATTATTGGTTGAGTATTGGAGAATTTAACATGTTGGTTGATACTGTATCATGACACTTGAGCGGGTATCTTGAGCCTTGCACATTAGGTATTTGTTAAATTGATTATTAGCATGTGTATCTATTTTGAATGTGATATACATATGAAATGTATATATAGATTGGTGAGTATATATATATTATGTTGGTGTGTGTGTGTGTGTGTGTGTGTGTGTGCATACACAAGAGTGTGTAGGGATATGCACATGTGACAGTGTTATAGATGTCTGTGGTAAGTGTGTGTGTATGCAGTGAAGAGTGATGTTGATGTTGTCTGATAGTGTTGTGGTGTTGGTGAAGGTATATCAGATGGGGGTAGTCGAGTGTGGGATCATGGCAGAATCAGTAAGAGAGGTGCAATGATGTGCATAAGCATTAATACAATGCACATAGGAGCACTGGGAGTGTCGGGTTAGTTTGGGAGAAGCTATGTGTGAGAGCTCGAGATTAAGGGTCACTACAAGAAAAATAATCATTTACGGCGCAGGAAATATGTCGTAAAAGTTCTTTTACGGCGTACATTTTTGTGTCGTAAAAGGCCATGCAGTAAATGACCTTATTATTTATGGCGCGCATTCGAACGTTGTAAATGACCCTCTCTGTCTTTTTTACAACACACATTTGAACGCTGTAAATGACTCTCTATCTTTTTTATAATGCACATTCAAACGTTGTAAATGACTATCTCTATCTTTTTTACAACGCGCATACGAATGCTGTAAATGACCCTCTCTATCTTTTTTATAACGCGCATTTTAATGTTGTAAATGACCATCTCCATCTTTTTTATAACGCGCATTCAAACGCTGTAAATGACCCTCTCCATCTTTTTACAACATACATTAGAAGTTGTAAATGACCATCTTTATCTTTTTTACAACACATATTTGAACGTTGTAAACGATTATCTCCATGTTTTTTACTTTGCCTTTCCGTTGCGTCCTCATGCAGTTCTTGCAAATATTTCAACACCCTTTCTGCTGATAAAAATACCACAAACAGACTCTTACTCATAGACTATTAGTATTCACAGTGTTGATATTGGTTTCTAATCACAAATAACAAGCAATCATTTATCTCACACACCATCCAACCTATTTTTCTAACAAATATACAGTACATGCAACATGAGAACGGGAAATGCTAAACAAATTAACATCAACTTGGAGAAAAAAAAAGGAGTACAATCAATCCACAGACCCTTAAGAAAAATTTATAGGACCTAGCCATACAGAGAGAAAAGAGGGATTTGTAGTTCAACAAGAGGCTATCGAAGCCAGCTGTGTCGTTGCTCGGCACCCACGTTTGACTGACAAGAAGGCACATTCTTTTGGCGGGTACGCCCATGAATCAACCGAGTCGTCACAGTACACAAACTCACTGCCGATGCACAAATCTTGATCAGTGTCGAACACTCTCATGTCCAATCTCGGCAGTTGGACTCGACAATTTCTCCCACCTCACAAAGAATGAGTCGATCAAGTATATCTTCATGTATATGCAAGTGCAACTTCGCATGTACAACTGAAAGTTAAATAAAATGTTGCAATCTTTTTGTTTGCTTGACTGCTTCGTTTGTTGTGCAGGAATGCCAAGCATTAGTACCAAAAAGTAAATAAAAAGAAGTGAAACTTACATTTGGTGAAGAGATTGATACACCGATGTGAAAACTTTGGGAACCTTATTATTGTGGAATCTCTTAACACTTATGATGAGGGTAGCAATGTATCCGCTGAAGAAGGATTGGATATTGTAACTTCCTGCCATTGCACCAAATTAAATTCATGAAAGCTCATAATTAAGTTGTGAATAGGTTTGAAGGTTAAAAAAATTGACCATAGGTGATCCTTGTGGTGGCGGTGCGTTGGCCTGCTCCTCCTCCGCATCTTGGGTAGTCTTGGATCCCATCCGACCACGATTTTGTAGCATTAGAAAGTGCAGTATGGTTCAATATGCAAATGACAAGGTCATCAAATACTAACAAAAGATCAATATTTAGATATTTCTCAAATGAGGACTCGGTATAATATTGCAGCATGAAGTCCCTGCTTTTATCAAACACACTGAGACATTCAAAGAGGAAGATTTATTTTGTGGGGAACAACTTATAGAATCAAAAAGTGATTGCCATCCTGCGTCGGCTACTTGCTCGCTGTTTTTTCCGTCCCCGTCCTCTTTACTGATATCCTCAAAATATTCGAACTATAATTAAAATTTTAAGATAAAAAAAACTCTAGATCAAACAAAATTTCTACAAAAATAAAGTGAATAATAATAAGATCTTTACTTGGCAATACCCTTCTTCGGCGCGTCGGACTTCGTTTTTCCTTCTTTCATGGCAGCATCTGCAAGAGAGGAGGAAAAAAATAGTCAGATCTGTGAGAAATCAGGATTTTTTTTGCAGAAAGTTAATAAAAAATATGAATAAATTAGTGTTTCTCCTGGTGTTAAGATTGGAGAGATGAAAATAGTTGGGCAGATCTAGTAAGGATCGGTAGGTCAAAGAAGAAGGAGGGAGTGAGAGTTAGGAGAAGGTTTTCTTTGTTTAGTAACACTTTTTGGTGGAATAAAAATATAGGAGGGAAATGAAAACATAGGAGAAAAATAAAAAAATGCGTGTAAAATTTGTGTGGGAATTTGAAAATTTTAAGGGAACGTTTGGTACGCGAAATACTATATAGTCGAAAATTCTATATTTTCGGGACTCAAAATTCAAGTAATTAAATTTTCTGGAAAACTATATTATCATGTTCTTTGTCTATACAAATATTTTCGAAAAAAAAATTGAAAGAAAAAAAGAAAAAGGGAAAACCCAAATAACCGAAAAAACCAAGAAAACCAAGGTAAAAAAAACAACAAAAAAAAAAAACTAAAAGAAAAAAAAATGAAAAAACGACAAAAAAATGAAAAAAGACTTGTAACGATAAAAAAACAAAAAAACAAACGACAAAAAAGAAAAAAAAGAGAGACTAAAAACAGAAAAAAATAAAAACGATCAAAAACAACAAAATTGACCTAAAATGGGAAAAAGTCCAAAACAACAAAAAAGAACAAAAAACGACTAAAAACAACAAAAAAAAAATGATTAAAAATGACAAAAATGACCAAAAAAAGATTAAAAAATGAAAAAAAAATCAAAACAACCAGAAAAAAAATACTTAAAACAACCACAAACGACTAAAAATAATAAAAATGATAAAAAAAATAATAACGATCTGAACGACTAAAAATCGACGAAAAATGACTAAAAATATTTTAAATGACAAAAAAACTAAAAATGATCAAAAATGACCAAAAAGCGACTACAAATGATAAAAAAAATAAAAAAGACCAAAAAAATGACTAAAAATGATAAAAAACTAAAAAAAAAAAACTAAAAACGATTAGAAAAAAAAAAATCAAAAAAAGACAAAAAAACTTAAAATAATAAAAACCTTAAAAACGACAAAAATGGCAAAAAACAATTAAAAATGAGAAAAATTGAATAAAAATGATCAAAAACGACTAAAAATGACAAAATACAATAAAAAAAATAAAATCGACCAAGAAGATCAAAAAAAAAAAAAAAACCAAAAATAGACCAAAAACGGAAAAAGCAAAAAAAAAAAACGATCAAAAAAATAAATTCAAAAAAGAAAAATACTTTAACAAAATTTTTTTTTGCCCGGACAAAAAATATATATACTCACATATTCTTAAGGGATATGATTCCTATGTTTCGTTGGTAAACTATTTATATGGTTATTCGTAATTTCTGGGAATAATTTTTTACTAAACAAACATGTGGTAATAGATTTTCACCCTAGATTTTTTCGTGAATAAAAAAAAAAATTACTGCGTACCAAACGTCCCCTAAGTGAAAAAAAGTTACGAGAAAAACTAAAAAAAATATCTTTCACAACATTTTGAAGCACGCCGTAAATGAGTCATCTTTCACAATGCGCAAACTTGCTTTCCAAAAATGAGTCTTCAATTACAACGTGCAATAATGCATGCTGTAAATGAGTCTTCAATTACAATACGCAATAATGCATGCCGTAAATAAGTCAACAAGCACAAAAATGCATGTCGTAAATAAATTTTCATTCACGGCTCGCAAGACAAACACGTTGTAAAAGAGTAAAAAATCAGCTCTTTTACGGCTCGCAAATTTGTACGACGTAAAAGAGTGTCATTTATAACACGCAACCGATCCGCGCCACAAATTATGCGCCATAAATGCTACATTTTCTTGTAGTGCGTAGATGTGTTCAATTGGAACTTGAGTGTGCACACTCATTTGCATAGTCCATAAACCAGGTCAGAGACCTATGTGGATGTGCTTGTGTGTGTTGTGACACTAGGGAGATGGGAGTGCCAGGCTCGAGTGGGTAGGCAGTGACTATATATATATATATATATATATATATATATATATATATATATATATGTGTGTGTGTGTGTGTGTGTGTGTGTGTGTGTGTTGGCGTCTGTGTCACGACCCGCACCCGGAAGTTCGGGCACGAGTGCGTGGGCACGTCCAGCCTACGCCGCAGAATCGGCGGTAGTACGCTGTCTAGGTCAAATCCAGATTTACTAACTAGCTCATTCACAAATAACATAGGCAAGATAATAATGAAAAATGAAACTTAAGGTTGCAACTGAATTAAAGGTGACAACAAATTCAAATGTTTAGTACAGGAATTCCAAAATGAAATCGGGGACAAACCCGATTAAATAAGATAAAGAGCAAAACTAAGATAACTACTGCTAACTACTCAGCAGGAGTAGCTTCCTGTGCGGGAACTGGCTCTGCAACTGTATCACCTGCTGCCTCATAGGGACCATAATAGGTGGGGGCAAGGTTCTCATCATCGCCTAAACAACAGATCCAGTCAGGAAAGGAGCAAAGTACACAGTGCACGACAAGATTAAACTAAATATTTTATGACAATTAAATATTGGATATCATGTTGAGAAACAGCATTAGCAGAACATTATTATCTCAGAGTTAGCTGTAAACAGGAATATGAGCAACAGAAATAAATGGAACAGGAAATGAACTACAATAGCCAGCAAGAAATATAACATGACCAGAACTATCTGTGTGAACTTGTGTTTGTTTTTAGAATACATAGTTGGCATGTAGGGGTTTATAAGGCTAATCCGGCCGTCATAAACGGCTATTAGACAATTCAATCGAGATCCGGCTGATGGACAGTTGTGTACCAACAGCTATTAGTCAATCCAGGGGAAAGGGTAAACTACATGCCTTCTAGGTATTCTCCCACCCGACATGAAAAACAAGACAGGAACTACCAATATTCAAGACATGAAATTCAACATTTCTAACACTAGGTGTAAACATCAAGGGTACATGTATGTCAGGGAATTAATTATCATAATATATAAAGATTAACTTGAAGTGCAGGTACTTGCCTGTTGTTTGGATCTGATTAAATTGGTTCTTGGAGAAAAAGTCCAGAGATGAGTCCAAAAGCTGAAATAGACATTACCATCACTCTCAGAAGATGTCAAATAGCTAGAAACGCCTGTCCTTGGGTCCAATTTGGAGACAAGGGCAAAAACGGCAGTTTCGGATCAAAACGGGGTCCGCCGTTGGGCCCGCTTTGCACCGAAAAATGTGTCCAGGTCAACGGTCTCCAAATTCACCAAACTTAGTGTCAACAGGTCAGGAACGATGATACGAACCCAACGGAACTTCCAGATTTGGATTCCGATGAGCCGAACACAAAATCGCCCGTCGAGCGGGGCTTGTGGGGCCCACGACACGCGATTTCGTCAACGTTCTCAGAATCGAACCAAACTTGACCCACAGGACCAGCGTATCGCTACGAGTCCGATGGCGCAAGTTTCGTCTCGATCCGACGTGTGTGCACGAAATTAGGGTGAATTGCAGAAAAGGCGGATACGGGGCGATGTCCGCGGATACGCGTTGATTCCGGTGTGCACGCACACCCGAATCAGCTTCCGCGAAGTCTCACACGTCCGTATCGACGGTGCGTACGTATCTGTGAAGATCGCACGCGACCAAGTCGTCCCGTTTGGCGAAACGTACTCAGTTCCGGGGTGAAACAGGGTCTGGTTTTTCCTTTTTTGGATCGCGGTGTGCGATCACCACAGGACGCGGTGTCCCGAACAGTTTGTCCGAACACCGAGAGGGTCATACAGGCTTCACAACGCAATTTGCGGAATTGGAAACAGAGCTACGAGGCGAAAATTACACGTACCTGAAGGGGACCCAAAAACCGGGGTCGATTCGTGTCCGACTCGTGTCGGACACAGAAATCGAACTAGGGTTAGGGTTTGGGTTAGGGCTCAGCCCTGCGGCGGGTGGCCGGCCTGGGGTACGCCGGAGAGGGGATGGGGCGGCTCGCAGCACGGCGGGGCGCTGGCGGCTGCCGGCGAGGGCGGGCACGGCGGCCGGAGGGCGGCGGGCGCTGCCGCTGACTGCTGCTGCTGTTGCTGCTTCTTGCGGTGGCCGGCGCCGGGGACGAAGGGAGGAGGGAGGAGCAGGGGAGGCTGACGGCGGCGAAGCTAGGGCGGCAGCGGCGCAGCGGTTGGCGGAGGCGGAGGTCGGTGGAGGTCGATGGGGGGGGGGGGGGTTTAAAAGGGGAAGAAGGAGGCTGGGGTGGCCGGCTAGGCGGAGGGAGAAGCGGAGGAGGGGATGTCGGCCGCGGGGTGCGGGGCTGTGTGGCCGGGCGGGGCGCCGCGTGGCCGGGCGTGGCGGCGGAGGAAGCGGGCGCCGGCGCGGTTCAGGCGGGGGAGAGGGCTGGGAGAACGGGTCGCGGGTGGCGGGCGGCTCGCGGGTCGGGTCTGACCCGACCCGGCCCGGAAGGGAACGGGCTGAGGGCTGGCGGGCTGGGCCGGTCCACTGGGCCGGGCCGGCCCAAGAAAAGAAAAATAAAAAAATGAAAATAAATAATAATAATAATAATAATAATAATAATAATAATAATAATAATAATAATAATAATAATAAATAATAAATAATTAATTATTTAAATAAATAGTTTTTAGGCATTTAAAAATAGGTCTGAGGCCCAATAAATTCCAGAAAAATTGCCCTAAGTCCAGTTTTCTATTTTACACCCAAAAATATTATTTTCACAATATTTTAATATTGTTTAATATCAATTAAAATTAGGTAATAATTCAAAACCCTGATTTTAATTACAAAAATTCCCAGAAAATTCTAGAAAATTGTGAAAAATCCCAATTTTTAATATTTTTTGAAAAATCAGGGGCTTACAATCTACCCAACTTATAAAATTTCGTCCTCGAAATTTAAATTATGGCAGGGTTCTCTCTGTCCAAACTCACTTGATTATAGTCTAACGGGTTTCTCTCAGGTGGACATTGCGGTCGCTACCCAACTTAGAATTCTACCCATATCCTCTAAGGCTGTACAACTAGTAAAGCTAGGTCTTAACTTAATAGATTTGGGTATTGAATCTTAAGTCTGCAACACAAAACACAGCACACATCACCTAGGGTATTGCCTTAGTCATAAAGGGTTATCATCTAGCACTATAAATCAAACTTATACCAAACACAGGATTCTGTCCTTCCGAAGTAAGGGAAGGTGAGGATCAATAATAAAGAGTTTAAGGGCGAGGTGGTAGAACAGAGGTATAGGGATCAAGGCGTTTTTCAGGAATTCTAATGGGAATTGTCAGGCGGTTAAGGATCGAGGTTCTATTCTGGTAATGCTGAAACGATATGCTCGAACGTATTTAGGGGCAAGTAGACTAGTCGACTATACCTCAATCCACATAAGTAGTCATGCGAAGTGCGAATCAAAATGCACTAAGGTTGATCAGACCGTAGTACACTGATTCTGAGTAGACACTTGTATTAGTGGGGTTGATCAGGCCTCAATAATACATGTGTCATGAACAAGCCCGATAAAGGGTAAGCTTGCAAAACTAAGCTATAAAATAGCAGCATATGTCAAGTTCAGCAAAATTTAAGTGCGCTAGATGATGATGAAAAGGTGGTGCAAATTATTGAAGTTCACAAAATAACACAAAATAAGCACAATAGCAAAAGTCTAAAGAATCTATACAGTTATCAATTTAAAAACATACTAGGTTATTTAGCAAGTTCAAAATTACTAGGTTGGGGCTGAGGTCACGAACCAATAGGCACGAAAACAATACTAGAAAAGATATCTACGAATCACTTACGCGCATTAGTTGCTTCCAGAGTCTGCACGTTCTCCACGGTCATTACGTAAGCTTGTCCGCGTCCTGGAGCAGTGGGACAGTCCCTCACTCGATGTTCTGGTGATCCACAAAGTAGACAAACACCTAGCCTCTTTCTGCAAACTTGCCAAGTATGGCCTGGTCTATGACAATAGTTACAAGCAGCAGCTTGTTGGTTCTGTCCCTGGGCCTGGTGTTGGGGTGCTGGAGCTCGAGGGAGAGGACGCTGAGCTTGCTGCGGGGATCTCTGCTGTTGTTGTTGTTGAAAAGGGCGTTTGTTGGGTCCCGCATTTCCGGTATCTCTTTCTCGCTTTAGCTTATGCCCCATGTCTCTCTCAACGCCTTGTGCCACGCTCAAGATTTCCTCGTAGGTGCGAGCTCGGCTGGTGGTGACAGCAAGGCGAATATCCGGAGACAGCCCCTTCTTGAATCTACGGGCTCTGTCCTCCGGGGTACGAACCATGTACTCCGCAAAGTGGCTTAACCTGCTAAATTCAGCAGTATACTCATCAACAGATAGGTTACCTTGTTCCAGTCTCTCGAATTGGCTTTCGAGAGCTTCCCGAGCCACTTCGGGGTAAAATTTCTCCTTGAATAGCCTCTTGAAGTCCTCCCAGGTGATGTCAGGAACAGATAGTTGGGGTTCGTCTCTGAACCAGGTTCGAGCAATGTCAAACAGTTGCAGGCTTGCGGACTCCACTTTGAGGTCATCAGGGACCCGGGCAGTCTTCAGGAGTCTCTCGACATTCTCTATCCATTCATCGGCATAGAGAATGCCCTCAGTTCCGTAAAATTCCAGGGGTCTTAGATTCTTGAAGTCTTTGGCACTTCCTGGCCTCTTTTGTGGCGACTCCTGGGACTTAATAGCTTCTGAGAGGCTGGTCCGCAGAAGTGCAGTCTGTTCTTTCTGGGATTCCACTAGTCCCTGGAACACTCCGAGTAGCTGTGCCCCATCTAGAGTAACTGCCGGAACAGATGGAGGCGGCGGGAGTGCAAGAGTTTCGGGCACATTCTGCTCAGCTGGTTCTGATGTGCCTCCTACTGTGTTCCTTGTCTGGACCATTCTGAAAGATTAAGGGATAGGAAGATCAGAATAGATTACTGGGAAATCAAGGGCGATAGGAAAAATTTGATCGGGAATGATATCAAGAATTGAAATGAAGATCTTATTCTGTGAATGAGCTTTATCCTAAAATCCTCAATCTTGTTGCAGGCCTGTTCGGTCCCTAAGTTGGAACCGAACAATTTAGTCGTTTTGACCTGCATGGGCCACCACAAAAACGTGTCACGACCCGCACCCGGAAGTTCGGGCACGAGTGCGTGGGCACGTCCAGCCTACGCCGCAGAATCGGCGGTAGTACGCTGTCTAGGTCAAATCCAGATTTACTAACTAGCTCATTCACAAATAACATAGGCAAGATAATAATGAAAAATGAAACTTAAGGTTGCAACTGAATTAAAGGTGACAACAAATTCAAATGTTTAGTACAGGAATTCCAAAATGAAATCGGGGACAAACCCGATTAAATAAGATAAAGAGCAAAACTAAGATAACTACTGCTAACTACTCAGTAGGAGTAGCTTCCTGTGCGGGAACTGGCTCTGCAACTGTATCACCTGCTGCCTCATAGGGACCATAATAGGTGGGGGCAAGGTTCTCATCATCGCCTAAACAACAGATCCAGTCAGAAAAGGAGCAAAGTACACAGTGCACGACAAGATTAAACTAAATATTTTATGACAATTAAATATTGGATATCATGTTGAGAAACAGCATTAGCAGAACATTATTATCTCAGAGTTAGCTGTAAACAGGAATATGAGCAACAGAAATAAATGGAACAGGAAATGAACTACAATAGCCAGCAAGAAATATAACATGACCAGAACTATCTGTGTGAACTTGTGTTTGTTTTTAGAATACATAGTTGGCATGTAGGGATTTATAAGGCTAATCCGGCCGTCATAAACGGCTATTAGACAATTCAATCGAGATCCGGCTGATGGACAGTCGTGTACCAACAGCTATTAGTCAATCCAGGGGAAAGGGTAAACTACATGCCTTCTAGGTATTCTCCCACCCGACATGAAAAACAAGACAGGAACTACCAATATTCAAGACATGAAATTCAACATTTCTAATACTAGGTGTAAACATCAAGGGTACATGTATGTCAGGGAATTAATTATCACAATATATAAAGATTAACTTGAAGTACAGGTACTTGCTTGTTGTTTGGATCTGATTAAATTGGTTCTTGGGGAAAAAGTCCAGAGATGAGTCCAAAAGCTGAAATAGACATTACCATCACTCTCAGAAGATGTCAAATAGCTAGAAACGCCTGTTCTTGGGTCCAATTTGGAGACAAGGGCAAAAACGGCAGTTTCGGGTCAAAACGGGGTCCGCCGTTGGGCCCGCTTTGCACCGAAAAACGTGTCCAGGTCAACGGTCTCCAAATTCACCAAACTTAGTGTCAACAGGTCAGGAACGATGATACGAACCCAACGGAACTTCCAGATTTGGATTCCGATGAGCCGAACACAAAATCGCCCGTCGAGCGGGGCCTGTGGGGCCCACGACACGCGATTTCGTCAACGTTCTCAGAATCGAACCAAACTTGACCCACAGGACCAGCGTATCGCTACGAGTCCGATGGCGCAAGTTTCGTCTCGATCCGACGTATGTGCACGAAATTAGGGTGAATTGCAGAAAAGGCGGATACGGGGCGATGTCCGCGGATACGCGTTGATTCCGGTGTGCACGCACACCCGAATCAGCTTCCGCGAAGTCTCACACGTCCGTATCGACGGTGCGTACGTATCTGTGAAGACCGCACGCGACCAAGTCATCCCGTTTGGCGGGACGTACTCAGTTCCGGGGTGAAACAGGGTCTGGTTTTTCCTGTTTTTGGATCGCGGTGTGCGATCACCACAGGACGCGGTGTCCCGAACAGTTTGTCCGGACACCGAGAGGGTCATACAGGCTTCACAACGCAATTTGCGGAATTGGAAACAGAGCTACGAGGCGAAAGTTACACGTACCTGAAGGGGACCCAAAAACCGGGGTCGATTCGTGTCCGACTCGTGTCGGACACAGAAATCGAACTAGGGTTAGGGTTAGGGCTCAGCCCTGCGGCGGGTGGCCGGCCGGGGGTACGCCGGAGAGGGGATGGGGCGGCTCGCAGCACGGCGGGGCGCTGGCGGCTGCCGGCGAGGGCGGGCACGGCGGCCGGAGGGCGGCGGGCGCTGCCGCTGACTGCTGCTGCTGTTGCTGCTTCTTGCGGTGGCCGGCGTCGGGGACGAAGGGAGGAGGGAGGAGCAGGGGAGGCTGACGGCGGCGAAGCTAGGGCGGCAGCGGCGCAGCGGTTGGCGGAGGCGGAGGTCGGTGGAGGTCGATCGGGGGGGGGGTTTAAAAGGGGAAGAAGGAGGCTGGGGTGGCCGGCTAGGCGGAGGGAGAAGCGGAGGAGGGGAGGTCGGCCGCGGGGTGCGGGGCTGCGTGGCCGGGCGGGGCGCCGCGTGGCCGGGCGTGGCGGCGGAGGAAGCGGGCGCCGGCGCGGTTCAGGCGGGGGAGAGGGCTGGGAGAACGGGTCGCGGGTGGCGGGCGGCTCGCGGGTCGGGTCTGACCCGACCCGGCCCGGAAGGGAACGGGCTGAGGGCTGGCGGGCTGGGCCGGTCCACTGGGCCGGGCCGGCCCAAGAAAAGAAAAATAAAAAAATGAAAATAAATAATAATAATAATAATAATAATAATAATAATAATAATAATAATAATAATAATAATAAATAATAAATAATTAATTATTTAAATAAATAGTTTTTAGGCATTTAAAAATAGGTCTGAGGCCCAATAAATTCCAGAAAAATTGCCCTAAGTCCAGTTTTCTATTTTACACCCAAAAATATTATTTTCACAATATTTTAATATTGTTTAATATCAATTAAAATTAGGTAATAATTCAAAACCCTGATTTTAATTACAAAAATTCCCAGAAAATTCTAGAAAATTGTGAAAAATCCTAATTTTTAATATTTTTTGAAAAATCAGGGGCTTACAGTCTGTGTGTGGAATGATACTTGTGTATCAGTACACATTAATGTGCACTGTTATAGGGTGAGGCAGTAGTGCACTTGTTGTGCACTAAAGGGATGAGTTCAGTCCATAAAGGGGGGGGGGACTGATACATGGGTATCAGGTTGAGGAACTGACACTAGGGTGTATAAATCCTTAGGATCTGCAATGGCTAATTAATAGGTAATAGTGGGGTTCCCAGGTGTGAGAATTATGTCCAGTGAAGAACTATGGGGGGGAACTAAGAACATAGTAGTAGCAGCAGCTTTAGATCGAGTATGGGGGTTATCAGCAACTGCAACAACAGTATATTATTGTTCCAGGTAGATGTTGTGGGGAAACTAAGTTGGCTGTGCTCGAAGACATGCCAGTGTATACCACTCGAGCACAGGGTATGTGGGATGAGGCAATTAGTATAGTTAAGGTATTAGCATTTGGTATATCAGACCAGAGTATATGGAGTAGGATACTAAGTAGTTAAGTTAGAAGATTGATACCTGATATAGAGTAGGTAATATATATATATATATATATATATATATATATATATATATATATAAAATTTAAGTATGAGAGTTGGTGCTCATGTACCAAGGTATTCAGGTAATGTTTGTCACGTCCCAATCCCAAAACTCGAACTCACGGGACTAGCACGTGACTTGGCCAACTGGTACGAATCGAAAGATAATCCAACTCATGAAATTCTCACAATTCGTACCTACGATGTCTATATAGGACTCATGAAGTCCACAAAATCTAACACAAACCACAGACAATCTATATCTCATCCACGATAAATAAATATCAACTAGATAATGATAAATGTAAATACGAAAGGTTCAAGTTCATCAAGAATTTAAAAGGCATCCGGCGGAGACAAATCCACTACTAGTCGACGAAAAATAAAAGACAAGAAAATAAAACTAAATCCATGCTAAGAAATAAACTAATCACTTGCGGTAGCATCAATTGATGTTGTATCATTGATGTCGTATCACTATCTGGTGCCGGTCCGTACGTCTGTGGGTATTCCTTGTCTACTAAATCTGGAAAGGAACCAGGTGCTCAGTGGGATGTAACAAGATACATAGAAATATGCCATACAGCTAGATATGGATATTAATAGGGTATTATTGAGATATATTAAATTTGTATAAGGTATAACACTAAAATATGTATGAGCCTAAATAAGAGTATAATGGCCTAGTATTAACAAGATATTGACTAATTGATCTTTATTATGACCTAGAAAACCTAGTGTAAACACCCAAATTTTTTAAAATTAAAATATAAATTTTTGGGATATTTCTCTGATTTTTATTTATTTAAAATAAATGTTCTCTAGGGATAAATATTTTTGTGAATTAAATTAAATATTAAATTATTACAAAAATTATATTTTTGAGTGTAAAATAAATAATTGGATATAGTATAATTTTTCTGATATTTATTGGGCTCAAAAACTATTTTTAAATAGCTAAAAATATCGTTTTTAATTAAACCAGACTGAACCAACCTGAACCGAACCAAACCAAACCTAATTAAACCAACCAAACCCCTAATGGATTTGAACCCGTACCCACTAACCCGACCCGACTCGTACCCATTTCTACTGTAACAGTAGAATTCGAAACCCGACCGTTGCAGCCGTCGACAGTTCAGACGGAATCTCCTCCCTCGCAGTGGACCTATGGGAGGGCATCCGAAAACTTCCATGCACATCAAAATCACGATGAAAGGTATTGATAGATGCATAGAACTGCGCGTATGAGTGCAGAATGTGCAACTCCATGGAGAGAGAAGTCGCGGCCACAGCAAAAGTTGCACCCGTATAGCCCGTGATGAAGTACCGCCATCCTCTGGCTCCATCAATAAGTCCACCTTTGGACTTGAAACTGGTGATGGGATTCTCCACATGCAACTGGTCATACCCAAATTGCCTGGCGAACCGACTGGGCAAATAAGGCTCCAGGTAGCAGTGGTCCTCACTTCTGTACAGCAAATGGGAAGGTCTAATGCAGACCAACTAGTAGAAGGCTTCAGGAGAAAGAATTGTCCTCCCATGGCCCTCATCCTTAAGTTTCATCCCCTGTTGATTGATATGTACGGGGGGAACGATACAGAAGAGCTTCCAACTGTGGGCAAAATTTAATGCTCGTCGGCAATCTATGACGGTCGCCACGTTCCAAAGAAAATTCTTGTAGTTCAACAAGAAGTTATTTCCCGAACTGCTGGCAGGACCGGGAGACATCACCCTGGTGTTGTGAAGAATTAATCATCCCATCAAGTATAGGAATGGTAATTCCACTCGGGGAAATCCTTCACGCTGCGTATCATCAGCTAGCAACCCATCAGTAATGGCCCTCAGGCCAGCTTTGTATTCTACACACCATGGCAGGGAGCAGGCCCAATCTTGCTTCGAACACCAAACGCACTGCGGACCATAAAGTGTTGCGATGTATGCGATCCGCAGACGCGATGTCAGGCACTATCCATCGGCGTAGCCAGACAGAGAGAAAGCCAGCCAGTTGAGCTTTCCTTAACAGAGGCTTGCGACAATGCCTCATATAACTGAAGGCTTTTGTGCCTGCAGGATAACCCCCTGTCTCCTCATCAAGAGTATAATCAGGAGCCCCTGCGTCTTCAATAAGGTCATCGACCGTGTTGGCACTGAGCATGCTCAGGAGGTTCAAGGGCTTATCTCTGCTATCTACAACCTTGTCCGGCTTAGCATTTCTGGCCTGATGGAAGAAGAGATAGGCTATCCACTTGTTGGTATGAGCCAAATCAGAGGGCTCTTTGTAGAAAGTGGTGCAGGCAAGATAATGACACATCAGCTCCTGGTACACTGCCACCGCCCGAGGGTTTGTATCCCTCAGCTCCCTGTTTGTGGGAACGTACTCCTCATAAGGAGTGTCTCCCATTGGTAGCTTGGAGATCTCCGCCATCTCATGCAGGGCCAAGCCCAACTCACCTAGCGGAGTGGCAAAATTCTCGGTAAGCGAATTGTATCGCTCCATCAAGGCTAAGAACAAGTTAGGGTTGACAGGCAGCCCAACACTTGTGGCGCTCACAGTCGCGAACAAGCCAATACTTTCCAGCTCCGTCTGGAAGTGCTTCAAGGCCCAGACAGTTAAACTGGCCCATCGAAGATTCCCAGGGCTAAGCCATCCACTGGTCCGAGGGTTGACCTTAGGGTACACTCCTCCTTGCCCCATAAAATCATTGCAGAAAGTCAATATTTGGACCGGCTGGATCAGCGACGTATCCTCACTCGGGACGCTACCCGGTAGTAATCCCCTAAAGGGCATAACTGAGCCTGAAGGTCTGCTCATATAGGCCCCTCGGTTCAATCCTTTGTTATATAAAATCTTCCTCGGTCGGCCGTGAATATCTGGAGTCAGAGTCTATAGCATCTTCCTAGAATGTGTGACATGGAAGAATGCCGAGATAGGGTAATCCCTGGGCATCCTGGGCAGATACATGATCGTGCCCTCAGTAGTAAACACCCAATCCTCCTTCTTGGGCTTGGTCTGGGATTGTTTGTCGATGACATCCCCGAACAAGAAACCTGGTTTCTTATACTCCGTCCCGTCTATGTATGTCAGGGGCTCCCCACTGATCATACTCAGCAGCATGCGTTCTCCTTGGGACGAGATCAGGGTTCCCCTTTCTTCAGGATAATTGGCGCCAGAGATGGGGAATGTCACATGGGACAAATCCTCCAGATAGTTTGAGCTCAACATCCCGGCAGCAGAGCCCATAACTTCAACCAAAAGAGAAATCTGCAAGTCCATTGCAAAATGCAAGAAAATAAGTCAGTTTTTATGCTAGATATTACGTTCTTACAGGCTACGCCAAAGACTAACAATCTGAGCTTTTTACGCTAGACTGCCAAAATTTGAGTTTTTACGCCGGAATTTATATCCAGCGTGTAAAACTCAAAGTTCGTAGTATACGCCAAATTTTGACAGTCTGAGTTTTTACGCCAGACTGCAAAAAATTAGAGTTTTTACGCTAACACATTAGGAATATGGGCGTAATAATAAAATATCTCTGTGCATCATCTTCCTCAAAGAGGTTCTTAGCACAGTAGATAACCTTGTGCATACACTCACAACGTGTACG
The DNA here is from genome assembly GCA_036927795.1 of Iris macrosiphon. NCBI lineage: Eukaryota > Viridiplantae > Streptophyta > Magnoliopsida > Asparagales > Iridaceae > Iris > Iris macrosiphon. The sequence continues at coordinate 62,320,313 of JAYESA010000004.1, read as the reverse complement.
AAGGGTTTTTTCTCTCGAAGTTTTACCTGTAATGTCCGGAGCACAGCTCGACGTTGGAGCACTACGTTCAGATCGGGACTCGCTCAGCCTAATGGGAGTTGCTCGTGCTTGAGCAGTGGAGCGAGAGGAGGAAGCGACCTTTTTTCCCTTAGCATTGGAAGCTTGTTTGGGTGCCATGGCGAATCTGAGTTCTCAGGAAAGAGACGAAGAAGAAAGTTTTTTTTTTGGAAAGCAAGGGTTTTGCGAAGACAGATAAAAATTTTCTCTCTCAAAACCTTGGGCTATTTATAGAATTCGGATAACTCTTCGAATCCCTAACCAAATCCGATATTTAATAGTCGGTTATGATTTGGAACCACGTCAGCCCATCATTTGAAAAAAGAAGATGGACAGTCATGCTGCGTAACGGATCCAGATTTTACGTTCAGAGGCTATAAATCTACGGTTTTACGCTCAGCAGCTTTTATGCTCAGAGGCTATAAATCTACGGTTTTACGCTCAGCAGCTTTTACGCACAGAGTCTATAAATCTACGGTTTTATGCACAAAAGCTACAGATCTATGATTTTACGTCCAGAAGCTAACAGATGCTATGGTCTATGACTTTTTCGAGAAGGCCAATCCTAAGGGTTTACGCAGAAAATGCTCCTTTTTGGCTACGAAATATTCCAAGTGCTTGGAACACACAGAGAAGTTCAAGTATGGCCTGTTCAACAGACATTTCTCGCCCTTTTTCAAGGGATTTTTCGGGAAACCATACTTGAAGATGATGGTCTGAACAAGAATTCTTCGTATCAAAGAAATGATAGTTCAGAAATTCTACGCAACTCCTCGTCCAAAACAGCATGACAGTTTGGATCTTCAAAACAACTTAATGCTAAGGAGCTTTCCACGCATCTTCCATTACACGTAAAAGACGGGACATGATTAGATATCAGAGTCAGCATTAAATTATTCAGACTTCCTCACAGCAAATATGGCAAATCAGCTTGCGTAAAAGAAGACAAGTCTATTAATCATGATTACATATGATGGAAATCCAGTTTACAAAGGGTTTTTCATCTTCATGATTACATATGATGGAAATCCTTTTTCTACAAAGGGTTTCTCATTTTCATTTAAGATTACACCAAGAATCTGCTGTGCCAGGTTCTCATATTGGTGTAAATCTTTTTTTTCGTCTTCTACAGCAGTTAATCGGCTTCCGCGGCCGATTAACAAGAAAATGATTAATGGTGGGAGGATACAGAACTGGGCATGTATCAATTACGCAAGCCCACCCTCCATACGCCATGGCAGGCATGCCCTAGAAATTGTGTTAGGGGTTCAGACCCAACACAATACTGGAAGACAGGGCCAAACTGCCTACCCTCGTCCAGTGCCATAATGGGAAAGAATACAGCTTGCAAGCTGTGTGGCCAAATGAGACCCTTCCTCTCTCCTGGACGAATTGCCATATAAAATTGCTGATTATCCCGAGCAAAGGAAGCTATGATATCCTTCCATGATCCATCGTTGCAGAGGACATTTGCTCGAAGATGCCTCCTTTTACGGCTTCTTACAAGCTGGAAGAGCATGATTTTCTTCTTCCTCAGGTCAGCCCAATGGATCTCGGCAACCATCTCTTTTTGTGAAGGAAGTGTGGAAAGAAAGGTTCACTCACTTGCCTTTATATAGGCAGAAGAGAACACATCAAATCCCAACAAATTCCTAAAAATTTGCCGAGAAATCAGTCTCGCAGAACGAGTCAAATTTGACCATTTCATGCTTCATTCAAAGTATTTCAAATTACGAGGAATTTGAAAACTTTGAAGGGGGCCTTGTAGAAGCATAAAAAATACGCTGGGTGATTATACGCGTAAAACCCCTAACATACATACAGCACTGGGTGGCGTAAAATATAACTTTCAGAGCCATTGGCGTACAACAGAGCTTCAACGCTATTCAGCGTAAAACAGAGCTCCAGAACAACCCGCGTAAAGCAGTCCTTCCAGACTGCTTCGGCGTAAAAGGTTGCTACATCGCCACTTCGGCGTAAAACCTGTATGCTTTTAATGCAGCAGGAAGTTGTATGAGGAACTCTTCGTATTCCTTGAATGAACCTGTCAGACGAAGCAGTGAACCTGACTCCTGACAAAGAGTACTGCACGGCGATCGAGAGGACGGCTGTAATGATGACTCTGCACAGAGCCCTAGACTGTCGTCTAGTGACATAACCCTTGATATAAGATATCGTTTACGCATTCAAGGAATACGCTGCCTATTCTACACAGGTAGAGATGAGCTTTACGCTCAGGATGAGACGAAACCAACCGCCACGTCAAAAGCTGTTCTTCTTACAGAACTTGAGGCACGTCTCTGCAGTTAATGCGCGAGATGGGGGCAGATCTCTGCATTTAATGCACGAGATTTGGTTCTACTTTCAATGACTGGGAGAGCTAAAATTAGGGCTAATATGCTCACGTCACTATGCCTGCATATTACGCCAACCAGGCTATTTTCAACTATAGGAGCACGCCGTACGCTATCTCCTCGAAATATGCCAATTCAGGCTATATTTGCAAGGTACGTAATAAGGCTATTTGGCCCTGAATACGCTCAAGGCCTCGGTCAGCAAGGATAATTGGCTAGTTTATGCTGGTTACCTATTACCTATGCAGCATCAAGTTTTACGCAGAACTCGATTTTTACGCCAATAAGATAGCTATTTGGCTTTTACGCCAACAAGACAACTACTCGGCTTTTACGCCAATAAGACAGCTATTTGGCTTTTATGCCAACAAGACAGCTACTTAGCTTTTACGCCAACGAGATAACTATCTGGCTTTTACGCCTACGAGACAGTTATTTGGCCTTTATACCAACCTTCTCTACGCGAGGGGCAATTACCTACGTGGCTTGCATGCCGTGATCTTCGATGAGCGATTATACGCATTACCTCATAATGGGACACGCGTTATACGCCAATTCAGGAGATCATTCATACGTGGGTAGTAGTTATTATAACCGCGGCGTAAAAAGTGCAGCTCTCACCGCTGTTCAGTTTCTACACCGACTGGTCAGTTACTGTGACCAAACTCTATAAATAGAGACCTCCAACCACAGGAGACAGGGGTCGAATCCAAGGTGGAGAGAATTCAGGAGTCACAGACAGAGGTCAAGGTCAAGAAAGCACCTATAGAGAGCTTTGGCAACGAGAGTTCAACCTTTCCTGCAGTCTTTGAAGCTTCTTGTTCTTCTTCTACAGCACTTCTTCGTCATCGTGTGGTCCAAGGGACAAAGTGATCGACCGCAGATCAAACTCCTATAGCAATTTTTTCCCAGAATTAAATTTTTGTACTTAACATCCTCGTATAGGATTAATTGTACTTCTTTTTCTTGTCTGTAAACAAAGAAAGGGTTTCGTATAAACCTAGTTTCAATTTCTTTCGTTTATTATCAAACAATAATGAACTTATACTCTATGGCACATTAGCTAGTTTATCTATTTTCATTACTTGCAGTTATTTATATTGCTTGCTCTTTCATTCCAGTACTTCACATGTTCACTCTAGTTTATTTTTATTTCCTATTGCTATTTATCTTATATTCTTTTCTATTATTTGTTATATATGCTCTATTATGTATCTGGAACTACTTTCAGAGGTATGTACTTCACTCCAATCCTGACTGGATATATTTTTCAGATGATTGGCTTGTGGATCAGTGTCCCACTTATTACGGTCCGCAGGACGGCGTACCATTAGAGGATACGATCTCAGAGAAGGAGGACCTAGTGCCAGATACTGAGGAGGCTTAGACTTATTGTTTAGACTTGTATTAGACTTTTATTGAGACCTTTGGCATGTATTTTATTTTGGAGTTGTATTGTGCCTAGACTCATATTGTGGACTTGTGAATATATTATGATTTTATTTCCTTTTTTTTTATATCGTGATTTCATCCTCATTTAGTTTTATATTGTGATTAGGTATTATTTACCATTATAATATATCATATTGTTCCTCCTTTTGGAGTTGAGATGACATTGACAAGTACCATGTATGTATTCTATGAGATATTTTGATAGTATGGTTGACCCAGACAGCGTTCTACTACCGATATTGCAGCGTAGGCTGGGCGTTGTTCACTACTCGTGCCCTTATTCCGGGTGCGGTTCGTGACACTAGGTCAATTGGGTCAAAACTAGTTAATACATATTTTTGAGTTTCAATTGGGTTACTAGTTTGGCCTATGGTATAATACTAGCTAATATTTGGTCCATAGTAGATTTCTAGGCCGTATCCTATTATTATGATATCAATACTTGGTATATTCTAACTATCTAACTTATATATACTAGTACTATATAGTATCTGAACTATATACTTAGTATCTTATCCCATACACCTATTACTTAACTATACCTTAACCAATATAATATTACCTCACTAATACCTTAACCCAATTCTAAAACCTTGACCAATATCATAATACCTTGCTCATAACCCAATATCTTGCAATATCTAGTTACTATGATATACAATACCTCACTATGAATCAATACTTAGCTATTACCCACTCTAATATCTCAACTTATATCCAATATCTAACCCATACATGAGGTCATGATCTTGGTACTACTAAGACACCACACACAGATGACACTACACTGATGCACCTATTTTCCATTAATTCAAAGTTGAATTAACTTTGTTGTTTAACAAATGAAAGAAATACAAAGAGATCCTATACAAAAAATCTAAGTACAATGTTTTTTTTGATTCTGGGGAGTTTGACGATGGAGATCGAGTACTACAGTGACTCATTTAGTCTGTTGATGGTCCGATGAGGGAATGGGAATGCTTTCTTCACATTTCTCTCTTCTGTGTCCTTGTCATGGGTATGTTACCCTATTATTTATAGCCATCTAGGCTGGATAGCCCATACGCACGTACATGCTATGCACCTCTGTTTGGTGGTCGCATATGACTCCTTCAATACAATATAGTTATAATTGTAGATGCGTACCACGGTCTGGCCGCCATGTGTCCTTGGTTGGGATATGCTGTTGATAAAATCTCGGTTAGGAGATGGGGTCATTTTTAACTTATTGTGTGCATGACTTGGTCAACTAGACACGTGATCAGCACTGATTATGTGAAGATCTTTTCAGTTATAATGGAAAGATCATGCAAGCTGAGGGATGCAAGGAGTTATGGCCGCATACATGCTCTCGTCCGACCTGGGTCTTATGGACACTTTGGCCGCATAGAGTCGTGGCCGCATACATGCTCTCGTCCGGCCTGGGTCTTATGGACACTTTGGTCGCATAGAGTCGTGGCAGCATGCATGCTCTCATCCAGCCTGGGTCCTATGGACACTTTGGCCGCATGGAGTCATGGCCGCATACGAGTGAACACATGGCACTACACGTCTGACAAAGTCATTAACGTACGTGCCGCCTTTCTCATATTTTTTAAAGCATTCAGGGCAATAAATGATATGTCATAATTTTATGACAGGCAATAAATATTATATCAGGGCTTTATGTGGCTCCTAACTCCGTCGTCGTCCGGGCCGCAAGAAGTTTTTTACAGGTTAGACGAGCCCGTTGGCCGCATGGGCTCTATTCGGCCTTCCTTCACCAAGATAGGTTCTGAGAGTACTTTTTCTTGGGAGCATGGCTTCAAATTTTCCCATGCTTCTACAAGATCCCCTTCAAAGTTTTAAAACTGACAAGTTTGGAATACTTTGAACAAGAACCATGGATGATCACTTTTGCCGCATGGGTGACGTGTCGCATAGACATGTTGTCGCATAGACGAGTCTGCCAGGATGTCCAATCATTATTTAATGAAGGATTCACATCGATCATTTCAAGCAAATTTCTCGGGATTCTGAGCTGTCTCTTAGCCCAGACTCTGAGACGACGGTTCACAGTAAAGAGGCATAACAATCGAGGCATTATCATTATCTCTTGTTGTCACATGGATCAAGGGGGGTCAGGTTTCGAAAAAACCATAATCATCATCCCGAGCCGCATGTTCTTGCCTATATAAGGAGGCCTTTAGGAGAGAAAAACGCTTTTACGAGATGAGCTGCTCCGAATTTCTCTCTTTCCTTCCTATATTTTGATTGAGGTATCTGTAAATCCTCAAATGTAGTTTGCTCTTGGTTTCCTTTATACAAAAGAAATAAAAGCTTCTCTTTTTTGTTGTGATTATGTGTAAACTTTAGGTACTCATACTAGAGGTTATATGGACGTAGCACGATACCGTAGTTGTCAATAATATCCTACTGGAGGATCTTTGGTGGGCCTATTACTTTTTGCGCACTTGAGTACAAATAATAAGTTCGAGACAAAAACCCTATCAAAGGTGATATGGACATGATAAATTTTGTGGGCTTATTATCACTGCCACACTTGAAATTAAGTACGGATGATAAGTTTGGATAATGACCAATATCAAAGGTATTATGGATGTGACAATCGATAGCTAAAATGAGGTGGTTTGCTCAGAGGTAATATGGACATGGTAAACTCTACTGAGGGAATAATGTTAGGACCATAGTTCAGAGGTGGTATGGACGTGAACTGATGCCCCAAAAAGAACTAACTTTTGAGGGGTCTACCTGATGGTGTAGATAGACCTGAGAGTTTCTCCACTGAAGAGTTTTGCGGATCCACTATCTGTTGCGTATTCATTACTACTGAATACAGATAATGGCTTTTATAATATTTTATAGGAAAATGGTACATGTTGTGCATAGGCACTCGCTGGAGATGATTAAAGACAAATATAAATACTGTACATCTTGATTGTCCGGCTAGGAATAAGGGAGGTACGAGTCTATCTTAGACATAATATATTTTGAGAAACTTGACATTGATCGACATCATGAGCAAGTCTCCATTAGGTTTTGCAAGCCGGTAGCCACCGTTGGAGTATATTGACTCCATGATGAAAGGGCCTTCCTATTTGGCTTAGAATTTGTCGGTCGTCTTGTGTGTCATAACCATCGGTCTTCTCACCGATAAGACGAGATCACCCACTTGGAAAGTTTTTTCCCTGACTCGTTTGTTGAAAGATCCCGAGAGGCATGCTTGGTACAACTCAATGCGTTGTTGTGCTAATAGACGCTTCTACTCGAGCGCTTCCAACTCTTGTAGCCGTCGACGGTAGTTTTTGTCGTCTGTCATTTGGTTGGAGAGGGCCACCCGGAGCGAGAGAATTTGCACCTCTAAAGGGAGCACAGCCTCGCTTCCGTAGACTAGAGAGAAAGGTGTACTACCGGTCGATGTCCGGACCATTGTACGATAGGCCAAGAGATATTCACCCAACTTTTCATTCCAGTCGCGCTTGTTTGATGACACGAACTTCTTTAGGAGCTTTATGATGGTCTTATTAAATGCTTCTACCAGACCATTGGCGGCTGGGTTGTAGGCAGTCGATGTTATATTCTGAATTCAATTTTTATCGCAAAAATGGTAGGAAATGTGGCTTACAAACTGTGGACCATTATCGTAAATAATCCTCCTAGGTAGTCAGAATAGGTATATAATGTGATGTTTGATGAAGCTGATCACGTTTGACATCTTTACTTCAGCTAGTGGTACGACTTTCGTCCACTTGGAGAAGTAGTCGGTGATAGCCAAGATAAACCCATGTCCCTTAGACGAAGGTGGACTAATCAGTCCAATTTTTTCCATTCCCCATGCTTCGAACGGCCATGATGCTACCGTTGGGTATAGGAATTATGAGGGCTGGTGGATGAAGTCTTCATAGATTTGGCACATCTGACACTTTTTTGCATAGTCGACGGCATCCGCTACCATTGTCGGCCAATAATAATCTATTCTCTGGAGACTATCCTGTATCTTCATGTCATGATCTACACCCGGTGCAAGGACACGAGTATGTGGGTACATCCAGCCTACATCGCAGCATCGATGGTAGAATGTTGTCTAGGTCAACTAACTATCAATCTCACACAATAATGTATAATCTGTCAAGGATATCTCAACTCCAAGAAGGAGGACAATATGATAATAATGATAATGTTAAATACTCAATCACAATCTAAAACACAATAAGATATCAAAGAAACTAATCATCATCACAAAATCTAAACATCAACAACAACCAATAACAACAACAATATCCAAGTCTCAAAATATAAGCCAAAAACAAATCCGGTACCAGAATACTAATGAAAACTAACTAGGATAACTAGTAATTCCGGCTAGGCCTCTCGACAATCACTCCTGAGCTACCGGGTCTAAGTCTGCACCATCTATCTCCTGTGATCCATAATATGTAGGACACATCTCCTCTAAGAAGTCGTCTGAAAAAAATATTCAGTCAGGATTAGAGCGAAATACAACCCAATAGCAGTTCCAATTAATTTACAAAGACTATAAAACAGTTATAGTAAGTAATACATGATGAGCAAGAAAAATAAATGAATCAGAGAATAAAATATAGTCACAGTTAATTAAAGAAGCAAGAAAGATAAGCATGGTGAATCAAGAAAGTATGGTAAATAAAGACTATAAGTAAATGAGAACTAATCTGAGATAGATATGATGTGTGTCCAGCAAGTATCATGTGAAGCCAGCAAGAAAGCACTATATTAGTATGTTTTGAAATACCGCTTTTGACATATAAACGACTAAGGGATAATACGGCTCATCGTATACTTGGTGTGCGATTGCTATCATTCCTAATTAGACCAGAAGGGGTGGTTCCAGATTTTGGAAATGTTTACATGTCTACTCGAGTATTTTTCTGCCCCGACTAGTACAAATAAATTCAAGTCCCGACATGTGAATCAAGTACGAGGCCAGCCAGATAAAGTAAGTGATGCCAATAGGTGAGTCCTGATATAGAGGCCAAACAAGTATGATGCACGTGTCGCAAGAGAGTGAATCCATATAATACTAATTCGTGTATCCATAGTGTCGAGAAATCAGGTAAAACAATATTATAGACTATAATCATAAAAATTATCAAATAATAGAAACTATCAGAGAATATACTTACTTATGGTCCAGAGCAATGAATGCCAAACTGTGTCCGAACTGGTGTCGTACTGACCTATATATGAGTTATCATGTTAAAAGGTGTTTCTGAATCATAATAAGTCTAAAATAGGTTAAAATCATATTTCTAGGTCAAGTCTAGTCAAACTAGGTCAAACTAGGTCCACACTTAATTCTAGGTTCACCTACCTATTGAGTTGACTTTTAGAGTCAACTAGTCAACACTAGTCAAGACTAGGTCAAACCTAGGTTTCTAGGTCAATACTAGGTAATGTCTAAATTATACCAACCATTAGACCCAAAACTTAGCTAATATTAACTAATATTATACTATACTAAGTAATAGAGGTACTAATAACATATATTATATTCGTTCATATAGTATACTATATTATCTACCAATACCTTGGCTCAAAACTACATTACCTTGATATATCCTAACTATTAACTTAATATCCTAATATTCCCCCAATATCTTAGCTATTCCTATCCATGGTATCTCAAATACCAACTCTCATAAATACCTATTATCTAACTTAATACCTAATACCTCACATATACCCCTTTCATAAAACCAATACCTTGATATCATTTACCTCAATCTTAACTAGCACCCTTACTTATTAGACTTAATTAAGGTATAACTTTCCTTTTTACCTTAATATATCTAATACCCTAACCAACTCTCAATACACCATCACTTGGTATCAAGGATATCTACACTCACCCTCTAGTACAGTATGATACACCAATAGCCCTTACACTACTCCTCATACTTACTTACTAATACCCTTACCTCATCTCACACTAATACCTCACATATGTATAGGGCACTAACACACTCATAGATGGATACATAAACACACACATATACACTTACAGGTAGTTGCTCTACTCCATTCAGAGAATATACATACTCTCTAACCCCTCTGATACTCATAGTCTTCTACTCACGCTGCTATACTTCACAAAAATTTGGCAACACAAATTTCCACTGACACACCTTGCAGCCCCTCTAACAAAACTCTAAGATGTGCAACCCTTGCCCAGGTCTGAATACCCCATTAAAACTCGATACTCCCTTAGATGCAACTGCATGCAAGTGAACATCCTGTTAACCATCAGTGCACTTGTATACTGACCAGATCTCTACCACAGTTGCACCTGGGAACCATTGTTATGTGCTCACTGTCATTGCCCCAGGTAACTGCTGCTACCCTCTCAACTTGCTGCTACCTATAGCATTCATTTGGATATTGCAGGAAAGTGCACCCAGGCTTATCAATTGACACCACCTACAACAAGTTCCTTCCCCAAGTGCACTGCCTGCACACACCATATACTAAACACACAAAGCCACACTCCCAAGATACTTCAATTGTACACCAAGAGTCACTAAAGCTCCTAATACACTGATACTTAATCTGCAATTATAGCAATCACATGCAGGTACCACTTATACTGTGATACTTAAATTTATAACTGGTATCTCACTACTATTCAAATGCACACTTAATCACCATATGATATTCTCTGATTCTCACATAAACACATAGATGCACCATAAAAATTGGCACAATAGTCTATACATTCTTCTTCCTTATCCTTACTATAATACTCTCTCAACCATCATACACTCACACTCACACACACAACAACCCAGCACAGACCATACCCCTCACATACGCACAATACCAACACTTAAAACCTACTGAATCTCATTAAATACCTTCATATTAGCTCACACTCACTTGCACCTAGCCTTGCCCATGCACTGGCATACTTTGATGAACACCTAATGGTACTATAGCTTACCAACTCTGCTGTAATGTACTGGTACATGTCCCCTTTTTCTCATCTGTCATGACCCATACCCGGATAATCAGGCACGAGTACATGGGTACGTCCAGCCTACACCGCAACATCGATGGTAGAACGCTGTCTGGGTCAACTCTACTATCTAAATATCCCAAACAAATAATATATATATGGTATCTGTCAATCATCTCAACTCCAAATGGAGGAACAATATGGTATCTGATAAATGTAACTATACTCAATCATAATGTAAACTAGGGAAGATAAAGCATGAGATGGAATAACGAAAGAAAGAGTCACAATACATCCACAAGACTGAAATAATATATACATGCTAATAACCTCAATAAAAGTCTAATACAAGTCTAATAATAATCTAAACCTCCTCAGACTCTGGTACTAAGTCCTCCTGCTCTAAATGAGTATCCTCTAATGGAACACCATCCTGCGGTCCGTGATATATGGACACTGGTCTACGAGCCAATCATCTGAAAAATATCCAGTCAGGATTGGAGCAAAGTACATACCTCTGAAAGCAGTTTCAAATACATAATCGAGCATATATAACAGATAATAGAAAATAATACAAGATAACTAAACAACAGAATGAAATAAACTAGAGTGAAGAGGTAATGTATTGGAATTAAGAATATATAATAGAATATTTGTAATATAAGGAAAATAAATGAAATCTAGCTAATGTGCCATGGAATAAAAGTTTATTATGTAATCGGTTTAGGTTGAACACGAATACAATATGGTAACTCGATTACACGTGTGGTATGTAATTGACATGTACACGAATACACTGGAGCTTTTGATCACATAATCAACTCCTATTCCCCCATCCCCAACTAATACCAATGGATCCAATCATGAAACATTACGAACACGAATATGGGCACACTGAATACGAGCAGTGTGTGTACACGAATATGAGCACACTGAACACGAGCAGTGTATGAACACGAAGTACATTAAATCAATACCCGATACACATAATAAAATATATGTGAATGAGTACCTGCTGAACACGGTAAGGGATAACATCTCCTGACAGGATCCATGTAGTACCAGTCCGTGAAACCACTGTGTCAGAATCAAGTATAGAGTTCTAGAACATGAGATATATATACTATTATGAAATAAAAACTAACAAAGAAATGTACTCGCCAGAGGTCCTAAGCAAGGTATGTCTCTCGATGCCCAAGCTAGTGTCACACAGACCTATATATGGTATATTGTATCAATACAAGATTTTGGAATAAAAATAAGTTAAACTAGTTCAATTCTAGGTCAACTAGTCAAACTTGGTCAAACTAGCTATTTTTAGGTTGTATGAGTCCATCTCTAGGGTATTGGGTCCATTCACTATGTAACTAGGCTATACTAGCTATGTTAGGATACTAGGATACCAACAAAATACCATATCATAAGATACACAAGTTATTAGATATGAAAATACTATAATATATATACAAGACAAAATATATAGTACTCCTAGCCAAACTAATGCTAAGTGGATACCTTCGCTTTGAACAAAATGCGGTATCACACCACCTACACACCCATCTTGATATACAAACTCAATACCTTGAGTATAAACCAATACATTGATATTACCTTGGTATCACAAGGTAATACAATATCTAACATTAGCTAACTAACCAACATACCTCACTATACACTAACATCCACTTAAACTTATAACGATACTACACCAACTAACATAACTAACCTACCCATCGGATATTCAATACCCATACCCAAGATACCTCAACTCTCATTACCTTGGTGTAACTCAAGGTAAACTAGAAATAATACTAATATATATATATATATATACTTAACTCACTAATAATATATACATAACTAACTTATCAATATAAACTAACTTAGATTATTAACTAGCTTAACTTAACTTATCTACAACTTAATTTCTAAGCACTTAGACTATTGCTACTTATTGTTACTGCTTCTGCTTATCGCTGTTACTGCTGTAGCTTACTGCTGCTTCTTGCTGCTTCTGCTGCTGCTTCTCCGGCCTGCTTATATATATATATATATATATATATATATATATATATATATATATATATATATATATATATATATATATATATATATATATATATATATATATATATATGTTACCACATACCCACACTAATGATGTGCACATGCAATCTTTAATTCTCCCATGACTACCAACACATCAAAATAAAATATAGAACATACACCTAATTATATAAATACATGTATATCATATAACAATTATAATTATAATACTCTAATAGCTATAACCAAGATAAATTGAATTAAAATGCAAGGAAACAAACACGTGGAGTGCACTGCACCCGTATCACACTCAATCTATGATACGCTTGTGATACAGATCCACCACACTACCAAATGTACCCCGAAGGACATGAGCAAGTATAAAATCCCAATTAGAAGCAACACGAAGTGTTAGCTATTCGTCTACGTACCCGTGTCAAAATATGACATGCTCAAACCCCCGTGTCGGAAGAAAACCCCCAAATCAATATGTATCGCCAAATTATTGGGATACGACCTACACATATCCAATTGTGGACACAACTAGTCACACACAATCAAACATATATCAATTTGGTCAAAATGACCTATTGACAAACACAATATGTGCCAATCTCGGAATTTCCCCAAAATTGACACAAAATACCATATAACTTTCTTCATAGGCCACCTATGAACCTAATTCCAATTTCTATAGGTAGCCTTAGTACATGGAAGGATTCTTAATAATTAAATTATAGATTTAGAGTCTAATTAGAAAGGAAAAATTGAATTGTACCTATTGGGATATAGATTTCCAATAAAATTCTTTAAATGAGTGTCAAGAGCCTTCAACTTGTAGATCATTGCTTCCTCCTTGTAGATCATTGCTTCCTCCTTGTTCTAATAACCTCTAATGATGAATAGGGAAGGAATTAGGAAGAAATTTGGGTAGAGATTGGTGTAGGGATGAAAGAATTTGGAAGAGAGAAATTCTAGATCTAGATTTGGAATAAAAAATGAAGAGAGAGTCTCTCTCTACTCCAAATGTGGTCGGCCTCAACCCCCTCCTCCAAGATACTATAAAATTTCCATATTACCCCTTAGGGCTTGTCATGAAGGAATTAATTAAGGAGGAAGGTTCTAGTCTAATTGGTTTAACTAATTAATTCATCCTCCTAATGAATGGGCTTATTATTGGGCTCAATTCTAACTAGAATTAAATGTTGGTCTATGGATCTAATCTAAACTAGTTAGGTCTACTAACAAAGTCCAAAATAACATCTAACAATAAATAAATAATATAATAAATAAATATTCAACATGCACAATATTTAATTAATTATAAAATGACCAAAATACCATTTCCAAGAAAATGTGGTAGTAACATCATCACACACACCTAAGGTCACTTACCCTGACCTTCCCCCCTCATTACACTACCGTAACTCTGAATACCCCAAATCCTAGTTACTTCAAATATGCAAGAAACTATAATGGTTGATGCAACTAAATTGGTTGCAGACCTCAGTTCCTACCCCATACTAACCTGTTACTTGTTGTATTGCAAGTTTTTCTCCATCCTTCATTCCCACCTGGCCACCACAGCAACCAACATGTTCCTTGCTTCCCACTGCCACTTACCTGAACCTCTAACCCATTTCACCCTTCTAGCAGACCTGGAACACACCACTAATCTGCACAGTGCATATATAATTCCATGTGCACAGATGTGCACAAGATCTCTGCTGCAGTTGCTCTTCCCCTCTTAACTACTGAACATCAAGTTCAAAAATATCCTATTACCCGAGTCTCCAGGAACATTGTTAGATATTGCTCTAATATCAGAACATTAATACCCATGGTAATATCTGAAACCACCAAGTCTGCAACTATAATTTGCAATGGCCCCTTGCCTCCACTTAACTCCTACAGCATCACAACCTCACTACGACAACAAAACAACAGCAATATAAATCCCAAGTTTTCCTTTGACTTCTAATGGCACCCCATGTGCAACACAGACACAAACCACCCTCCAAACACATATATATAAATATATATACGTATACATATATATACACATATATATAAATATATATGACACTCATAATATAGGTAAACACACACTACACTTACTCTACACCAAATCTCAAACACTTGGTATACAATACCAAGATACTCACCCTAAACACATGATACACCCACAATCATGGGACCAAATCCCCAATATCCATCAAACACCATATATACATATCAAATACATTATTATATCACTAAAGAGGTATTTTATCAACACCTAATGACCCAAACTCGAATTATTTCCAATTTTGGGGCACAATCAACATTTTATAAGAAGAAAATCATAGATCTAGATAAATGAGAGCTTCTAGCACCTAGATCTAGTCATAGAAAGCAATTTTCACCTATGGGAGAGTTTTTATAGGTCCAATGGGTATTTTTAACCATAAATAGAGTAAAAATAGAGGGTTACCTAGGTTTTGAGTGACCACTTTGAAGAACTCCAAATTTGGACACGAGAAAGACAAAGCGGACACGATTCTCAATACTTGGACTCCTCTTCAAGCTTACTCTAGAAATGACAAGCTCCTTAGCCTTCTTGGAAAATAAAAATGAGAGGGATGGGATTTGAAATGGATTGATTAGGGTTTGCTCTCAAATTTGGGGATAAACTAATGGAGGCTACTATGAAAAAAATAGCTTATATAGACTCCCCCCTTAGTGTTAGGCTTAGGTTTTGTGTCATGATGGTTTAATTTGACTCAAAAGTCCCTCTCATTCTTTCATGAATATGATCTTATAACTCTTAGAAAGGAATATTCTATTCTTTAGTCCAAATAGGTTTAATGGTCCTAATCTAGTCATGACTAACTAGTGGTTCAACTTAACTAGTCTAAATTAAATAAATAACTCATTAGTCACATATTATATATATATACACATAAAAATTTTAAATTATAGCAAATTACCAAAATACCCTTGTCCTAAAAATGAGGTGGTTATACTTCGGGCCGGGTTGGTGTGCACTACAAATACTGTCGTGAGCCTCACGGAGTGTTTGCTTTGCCTTTGTATTCAATAGGCGCATTCTATAGGCATCGTAGCAGAATCCTATCATAGGAACGACGATACAATATTTTAGTAGTCGTATCGTAATAGAACCGGAGGGAACGTCTCCAGATAGAAGTGGCTTTCGGGTCCTCGGGGAGAATTCCATAGACTGTGTAGTCGATGAATATGAGTCCCTAGTCTTGGGTGTCGGTGTCTACCTTCGCTGAGTAACTTAGACACATACATAGGTTGTTTTCGGATAGACTAGTTCTTGGCTGACCATAGTGATCAACTGATGAGTATTGAACGGAACGGCCAAAGAAGCGGCGAGGCGGCCGGGGCGTCAGCCTCGATATTTTACAGTTGGGACTCGTGATCTATGAAGAACTTGTTAAAGGTGGATATTCTACTTAGTGCAGCTTGGTCATAAGGGATTAACTTCCTATGCCGGACTTCGTACTCGCCCCGGACCTGACTGACTAATCAATTTAGAGTCACTGTTGGCTTCTAAGTAGTCCACTCCTACTTGTTTAGCAAGTTGGAGCCCAATAATGAGAGTGTTGTAATTTTCTATATTGTTGAAGCATGACTCTGTAAGATAGTAAGTGGGGTGGATAACCAAATCGTTGGGGGAAATCAGTACTATCCCGACCCCAGCAACGATATTGCCTTTGGTCCTTGTTCTTGAAGTACCGTCTAAGAACATTTGCCAAACGACCTCTGTTGTCGTCATGTTGGAGTCCACCACTTCGTCTAGAATCTCGTTGTATAGTTTTGATATTTCTGGCACCGGATAGACAGCCAGAAAATAGGCCAATGCTTAGCCCTTGACCGCCTTTTGTGGAACAAAACTCATACTTTATGGTGACAACAATATGGCCAACGTAGCCAAGTGAGAATTATGCGCCCCTAGCTTGGTCAAGAGGACCCTGAGGGGGTTGACTCGCGATATTACATGAATGGTATGCCCCGACACTTGGTGCCGGGTCTTCTGGATAGCAAAGTTCAGGGCAAGGCACTCCTTCTCAAATGGGTTGTACATATGGTCCGTGCCAACCATCATTCTGCTAAGATAATAGATGGCATGCTCATGACATGTATCACTCTTCTAGGCTAGTAGCACCGAGAGAGTGATCCATTGCACACAAATAAAGCAAGAAGGGTCTCCCCATTACTAGGGCCACCAGGATTGGAGGATTTATGAGGTAGCTCTTGATGTCGTCGAATGATTGTTAGTATTCTTTAGTCCATACAAAAGTGACTTCCTTCTTCATAAGATGGGTGAAGGGTTGGTGTCACTCTTGTTCTTGATATACATATTTGGAACATATTAGTTTTTCTGCTTATATTATTTATTGCTTGTATGAAAATTAGGTTGTATGTCATGGAGACTAGACCCATTCTTTCGTTCAATTAGACTCATAGTTTAATTGTTGGGTTGGTTTAGTCATGAATGAACCCATGGTCTAAATCTCAACCCTAGCATATATAAGTTAACTTATTTCTCTTACTTCCCACATTCTTTTTTTTTTCCTTCCTTCATTTAGGCAAGTACACTTTGCACTACATGGAAAAATCTCATAAATCTTTATTCTTGCTCTTTTCTTGTATTTTTTTAGTATAATATGTTTATATTATGATTCCAAACACTTTTAGTACTGGGAGTTTTTGGTTTTAATGGGTGGATATGAGTAGATTTACATTTAAAGTTTAGGGTTTTCATGGGTTCCTTGAATTTTTTGGTGGTTTTGATCTTTTAAATATGGTATTTTAGAAAACCAGTTTTAGGGGTTGATGGAGCACTTCATTTCGAGCATTTTGTCTTTTGGTTTACTTGATTCGGGATTAAAATAAGATTTTTATGAAGAAAATAATTTTTAGGATTTTTAGAGTTTTTGCCCTGGCCGAACCTGCTGTTTGGAGAAGACAAAGTCTTCATGCGGCCAACGAGTTATGCATCTGAGAGTGTTATGTGGCCTGAGTGTTATACGGCCTGAGCTCCTTGCCTCATTCTGACCAGCATGTGTCCATCTTGTTGGATGCATGACTGCCATTACACAAGTATTCTGGAGCTAATCCATGAACTCCTTGTGTTTCACTCATTGAACGAATGAGAAATTTGCTAAGTCCAAAAGAGCAATATGCAGCCGAGTGTCCCATGCGGCCTGGAGACTATGCGGCCACCATTCCTTGGACACATGACTCTGAACCTTAGGCACATATTTTCATGATTTTTTCTTTTCTCTCTGACACTTTATGGCTTATCACATCCATCACTTCAGTCACTTCTCTGACACATATTAAATGCACGTCACTCAACACTTGTCCCAAGGAGTGGACTTTGCCCTGTCATATGCGGCACTGATTCCATGCGACACCGACCCATATGCGGCCGAGACTTCCTATGTGGCACCGACTCATATGCGACCGAGACTTCCCATGTGGTACTGAGCCCATGCGTTACCGACCCATAAGTGACCAACTTCATATACGGCATATGTCCTATGCGATACTGACTCTATGTGTCCTTGATCCTCATGCGGCCTATGTGCACGATTTATTGATTTGCTTGGTTGTAATGCTTTATAGAACTTTTGTGATTCCATGTATGATTTTAATGATTGCTAATGTATGTGAGCTATATGACCATGTGTTAGATCTGACTATGTGCTAGAACTTGTATGATTTACCAATTATTAGTAACTTGACTCGACTATTAGTATCTGTGCTGATACACTTACTATGTGATATGTGTTCCTACGTGCTAAGTGTTTCTACGTGATTATGTTACATGTTTCACACCGAGGTGTGCCTACGTGATAAGCGACATGTGATGTAATAAATTCCTCCAGTATGGACATGATAGTTGGTCAATAACCAAGCGTGGCTAGGATTCGTTTGACTGTTACATCACGCTGGGGTGAATCCAAATTGAACTGCAAAGTGACAAAGTGGATTCGTACCTAGCGTGCCCGTACTACGGTACGACATGTAAGGGGGTAACATGTGACCATGCCATATGATTCCAGGTAACCGAATGGTTAACTAGGCAACTAAAATATGTATAGCAATGGGAGGGATAGAATCCCGAGATCGTGCTTAACTAGCCACCCTCAATCATTATATGGAGCGTGAAGGTAGGCCCCCATGGATATTATTTGAATCCTCATTAGTGGATGACAATATTCGACTATTATATTATACTATGTGTTCTATATGATCTTAGCATGATGGCCTTACGAGGGACCGGTGCATATTACTATGTGCTATACGGCGATTCATGTTTCGGCTAGCCCCTACTAGAACATGGTTCGATCTGAGAATTCCTATTATATGCATAATACCTCTGAGATAACCCAGACTCCGCCTAGTAAGTCGTACAAGTGAATGGTCGATTATATAATCGAGTTTGTTTGTGTATTATATCTGCTGTCAAATAGTCTAGGGATATAGACTATCATGGTGCGATGGTCTAACCCTTGTCTATGTTTGGTTATAGAGTTAGATTATTGTGTCACGATAGGCAATAAATCAAAACTATGAGGCAAAACTATATATATATATATATATATATATATATTTCATAACCTGGTTCTATTTCTTCATTCATGCTCCTTTGTGGTACTTGCTATTTGGGTTCTAACCCCATTGGTTTTGCATGGCCAGGTTTAGAGCTAGCACCTGAGGATCAAGCGTACTTTTCCCTGAACAATGGCACGCACCAGACGGATGGCCACTGAGGAAAACGAGTGGGTTTCTTCTTACATGCTCGTTAGCCATAAATCTGGACATTTAGTTTCCTTACATGATTGTAATTAATCAGACTGTAGCTGATCATGGTCATGTACTTTTGCTACTATATCAGCTTTCTTATTTTTGTACAGCTGGTTTCCTGAATGTTATGGCAGGGCGTTTGGGATGCCTTACTTTATGGTCATATATGTTTTATATTTGCTATTCTTACTTGACTGATTGAGACAATAGATGTGCTGTATGACCCTAAGTGACTTGCTTGTAGTATGCACTCCCTTGTCTAGTTACAGCCGTGACCACCGTGCGATATTCTATAACATGTACGGGGGCGCTGGCCACTTCCGTCTCCATATTTTGGTACTGGGGCGTGACAGTTGGCAACGTCCAGAGAGGTTAGCAAAGAACCTCATGATGAATGCTAACCTTCCTTGCAGACCATGAAGCTCTCAAAGGTTCTTCGAAGGACGCATATCGAGGATAGCCTCGATCTTCTCAGGGTCTATGTAAATACCCTTTGAGGTGATGATAAAGCCCAAAAATTTACACTGGAGACTCCCAAGAAGGACTTAGTGGCATTCATCTTTAGTTGGTGCCCTCGTATCAGGTCAAATACCGTCTTCAAGTCTTAAAGATTGTCGCCTTGGAAGCAACTTTTGACAGTGATGTCATTAACATAACACTAAACTTTCTTGCACAAATTCTCGCGGAAGATGGTGATCATAGTTCGCTGGTATGTAGCACCTGCATTCTTCAGACCAAAGGGGATAACTGTGTAACAATATACCCCTATCGGTGTTCGGAATGACGTATATTTTTCATCATCCAAAAATATCTTGATCTAATTATAGTCCGAGAACACGTCCATGAAGGACATAAGCTCGAAGCCACAAGTGTTGTCAATCATTACATATGTGATCGGGAGAGAAAACTCGTCTTTTGGGTATGCTGCATTCAGATCACAAAAATCTAAACAAACTCAGATTTTGTCATTCTTCTTGATGACCAGAACGATGTTGGCTACCCAGTCTGGATGTTACTATTTACGGATAAAGCCACTAGTTATTAGTTTGTTAACTTCTGCTTCGATGGCGTTCGTGATGTTCGAACGAAAGTGACATTACTATTCCTTCACTGGCTTAGCATTCAGAAAGATGTTGAGCTTATGTACTGCTATCTGGCTTCGTAGCTCCAGGCAAAGACGTTGATGTACTCCCTTACGAGCTGCAGCAGGGATTCATGATCCTCACCGGACAGACTCTTGCTGATAAAGATGGATTTAGGAGAGGATTCATCGCCCAGATCAAATTGTATGAATTGTTTTTCAATGGGAGCCATTGTTCAAAGCACAGCTCCCACTATGAGTCTAGGCATTGGGCCCATGGCTCAACCTCGAAGAGTTCAGATGGTTGGTCATCATCTTCCTCTAGGTGAGTGGATACAATGTTGACAGATATTTTTTGTTTGAGCATATCTCCGATACTTGTATTGGAGTCCCATACAAAGGACTCTGAAGAGTGAGATTGGAATTCATCTTCTTCTTCTGACCCTTAAGGAGTTATTGATGGTGTGACATACCCCAGGTCCTGACGGGTTCACTGGTAGTAGGCCTCGGACTTTCCTATATGGCCGATAAGAAGCGGAGGATGACGCCGACCCTTGCCATAATTTAGGCCTTTGTCGTTCTTTATGTCATATCCCAAGTTCGGGACGATGAGTTTGGTTTATGAGTTGTAGCGGTATAGCTGCATCTTACCACTATCCAGGGGTGTTTCTTCGGCGGGGAAGACTTGGTGATGCTCTACCCTTCCGATGATGATGGGTTTGCCACCCCTCCTTGTGGCGGGCACTATGAAATAAGTGCCCTAACTTGGGAGGACTCAGTTTACCGTATAGGTGGTATTTACTTGTGTATGTAGTTGTAACCATAGACCGTATTCTAAGGAATAAATTATACTTAAATGTGAAACATCATAGTAGCTCAAAGACAACCCTTTATTGATAAAATATGGTATCTTGTCTGCAGGGATTACATCATCTATGGAAGGAATGTCAGCATGCGCAGTCATGTATTCTCCTAGTTCGTCTTTACTGAGCTCGCTTCCAGTATGAGTGACGGCTTTGAAGTCCTTTTGTGAAGCTTTACAACCAGAGGTTCAGAGGCGGTGGCTGGTGTTGGATCCTCTTTAGGTGGTCGATGCGATCTTTATAGGCGAACGACCAGAGATTCGGGTGCCTTCTTGTCAAGTTTTACTATGAGGGGAGGGGCCGTGTTAAGGGCTCGTCCCTTGAGACGGACCCTAAAGGGTTCGTCCGGTGTTACGCCAACTTTTGCTTCATCATCGACGTCATTACCACCTTCACCTTGGTGGACTTGTTTGTACAAGATTAAGTCAGAGTAATATGCTTTGACTCCCTTGAATGGATCTACATCGGCAAATTCTGTTTTGACGACGTCGTGATCATCAAAATACTTCAAGCATTGGTGCAGAGTAGATGGCACAATTATGTACTCCTGTATCTATGGGCTCCCCAACAAGATGTTATAGGATATATCTACGTCTACGACGTAGAAAGTGACCTTTGTTCGTAAGTCGCTGATCTGACACTTCAGGCTAATCTTACCCGGGGGAGCTCCTTCCGGCATTGAAGCCACTGATGGTAGTATTGGTTGCTTTCAGTCGATGCATTAGGATTCCCAAGTTCTGAAGTAGACTCCATGGGATGATGCTGAGATATGAATCAGGTTCGATGTACATCCGGTCCATATTAATGGTCCCGATATATCATGTATAATACAAAGGGCGATCATGCCTATTATTTTTTAGCAATATGTCCTGTTGCAAGAACGTGATGTTGGGTATTGTCTCCATTATATTATTGCAGTGGGGACATGCAGCGGGATCCTCGGTCGATGGCTTGACCTGGGCCATGTAGGTTTCGGCGTTCTGTAATGCCTCACTTAGAGCATCTCAGGTGTCTTTGGAGAGATGGAGGAGCTCAAAGAGTGATAATTTAGCTGGTATATTGACAAGTTGTGCTAATATATCAAAGTTATAGGGCTTCTCCAGTCCCTGAGTTGTATCCTTTCGTAAAGGCTTCTTGAAGCGAGTCTCCTTCTGTATTTGTTTGTCCGTTACGGGAGGCTGAGATGCACCCGGATCGGATGCAACGGCTGGAGGAGAGACGTCTTCGGTAGTATTGTAGTCGCACTGATAGCTGAGTCCCTAACTAGTTGCTCCCGCTATGGCTTCCTCGATGGAGGGAGAAACCATGTGGCAGGCTCTGGATTTCTTGGACTTTGTGGTAGAAGGCGCTGCTTGTTGCATCAAGTTTGGAGCAAGATCTGGGTGAACCCACATGACCTCGCCTCATGGTGTGCTAAAAGGTACAAACCTGGCCGCTTGGTCGCGAGCTGGGGGAAGATTGACATCCTCCATTATTGTCCTGAAAATTACGACAACACCATCTTGGGCTTTCGTTAGAGAAAATTCACCGAACTAGAGAAATACCATGTTGGCAGCGACCGTCTTATCCTCAAAGTCTAAGGTGGGAGCTTTGGAATCAAGCAGACGCTAGATGTATCATTTCAACATGTAGCAATCCCGTATTGGGTGGTTGACGAACCGATGATAGTGGCAGTACTTGGAATTATCGGCCTAGTCTGCCTCATTAGGGCATTTGATCTCGAAAAGTTGGAGCTTGTTTTCCTTCAACAGTACTTCAAAAATTGTCATGACGACATCGCTGTCGAAAGAGTAAGTCTCTCTTGGTTTTCGAGTTTCAGCCGACTTCTGATTTGGCATAGAGGATTTCTTGGACACATTGACGGTAAGGGCCTGCTTTCCTTTTCCATCATGGCTACTATTGTTGTTGTTGTTGTTGTTGTTGTAATGGTGCTTTTTTCTATCGTCAGTGACGGGGATCTATATTCCCAGCAATCGGACATCCTTCACATTCTTCTCAGCGGTGACGGCACATATGATAACTATCGTCCAATCTTTGAATTAAGTAGCATCCGTTCAGAGTCTTACTGTCGGAAGTAGATTTCTTCGATATGTGTCCATTAGTGTAGACTCAGGATTATCGGGGGTAGTTTTAGTGTCTCTTTCCTATATCGCTGTATGTATTCCCGTGCAGGATCTTTTTCTCTCTGAGTGATGTCCATCAGAGAGGACTTCGTCATGTCATTTCCTCCGTCATAAAATCGGGCAAGGAAGAGACTTTTAAGATCTTCAAATGATGAGATATAATTATCTTGGAGACTGCAAAACCAATCAAAGGCTACTCCAGACAATGCCCTGACAAAGAGCTTAGTGAGAAGAGCATCATTGCAAGGTAGATACCCCATCGCCATCTCTAACTCATGTATTGACGGGACGATGTCTTCCCATTAAATGGAGTCATGGCGAAGGGATTGTACTTGGACGGGTATGGCACATTCTTCGACTCGAAAGGATATGGTTGTCGTATCCTGAGCTCGCACAGTGTGTCCCGATTGCCCATTGAGTCCAGGCGGACTTGAAGTTCCCGTACTTTTCATATTGCTTTCCAGGCCTCATCAACTGCGGAAGGAGTAGGTGATCCCGGCAGGGTAGGATGACCTTCGGCTGGGGAAGCAGTTGCATTCGAGTCCTCGTTGGTACCAAGATCATGGCTTGCTTGCGCAGAAGCTCTTGGTGGTTGTGCGATCAGGCTTGCCCTGAGTTCTAGACCGTCTGGGTCAGAGACTGCATTGAGGCACTCATGTTTTGCATCATAGCCTCGAGGGTCTCGAGACCCTGTCGATCACTGGTACCTTCATTATCATCTCCAGCCATGTATATTATCCTTACATGGGGAGAGACAGATGGGACTGTGAATCTCTTACTTTCTTCCTCACACTTGCATCGAATAGTCCTCGAGGAAAGTTGGCAACGCTGCATCTTCCTCAGATTCGAAAGGAATACTACCCCCAGCATCGGAAGCTACTTCGCTTTGATGAGGGTGACTACCCCCAGGAATCTCTATGTTTATCCCTTGAGAATCAATATCCCCTTGGAACGACGGATTGTTATAGAGTTCTGGAGGATTGTTACCCCTAGCTCGTGGAGTTATCTTGGATTTTAAGGAAGTACCACCCCCAATTGTTGATAGTTTTGCCTTCGAGCGGGTGCCCAGGAAAACTCCTTCTGTAGGTACCACTGCTTGCCTCCGGCTCCTCGACACATTGGTTGAGAGTGGAGGGTTGGAGGTGCTGGACTTTCGTTCTCTCATCATAGAAGGAGACTTCCAAGTGGAGCAACATGAGTAGAAGGACAACTCCTCCTCTTCTGGTATTTGTACATGTTTTTTGGGACACTGTCGGATGGGTGATTTTGGTTGCAGTCATTGAAATGTGGATTGCCTGTTGGCAAGTACTGCTACTTTAGCACATTAGTAGTTGATGATGATGTTGGCACAGCGATGCCCAGGAGGGGACATCTCATATGCCATAGTTGCTTCCCTTTCTTTGCGTTGGTGATTGATTACGTCACGCAAGTCAGGCGAGGGGTTATTCACCTTTGCACCCTTCTTATGAGCACGGGTAGACCGAGCACCGGGGTATGTATTTATTATTTTTGCTCCCTAACCTGGGGTTCGTACAAGAACTTGCCCTAAGTTATGAGTGGAGGACTTTTGAGACTGATCCTGTCCGTGTGATACTGTGGGCTGGGCGCATGGGACGGTCTTGTAAATATTTCCATCAGGGGAACGCATTATAGTTAGCGGCGCATGCTAACGGTCAGCCATCTGAGCAGTTGCTTGAACATGGCGATCTCGCACTGCTCTAGACTTTCTCGTCTTAGCATGCATGGGCGCATAGTACGAGGATTCTAAGTTTGGGTTTTCTTCTTTTTCAGTATGGCGCATAGGGTCAGATCCGTATGAGATTCTGTCGAAGACAAAGTCTTTGTTGCCGTCAGGGGCACATGCAGCTACCTTCCTACGCCTGGAGTTTGGTGCCGCATGGTTCTTCTTCTATGCCCCTCATTGTGGACACATGGACCGTATATCAGCCACCAAGCTTCTAGCATCGTTGTGTTTTCCTCTTCTAGAGCTCAAGTGCTAAGAGGTCTTCTCCTCAGACGTGGCTGTCGTATGAACAGGGACAGCCTGGGTAGACGCGTGATGTGCATCTTGAGCATCAAGTAGAGAAATGGGGAGCGCATGCTCCGCAGTTGGATAAGGCACACTGGCCTTAGCGACCCATATCCTGCAGGCCTTTACTACCAAAATATGATGAAATAGCGACATTTTTAGCGACGTTATCATAAAACGTCGCTAATATTAAAGACTTGAGCGACTCCAAAAATAAATGTCGCTATATGTCGCTATTGGCGACAATATTGTACGTTTAGCGACTGTACTTCAGTTTTTTAAAAGAGTAGTCACTATAAGCTTCTTTAAGGTCGCTAAACGTCGTTAAATTTTTTGATTACCGACGTTAATTTTTTAATTTTTAGCGACGTTTTTAGCGACGTCGCAAACTTTTTAATTAGCGACGTCTATTTATGATGTCGCTAATTTTTTTAATTAGCGACGTTCAGCGACGTCTATTAATGACGTCGCTAAAATTTTTAATATAGGGTTCATGATTTCGTTTTCCCCCATTCTGTTGAACTCCTCCCCAAAATTTCGAAAAACCTTCCCTCCCCCCCCTCCGACGAAGTACCCCCCCTCCGCCGTCCTCCTCCTCCCCCCATCCATACCCCCCACCGGCTCCCCCACAACCCCCCTACTTTGGCTCCCCACCCCCCAAGTGACCCCCTCCCGCACGGATCCTCCCTTCCGGCGTGGCTTCTCCCCTCCGACGACCTCGGGCTTCTCCTCCTCCTCCCCCTCCTCCTCCTCCTCTAGGTAAACCCTAACCCTATCCCTTTCTCTCTCTCTCTCTCTCTCTCTCTCTCACAGATGCAGATACGGTATGACCCTGACACAAATATGACACATACACAATCACAGACAAACCCTGACACATGCACGACACACACACACTGACACAGACATGACACACTCATACACTGACACTGACACGACATGGGACATGACATAGACCCTAACCCTATCTCTCTTCACTGACACGACACAGGATATGACACAGACCCTAACCCAAAGCCGAGATACGACGCAGACCCTAACCCTATCTGAGTTAATTAGACGCAGTCTTGGATATCAAGTAAGGTATTGTACAGTGCACACGTGTGCACAGTACAGTGAGGGTGTGTGTGTGTATGTGTGTGTGTGTGTGGATATCTCGATGTTGCGGACACTAACCCTATCCTAATCCTAACTCAGAGACACACACACATGCGGACACTAACACTAACCTAAATTCGAACACGCGGACACACTAACACGCATACACTAACCCTAACACAGACACGAACACACATACACATGTTTGTATCATTTCATCTCATAATACGTATGGTGAAATTATAGGACACATGGATATGAACGTTTAGGACACGATATCGAGGACAAGGTTGTAAGCATTTTATCGGACACGGACACACGTATACATGTCAAGTGTGTATATCCAAGAGTGTATCAGTGAGTGTCAACTATATATCCTGGACCAAAAAAAAATTGATACTAGATATCCATGACGACTTTTCAATTAGAAAGTCACGGCCTAAACAAATATCAAGTGTGGATATCCAGGATACAGAGTTGACACTCACTGAAATACTGCAATATGAGTATCCAGGATACAAAGTTGAACGAAGAAGTATCAGTGCTAGGACTAGGTGTATCAGTACATGTACTGTATTCCTCAGTATTCTTATGTGTGTGTAGACGAGTAGGTGTATAACATAATTGGGTATTCTTGAGTATTCTTATGTGTGCGTAGACGAGTAGGTGTATACACTACCAAATATTCATATGAGTATATACTTGAACGATGTATATTCATCTTTGTAGAAGTATCTAGAAATGGATATAAATTACTATTTGCGTAATTATTCGTGGATGTACAACCGTCATCCTGATGACATGTGCGGTATGCAAAATAAATTTATAGAGAGTATACAGCAGTTTTTGCAGTTCGCCAAGGCATTCCCTCAGTACATGGACGGTACCAAAATTAACTATCCGTGTGTGAGATATCGCAACTTAAAATATCATCCAGAAGTGGAAGTCATATATCATTTATACTCGAAGGATTTTATGCCGAATTACTATCAGTGGACCGCGCACGGAGAACTTATGTCTTTAGCATCGAAGTCGGAGCCTTATATGGAGCCGTATATGGATGTCCACAACCACGCTGCTTACGACGACGAGTGGGTGAATATGGTTTTTGATGCGGCAGGGCCTAGTTTTGATCTGAACAATCATGATGCAGCTGAGGAGGCACCGAATATCGATGTTACGTAGTTCATGGAGTTGCTGGAGAATACAAGGACTCCATTATATCCTGGTTGTGAGGATCATTCACTATTGGAGGTGGTTATAAGATTATTGAGCATCAAGTCCGATTTTAACATGTCACAAGAATGTTATAACCGACTAATAGATTTAATTATAGAGATCTTGCCAGAGGGTGCAAAGTTGCCTAAAGACTTCTACCGATCTAAGAGGATGGTGAGATCGCTCTAGATGGAATACGAGAAAATTGATACATGTCACAACGGGTGCATGTTGTACTACAAAGACAACAAGGATGAAGATGCGTATAGATTCTGTGGTGCTGATCGCAACAAGGCCACTGGTAGAGGAAAGTATGTCGGTGCAAGAAAGCCTATCGATTCGATGCATTACGTTCTTTTGACGCCACGGATGGTGAAGGAGACTGCAGAAAATATGAGTTGGCACAGGCGGGAACAGATCAAAGGAGGATTGGATCATCCATCCATTGGAGAAGCATGGAAGCACTTTGATCGAAATATCCATATTTTGCTTCGGATCCGCGTAATGTCGGATTGGGGCGCTCCTCCGACGGTTTTACCCCATTCGTACTTTCAGGCTCCCAATATTCGTATTGGCCTGTGATCGTCACTACGTATAATCTACCACCTTGGATGTGCATGAAGACTCCGTATATGTTCCTAACTGTTATTATTCTAGGTCTAAACAATCCGAAGAGGAACATCGATATCTATTTACAGCCTTTGATTGATGAGTTGAATCAGCTGTGAGAAGTATGTGCCAACACGTACGATATTTCTAGAAAGCAGAATTTCTAGATGAGGGCAGCACTTATGTGGACCATCAACAACTTTTTGGCCTATGAAATATTATTATGATGGAGCACTCATGGTCGTCTCTCATGTTCGTATTGTATGGACCGCACTAAGGCTTTTCGTTTGAAACATGAAGGCAAACCGTACTTCATCGATTGTCATCGATAATTTTTGCTGAAGGATCATCCGTACCAGAGGAACATCTTTTTTTCGAAATAAGATACTAATCGCGGCAAGAATAGAATTTGGAACAGGAATACTTTTTATACGGGTATTGTGGAGAAGGCCAATCCACCGCCAAGGTAGCCCGAATACACGATATGGAAAGAGGTAAAAGATTTACCAAGTGCTATCGAAGAGCCTACTAAGGGGTACAAGTGTAACAAATTTGGTCACACCCATAACTGGACGAAGAGGAGTATATTCTGGTATCTTCCATATTGGAGCACCAATCTGATCAGACATAACCTTGATGTCATGCATATCGAGAAGAATATGTTTGATAAAATAATTAATACTGTAATAGAGGTAAAGGGGAAGATGAAAAACAATCTGAAGTCCAGGTTGGACTTAGAAGAAATATATAGACGTCCTGTGTTGTATTTGATAGATGAGGGGAATGGAAAGTTAAAGCAGCCTAAGTCAATTTTTTCACTAGAGAAGGAGGATAAATGAAGACTTTGTAGGTAGATTCAGGGTCTAAAATTTTCAGACGGGTATGTGTTGAACTTGAGAAGATGCGTTGACCTCAAGGAGAACAAACTGGCGGGTATGAAGAGCCACGATTGTCATGTATTCATGGAGAGGTTAATTTCGATTGCATTTCAGGAATTCTTACCGCAGGTCATTTGGGATCCATTGACAGAGCTTAGAATATTCTTCAGAGATCTTTGTAGCTAATATTATGGTACTAATCAGCGGTTGCTTCATTGTTTTTCAGCACATATAATGATGAGTTGAGGTCAGTTAGACCCTACATAATAGACGAAGAAGTAGAAGAAGAAATGAGACGTTATTTTTCTTCTTGGTTGAGCACATATATAAGAAGCTCGGTAATTACTTTTTCTATATACACTTACACAATAAATAACTTACTATCGCTACTTTGGTATTTAGGTCGATCGTCTAATAACACCTGAGACTGAATCTATTAGAACTCTAGCTAAGGGACCAATTATTGCCATCAAAATATGGCCAAGTTACTTTGTGAATGGGTTTAGGTTCAAGTCAACAAATGCTCCGATCAGAGACAGCTTTCTGGATATTGATTCCACCAAAAATAGTTGTTTGTGTATCAAATATTCGAACTACAAAGACGTCGATCTAGGCAATGATTTTTTTGGCATATTATGAGAGATTGTGGAGTTGACATATAATTATGGCACATAACCTGCTAAGATCGTGATATTCAAGTGTGAATAGTTTGATCTGATTCAATATCAAGGTTGAAAAATTGACAAGCATGGTCTTGTAGATATAAACTACAAGCGTAGATATCAAGGCTACGGACCATTTGTCCTATCAAGTCAGGCTCAGCCCGTGTACTTTATAACTTATCCTAGATGGGGGACAGCGAGGTCGAATTGGTGGGCAGTATACAAGACTAAAGCTAGAAATACCTTTGACATTGACGAAATAGCTTATCAGGAGGATGAGCTACCTCTTGTAACAAATATTGTAGATGTGGACTCAACAGAAGTTACTCATTATACGACTAATAATGTAGAAGAGGTAGAATTATCCGAAGAGGAAGATAAAGATGAAGTAAATAAAAGTGAAGATGAGGAGGACGAGGAAGGCGAACAAGATGAATTTTCTGAAGATGATTGAAAATAAAATATTTTGACTGTAGAATATACTATTTTGACGAAGAAATGTATTATATTTTGACTGTAGAATGTACTATCCATTTAGACTTGTGACACTACTAGTTATTTACTGTACAATTCTATTAATGTTGTGAGATATGCATAATATTTTAATTGTAGAATATATTATATATTTGTTTATTTGTTCTATTATCATATGTTGTTATCAGGTATGACAGGACAACGCGGAGCGTTCGATAGGTCCCAAGGTAGACGGAGTGCTCCTCCGGTACTACCTACTATTGGTTCTGGATCCTCAGCGCTAAGTACTCCAGTATATTAACCAGTTACATCTTTGACTGCGACGAAGTTACGTGGCAGCACTCATGGGACGAGTAGTTCCAGGCCTGAGACTACTCCCTCGTCCAGTATTCCACCTGCTGACAGAACCATGGAGACAGATGAGAATATGGCAGAGGTTGAGCCGACGTTATCCCAACATAATCTAGATCCTCCATGCGCACCTCCGGACGAGACGAGGACGGAGATTTGGACCGACGGTACCAAGTAAGTCAATTAGTTGGTTTAGCATCATATATATCGTGTATTTTTTTATTCATCATATATTCACTTTTTTGATAAAAATAATTATCTCTATATAGATATCCTTCCTTGTCGGTACAGAGATGCCTGGGCCACTTTCTGAGGTACAACTATGGTGGCCCTTGGATCAACTACTGATGCTCCAGATGAGAGGAAGGAATTCTGGTTTGCGCACTTTAAGGTAAAAGTATATTATATCAATCATCTAATTTATGCATATTATATAACTTACTAAATTACTTCTTGTAGCAAACATATTTCTATCCATCACACCGGGACGAGATGATCGAGCAGATATTTCCTGCCGTTATCGCCAAACTGATCCGTGATGCTCTAGATGACCAGAAGGCTCGTGATCACAAAGAAAAACTGATCCAAGGTTGGATCACGCCTGAGTAGTGGACTGCGATGAGGGCTAGATTCGAAGATCCAAGGTACAAGAAAAGGTTTGAGAAGGCCAAGGCGGCTAGGCAGAAGGCAGCAAAGAGGTGTGGTAGCTTGATTCCGATGATAAAATATTTCTGTCGTTTGGTATATTTTTTATTTCAGATATATTATTTTAATGCAAGTACGATAAAATGGTAGTTGGATAAAATATTTAAGTTTAGTACTAAATAATATATTTTTAACAGGTACAGAGGGGTGAGGATGCCAACATGGTGACCGTCTTTCGGGCCACCCATCGAAAGAGCGATAATCTCATTGATGAGAGGATCTCGCAGACCTATGTAAGTATTACTTTACTTTGTGTTAATTTTAATATAACTTAGGAAATATGCAAATAAATATCAATGCAGTTAGTAATAAGTACCTTAGACACATTAGCAATTATCGAGTATGCAAACTTTTCTAAGCCGAGTATCTTAGGCTGCGTGAGCGAGCGACTGCTAGTGCACCAACAGCGGGAGAGGCTGGTACTTCCTCGCAATCCCGTCGGCGGACGACCTGTGGGTGACTGCCGCTGGTGGTCTCCAGAGGGGTAAGTACTAGGTACAGGATCCTATGGCGCCCTTGTTGCGACACAATCATCTAGTACCTCCACGGCAAGTGCGCATTCCCCACAGCCCTCGCAGGCGTTGGTCCGAGTCCAAGAGATCGTTGACCATCAGATTGCGTCTCTCCGTGACGAGTTGCTGCGAAGGATGGAGGAGCAGCCCCAGTCCCAGCCGCAGGCGGACGATGCGACGCTCATCGCACAATTTGATACGCTCGAGCGCAGCATCATGGATCTCAGGGATATGACAACTGATCTTAGAGCATCGGCAGTGTACAGCATGATGGAGCTGCAGGCATCACAGTTGTCCATGGGAGACAGGCTGACAATGATGCAGGATTTAATGGTTCATAGCAGTATGAGGCTGTTATCTACCATAGATTTATACAACCATCGACTAGCAGAGTTAGAGCACATACGTCCTTCTGGTGCGCCTTCATCGACACATACTCCACTAACATCACTGCCTGCTCCATCGACATCAGTACAATTTCACGGGAGCATTATGATTTGTTCTTATCCCTGATGCGCGCTGGTAATCATCCTCCTTCAGATCCGTAATAGTCCTAGTTAGGATATTTTACTGATTGTTTGTGTTTTGACTTATGATATTTGGTCATTTATGAATATTCTTTATTTTTGAGGGTTTCAGACTTTATTTCTTGCACTCAGTTGTGTGGATATTTATTTATTCTTTACGACGAGATTTTCTCCAGACTTGGTTTATAATCCCAATATTTTATTTTCTTCAAATTTTACTATATTATTCATATTAAATGTATATTAATTTATCGATGTTGAGTGTTTAACCGAAGGGGTCGACGAACCCAGGAAATTCAACGGAGGGTTGCTCCGCTATATTTATATAAATTATGAATTCATTAATTGTAGGAAGATTAGTTTGGAAACAATTTTTTTTTACTGAAACTTTAGCGACGTTTAGAGACGTTTAGCAACATTTAGCGACGGTTATATACGTCGCTAAATATGTCGTTGATTGTCGCTAAATACGTCGCTGCGTACGTCGTTGAACGTCGCTAAATACGTCGTTGAATGTTGCTAAATTGCTGACATGGCAGTACTTGTCAGGTCAATATAACGTCACTAAATGTGTTACTAAATGTCGCTAAATAGAAAAAAAATTAGTGACATATAGCGACACACAAAACATCGCTAATTTAGCGACGGTGCGTCGCTAAATGTTGCTAATATAGCGACGCAAATACGTCGTTATAGCGACATTTTGCGATATTTTTCCGGTCAGCGACTATCTTAAAAGCGACTTCATTGAAACGTCGCTAATTACGTCGCTAAATATTGTTAGCGACGTTTTTATGCCATTTAGCGACGTTTCTAGACGTCGCTAATTTGACTTGTTCTGGTAGTGCTTCTTAGGCTTTGCTAGCCTTTGCGCAGGGCTCACGTTGCCGTTAGAAAACATTTTCTCGAAAGCATGGTGGTCAAAGCATACAACTAGCATCTTCTGGGTTGAAC
Source organism: Iris macrosiphon (assembly GCA_036927795.1). Classification (NCBI taxonomy): domain Eukaryota; kingdom Viridiplantae; phylum Streptophyta; class Magnoliopsida; order Asparagales; family Iridaceae; genus Iris; species Iris macrosiphon. The sequence continues at coordinate 62,286,504 of JAYESA010000004.1, read as the reverse complement.
CCATCTTTGCCGTATCGGAATGTGTCATGACCTTCTCATCAGTGGAGGAGGATCTCCCCAACAGAGTCGTCACCTTGTTTGCCATTGATTCAAAGTTGAACGAACTTTGTTGTATAACAAACAAAAGAAATACAAAGAGATCCTATTTAGAAAATTTAAGTACAATATTTTTTGATTTTGGGGAGTGTGACGATGGAGATCGAGTACTGTAGCGACTCATTTACTCCGTTGATGGTCCGACGAAGCAATGAGAATACTTTCTCAATGTTTCTCTCTTCCGTGTCCTTGTAATGGGTATGCTACTCAGCTATTTATAGCCATCCAGGCTAGACAGCTCATGCGCACGCTTATGCTATGCGCCTCTGTTTGGTAGCCGCATGGGGATCCTTCAACAGAATACAGTTTTAACTATGGACGCGTACAACGGTCAAGCCATCATTTGGCCTTGGTTGGGATATATTGTTGATTAAATCTCGGTTTGTAGACAGGTTCATTTTTAATCCATTGTGTGCATAACTTGGTCAACTAGACACGTGGTCAGCACTGATTGTGTGAAGATCTTTTCGGTTATAACAGAAATATCATGCAAGCAGAGGTACAGTCCTCCCCTTTGCAGAATAGAAAGAGTTTTTCGGTTATAATAGAAAGATCATGCATGCTCCTAGCCTGCAGAACAGGCAAAACTTGATTGTACCAAACTGCAGTCCTCCCCTTTGCAGCAAGTTGCTGCAACAACAATCGAGCCCAATAGTTGGTGCATAACTTGCCTGCAGTTATACCAAAATCAACTCCAACCTGCACCTAGTTGAACTACCCCACTGTACCATTGCCAATATCAGTTCACAACACACACACACACACACTAGTTACACCCCTGCACTGATGCAACTCGAGCTCTAAGCCACAATAGACACACCCTCTATAATACAACCACACCCCAAATGTACCAAACACACTATACAACAACCCAACATCAAACACATAGGGTGCACCACCCTATGATACACACTCAATGCACCACACCATCATGACACTCTACGATACGATACTCACCAAAACCTTATGGCACAATATATGTATATCAAATCTACATAATATAGCTAGAATAATTAATTAAGATGCAAATAAAGAAGAATTTATACTAATAGGTTCAAAATCCCTAAATTACCAATTCTACCTATACGTATCATGTTCTATTATGATACGGGCTCTACGTATCCACTTTTGGACACAATGACACAAGGACACTACCCCAACCTTAATTTGTTACCAAAAGAAACAAATGGATACTACAAAATACTTGGTGTCCCAAAATTATAATTCCTCTAATATTGAGGCACAAATCAATATTTCATAAGAAGAAAACCTAGATATAGCAAAATGAAGGCTTCTAACACCTAGATCTAGCAATAGAAAGCAAATTTCACCTATGGGAGGGTTTCCATAGGTCCAATTGGGATTTCTAACCATAAATTGAAAAAAAATAGAGAATTATCTAGGTTTTGAGTAGCCTCCTTGAAGAACTCTGAATTTGGATACGAGAAAGATGAATCAGACACGATCCCCAATGGTTGGACTCATTTTCAAGCTTCATCTAGTGTTTCAAGCTCCTTACTCTCCAATGGAAGAAGAATGAGTAATTTTAGTAGGAAAATAGATTTGGAATTCAAATTCAAGATCTACAATTTGGGTGGGAATGAAATAAATTAATTGAAGTGTCTTGGAGAAGAAGTAGAGGGAAAATTGGAGGAAAATATTTGAATTAGAGTGGTCCACATGGCCAGCCCTTATTAGTTGGTTTAATTGTTGGTGCATATGGCTAATTTGCACTCTTTCCTCCAAATTTGAATTTGAATTAAGAGAAAAAGGAATCTAATTGGTTAAGGGAAGTATCTAGTTAATTCTAATGGAGTATTCTATTCTTGACACTTGTTATAATTAATTCTAATTAGCTAGCTTAACCACTAATACTAATAATTATATGCAACACTAACTAATTCTAAACTAACCACTAATAAAATAATATAGTAAATTAGAAATCAAGCAAATTTACTAAAATACTCCTTTGGTAAAAATGATGGTTACAAATCTATCCCCCATAAATATAATTATGTCCTCGAAATTAAAGCAGGCATAAAATTTTTTTAAGGTGGATAGCGATGTCACTCCATGTTCCCGATATACGTATTTGGAACGTATTTTTATTTTAGCATGGTTACATGTGCATGAAGACTAGACCCATTCTTTGGTTTAACCTTGTACATGGTTTATTTTGTGGGTTGGTTCAAGTCATGAGAACCCTTGGTTCAACCCTCAACCCTACCATATATAACCCAACATTTTTCTTCTCTCTCTTCATTACTTCATTATCTTTCTCTCTTTTGTGTTTTCTCTCCCCTTTCCATAGGCAAGTACACATTGCATAAAAAATGGAGAAATCCTTAATATTATTGGTTTATTATGTTTGTTATATGTTTCTAAGCACTTTTAGAACTTGGAGTTTTATGTTTTGATAGGTAATTTTGAGTAGATCTATATTTCTAACTTAGAATTTTTATATATTTTATGAGTTTTTTTGATCTATTAAACATGTATTTTAAAAAATCAGTTTTTGCTACATGATAGAGCTTTCAATTTCAAGTATTTTGGCTTTTGGTTCACTCGATTTAGACTTAAAATAAGGATTTTATGGACAAAATAAATTTTCAGTTTTTGGAGTTTCGCCATGGCCGAAGTTGTTATTTAGAGAAGACGAAGTCTTCATGCGGCCAGCGAGTTATGCGGCTCAGAGTGTTATGTGGTCTGAGAGGGCTATGCGGCCTGAGCTTTCGCCGTATATTGACCAGCATGCATCCATCTTGTTGGATGCATGACTGTCATCACACAAGTGTTCTGAAGCTAATCATTGAACTCCTTGTGTTTTCACTCGCTGAACGAATGAGAAATTTGCTAAGTCCAAAGTGCAATATGCGGTCGAGTGACTTATGCGTCCAAGTGACTTATGCGGCCTGGAGAGTATGCGGCCACCATTTTCTTGGACGCATGATTCTGAACCGTGGCACATATTTCTATAATTTTTTGTCTTTTCTCTCTGACACACTTTATAGCTTGTCACATCAATCACTTTATGTCACTTTACTGATACTTTATTCATTGTCTGTCACTTCAACACTTGTCCCAAGGAGTAGACTTTAACCCTGAGCATGCGGCCCAGACTCTATATGCGGCCAAGTGGTTCATGTGGCTCTAACTTCATTTGTGGCCATGACTTCATATGCGGCCAGGACTTCTCATGCGACCCTGACTTCATATGCGGCCAGGACTTCTTATGCGGCCTTGACTTCATATGCGGCCAGGACTTCATATACAGCCAGGACTTCTTATGCGACCCTGACTTCATATGTGGCCAGGACTTCATATGCGGCCTAGAGACCCATGCGGCCTTGATTGTTTGATTAAATATTTTCTTATTCTTTTATGACCGAATGTATAATTGGTAATTGGACTCGAATATTGTATCTGTGCTGATACCACTATTGTTTGATATTTGTCCATAATTTAATATGCGTCGATGTACGACACATCGTGTCACGTGTTAAGTGATTATATTTGGGTTATGCATCGAGAATGCCTCCAAATACATGAACGCATGATATTATAAATATATATATATATATATATATATATATATATATATATATATATATATATATATATATATATATATTGTTTATCCATTACGGGCATAATAAGTGAGTCAACTACCAAAGCGTGGCTAAGTTATTAATTGACTGAATGTTGCATACATGCTTGGGTGAATCCATATTTGGCTTCCATGGATTCGAATCTAGCGTGCCCGTACTTTGTACGACGTCTTAAGAAATTTTTTTCTGTGACCATACCTTTAGATTTTGAATACGACATAGGGATAATTAGGTAACTAAAAGTGGTAGTAACATTGGAGGGAACGGTATCCCGAGATCATGCCAATGAACCTTCCCATAGAGATTCATTCTAAGTGCGTTGTGGGTTGGCCACCAAAGATATTGTATATCATTTATCTTAGTGGAGTGAAGTATCTGACCTATTATTATGCCGAGCCACTGTTTCACTATAGGAACATTGGAACCGCTAATACCGTATTTTTAGCGTAGTGGCCCTACGGAAAACTGGTGCATCTCGTGAATACATGTTTTATTCATATATTGGTTCGGTTAGCTCATGTTCGATACTGGCGTGATCTGAGGATACCTATTTATACATAATATATGAGATAACCTTAAACTCCATAATTAACAAGCCGTACAAGTGGTTGGCCGATATAAAGAAAATTGACTGGGTTGTGATTGTATTATTCGGTTAGTAGCCTAGGAAAATGGACTATCATAGTGTGATGGTTCAACCCTTGTCCTTGTTTGGTTGTAGGGTTGGGCCTTTGCGCTAGGATATGCCATGGACCTAAGTTGCGACACTAAACCTATATATTATTATATATTTTTCTTGGGATTTTGTTTCTCCATTTTGTGTTTCCTTTGTAGTACTTGCTATTTGAGATCCCGCCCGCTGGTTTTGTATGGCCAGGTCTCGAGCCAGCACCCGAGGATCCAGCGTACTTTTCCTCAACTCATGGCGTGTACCAGAAACATGGTCGCAGAGGATAACGAGTGGGTTTTCTTCTTCCCTGCTCGTCATTGTATATTTACTTCTTTTGGGCATTTAGCCACCGGCACCTGTTAGTCGACACTTCTGGAAATTAGTCTTCTTACATGATTTTATTAAATCAGACTGCAGCTGATCACTGTCATGTACTTTTGTTACTCTTTCAGCTTCTTATTTTGTACAGCTGGTCTCTAGAATATTTTGAGAAAGCGTTTGGATGCCTTATTACTTTATCACATATGCTTTATGCTTCTTGTTTGAATGATGGAGACATAGAAGTTCTTGACCCTAGGAGACTTGATTGTAGCATGCACCCCTTGTCTTTTACAATCGTGATCATCGTACAACGTATAGCACCTTGTATGGGATAGCTGGCCATGTCCGCCTCTGTATTTCGGTACTGGGCATGACATAGGTGGTGAACAACTCCTTTAAACAAACATAACAGGATGCGCCAGTTTCCATCCACCAGTCAGTGTTGATACCAGTCGTGACAACCGGCACAATCATGGCAACCTTGTTAGGCTCACCTTGCTTTGTCTATTTGGGCTTGGATCTGCAGTCTTTTCGGTAGTGGCCCTTCTTGCCACAGTTGAAATAAGTCACATCTGACTTGGACTTTGGCTTGAACGAAGTCGACTTCACTTTCAGATGGTTGAAGTCATATTTCTTATTGTAAGAAGCCTTTTGCTTCCCCATTGAGTCACCAGCATGGACCAAGTTGGCATTGGCTAATTGCTTAGACAACATGTCTACCTTGTTTTGTGCCCTTAAATCATCTTTAATGTGGATCCAATGTAGTAGGAGATCAAGATTGACATCCATCTTCTTCCAGTGCCTGTAAGAGATAAAGTTACTCCACTCAGGCGGGAGCTTGGCGACAATACCCTCTATGACGAAAGCGTCGACCATAGGCATGCCATTATCCTCAAGTTTTTAACGTAACTTAAAAAATTCCTTGACTTGAGACAACATCGTCTTGTCGTCCTCAAATCGCATCTTCTTGACCTTTTCGGTCATATGGATCATGTTGTAGTTTTTATCAGCCTTGTTGTCACTCTCCGTTCCCGATATACGTTTTGGAAAAAAATAGTTTTCCTTCTTATATTACTTATTGCTTGCATGGTAATTAGGTTGCATGTTATGGAGACTAGACCCATTCTTTGGTTCAATTAGACTCATGGTTTAATTGTTGGGATTGGTTTGGTCATGAGTGAATCCATGGTTTAAACCTCAACCCTTAGCATATATAAGTTAACTCCTCCCCCATTCTCTCATTTTTTGTCCTTCCTTCATTTAGGAAAGTACACCTTGTACTACATGGAGAAACCTATTGATTTTGATTCTTGTTCTTTTCCTGCATTTAATTAGTCTAATATGGGTGCAATGTGATTCTAAATACTTTTAATACTTGGACTTTTCAGTTTTTATGGGTGGAATTGAGTATATCTATATTTCTAACTTAGGGTTTTTATGGATTTCATGAGTTTTTCTTGGTTTTGATCTATTAAACATGTATTTTTTAAACCAAGTTTTTGCTACATGATAGAGCTTTCAATTTTAAGCATTTTGGCTTTTGGTTCACTTGATTTGGACTTAAAATAAGAATTTTATGGACAAAACAAAATTTTAGTTTTTGTAGCTTTCGCCATGGCCGAACATGTTATTTGGAGAAGACAGAGTCTTCATGCGGCCAGCGAGTTATGCGGCCGAGAGTGCTATGCGGCCTGAGAGGACTATGCGGCCTGAGCTTTCATACTGACCAGCAAGCGTCTATCTTGTTGCATGCATGACTGCCATTACACAAGTGTTCTGGAGCTAATCCTTGAACTCCTTGTATTTTTACTCGCTTAACGAATAAGAAATTCGCTAAGTCCAAAAGAGCAATATGCGGCCGAGTGTCATATGCGGCAAGCAGAGTATGCGGCCACTTTTTTCGGACGCATGACTCTGATTGTTTGGCAGATCTTTTCATAGTTTTGTCTTTTCTCTCTGACACATCCATCACTTCAGTCACTTTTCTCTGACACATCCATCACTTTGGCACTTATTCCAAGAGAGTGGACTTTTGATCGGAGCATGCGGCTTGGAGGAACATGCGGCCTAGAGCCATATGCGAACTGGGGTAGCATGCGGCCTGGAGCCATATGCGGCCTGGGGTAGTATGCAGCCTGGGAAAACATGCGACCGACAGTCCATGCGGCAACCGTCTCATGCGCCAATTGTGCATACGGCTTAGCAATTTTATTTGGAATATTTCTTTGTTCTAAGTAGTTGGTCTTAAAAATTGCTTGTGATTGATCCTAAGAAAGAATGGACTTAGTAACCCGACCTTGTGCTAGACATGACCATGTGCTAGGATTGACTATGTCATAAGCGACTAACCAGCTATGTGCATAACATAAGCTATGTGTCCCAATGTGATAAGGCTCATACGACTAACTGTAAGTTGGTAATTCGATCCAATTTCTTGTATCTGTGCTGATATAATTACTACGTGTTATGTGTACATGTGTTATAAATGTGCACTGAGGTACGACATAACTTGTTACGTGCTATGAGATTACATGTTTCGGGTTGTGCATCAAGAATGCGTCCTATACTACGCGACATATGATATTATTATATATTTTTCCTAGCACGGGCATGGTATGTGGGTCAACTACCAAAGCGTGACTAGGACTTGTTATTTGTTGCATCACGCTCGGGTGAATCCAATTTGAGCTATCAAGTAACAAAGTTAATTCGTATCTAGTGTGTACCGTATTACGGTATGACATATAGGAGGATTGATCATGTGACCACGCCATGGGGTTCCTAACATAACTATAGGGCTAATTTAGGCAACTAAAATTGATAGAGCATTAGGAGGGATAAAATCCCGAGAACGTGCACATTAGCCACCTCAGACAACTGTCATGACGTGCAAGGCTGACCCCCATGGATATTGGTCACGTCCGCACAAGTGGACGGCAATATCTGAATACTTATATTGTACATGCATTCTATGTGATCTAGCACTGTAGCCTTATGAAGGACCGGTGCATAATATACAAGTGCTATGTGATTTCTATGGCTCGGTTAGCCCCGCTAAACAGATCATGATCTGAGGTTTCTCTTATGCACCTAATCTAAGATAACTCAGACTCCACAGTAGCAAGCTGTACAATTGATTGGCCGTTATATAACAGAATTTGGTTATGATTGTATTATTTTGTTAATAGTCTAGGGACATGGATTACCATAGTGTGGTCGTTCAACCCTTGTCCTTGTTTGGTTGTAGGGTTGGGCTATTATGCTAAGATAAACGATGGACCAAAACTATGACACAGAACCTATATTATACCTATCTATTGCTTTGGGTTTTGTTTCTCCATTTAGTGCTTCCTTTGTGGTACTTGTTATTTGGGGTCTAATCCCACTAGTTTTGCATGGCCAGGTTTCGAGCCAGTTCCCGAGGACCAAGCTTATTTCTTCCTTCCTGATGGCACGCACCAGATGGATGGTCGCTAAAGAAAACGAGTGGATTTCTTCTTCCCTGGTTGTTATTATATATTTTACTCTTTTTGGCGTTTAGCTACCAGCACCTGTTAGCCGACAAGTCTGGATATTTAGTTTCCTTTACATGATTGTAATTAATCAGACTGCAGCTTCTCATGGTCATGTACTTATGTTACTCTACCAGCTTTTCATTTTACACAGCTGGTTTTCAGAATGTTGTGGCAGGGCATTTGGGACGCATTACTTTCTTGTTATATATGTTCTATATTTACTGTTCTTATTTGACTAATTAAGACATTACATGTTCGTGTAACCCTAAGTGACTTTCTTTTAGTATGCACTCCATCGTCTAGTTACAGTCGTGATCGCCGTACGACATATAGTACCTTGTACGAGGTAGCTGGCCGTGTTCATCTCCGTATTCTGGTACTGGGGCGTGACACTTGTAATATTTTTTCGGTGACTCCCAAACGACCTTTGCATGGTCCGTCTTGCGGTATGACTCTGCTAGAGTATCTTCCATGGAGTTCAGAATCAACAACTTGCAGAGGTTGTTATCTCTCCTCCACTTACTTCTTGCAGTAGTTGCAGTAGCAATCGCCCAAACAGTAGCATCATCACCCTCCGGAATAATAGGCTCAGGATCTGTCAACACGTAATCCATGTTTACGAGTTGAAGATTGAGGTTGACATTTCTCACGTAATCCATGTTTATGAGTTGAAGATTGAGGTTGACATTTCTCTTCCAGATGTTGTAATGCTCCCCGTCAAATTTATCAAGTTTGTTAAAACTTGTGTCGAGAAGACTTGCACGGTTGTTCTCCATCTTACTCGGATCTTGCTTTGAGATTGTTAGTCCCGAGGCTTAACCAAAAATGGATGAACAGGAACAGAGGTTATCGCCTCTTTAAAGAAAGCGAGATCAAGGGTTCACCCAACGGGTTCCCTCTAATGAAGACGAGATCAAGGGTTTACCCAACGGGTTCCCTCTGATGAAGGCGAGATCAAGGGTTTACCTAACGAGTTCCCTCTCTGATGAGTTATCGATTACAACTACAAACCAGATTACAACTCCTTCTATATCACAGAGCTCAAGAACCGAACCACGTTCTTCCTTGCAAATGCAGTTGCAATTGGGACCGAACGTTTACAACTAGAAGAAGAAAGAAGATAGAATAAAAAATTATTCTACCTGGGGTGGTGAAAATCACCATTGCTCAAAGGCGTAGGAGGAGGAGGCGACGGCGGCGAGGCGTAGGCGCACGCGCTCACATCCGCTGCTGCTGCCGCTTCTGCTGCTGTCGCCAGCGCCGGCGCAAGACGTAGCAGTAGTCCCCCGCGAGCGCGTGCTTCCGCCGCGCGCAGTCCCCCGCACTATGCTTCTTCTTCTTCTTCGTGACGAAGTCGACGGGAAGGTGCTTGAGGTGCGGCTCGGCGGCGGCAACGCGGTCGATGGCGAGGTCGACGACGCGGAAAGACGAAAAATCGCGAGAGGTAGGATGAGAGTCCAGAGGGGGGTGGGGGTGGGGGTGGGGGAGGAGTGAGAGGAGGGAGGTAAAGAGGGTGGACAGTCCTAGTAAATTTTAGACTAGCCTGAGTAAAAATTCTTACTAACTGCGCTAGCATCAATACTGGACTAGCCCCGAGCCATTTTTGTAGTGCCTTTATCAAGAGCCATACTTATATTAAACCTTCAAATGTGTTAACAGTTCCCATATTTTTACATCATTTAAGTGATGAATTAAAGTCTAGTCATCACTGAAGTTTTTGTTCTTGTACTTTCTTTGGATTACCTTGAACGCTACAGTGAGCACACAAAGGTCTTAATTGGGCGCTTGTCAACGGACTTTTTGGTATCGTAGTGAATTTCTACTAAATTATTGACGTTTTCTGGTAATAATCTGACGGTCCTGGAATTACATGATAATGTCGTTGTTCGATTACCGTAAGCTGGAGTTCCACAAATTGGTAGAATCGAAATGGAATTTGAGTTGAAACTTCAATCCGTGTTTGCTAATTCCACAATTACTAGAAATAAATCATGTTCCTATATTTCTCTTGCTTGAAATATAGGATGCAATTGCCTTATGATTGGATAAGTAATGGTAAATAGAAAAATATTGAGAGGTGGAAGTTACTTTTCCCCTCATTTGATTGTTCTTATATTCTTCCAATTGAATCTCACTCATAAAATGAGGGTATTACAGTTCCTCATTTTCTTAGAAGAGCGGCACTTGAAATTTTTTAAACAGAGTTGGAAGTTACAGCTTACTGTGAAGAGTACAGTGAATAGTTCCATATCATCATAAATTTCCATTCCTGGGATTTAAATAAGTACCACGAGGGACATGACTTACAATCATCAAACTGAACTTTTCTTATAACTAGAAATTGCTCCATAGTCCTCAAAAAGTCAATACAAATACATGAGGCAAGACAAAATTTCCGAAAATATTCTTATTCCCGAAACAAAAATTGAAACATCTATGACAAATATATAAAAGCATGAACCCACATCTCTTAACCAGTACAAGTAAACAAGATGGTCAAATATCCCAAATCATCTGATCCAAGAATTATTACAAAATTCAAGAGAAAAATGACAAGTATTTCCACAGGTATTACATGTGAATCGGCTTGTCATAGGTCGCCATGGCTGCCTCCTTCACAGCCTCACTCATCGTTGGGTGGGCATGGCATGTGCGTGCAATGTCCTCGCTTGAGGCCCCGTACTGCAAAGCCAGCACTGCCTCATGGATCAGCTCCCCAGCATTTGGAGCCATTATGTGCACTCCCAAGATCTTATCAGTTTCCTTCTCTGCCAATATCTTCACCAATCCCTCTGCATCATCAATTGCCTTTGCCCTGCTGTTCGCCATGAAAGGGAACTTACCTACCCGGTACTCTACACCCATTGTCTTAACCTGCTCCTCCGTCTTCCCCACCGAAGCCACCTCAGGATGGGTGTAAACAACACCAGGCACCAAATCGTAGTCCACATGACCTTCCTTTCCAGCAATAAATTCCACACAAGCAACACCGTCCTCTTCGGCTTTGTGGGCAAGCATGGGACCTGGAATTACATCACCGATGGCATAAACTCCTGGTACGCTGGTCATGAACCTTTTATCGACCGTGATCCTACCGACCTTGTCAGTCTCTATCCCTAACTTTTCGAGACCAAGCCCAGAAGTAAATGGAGTTCTACCTGCCGATACAAGAACTACATCAGCTTCCAGAGTGCTCTGCTCGCCTCCAGCTGCCGGCTCAAGTGTCAGCTTTACACCATCACCAGTTATGTCTACACCGACCACCTTAGTTTTGAGCTTGAACTTCATTTTCTGTTTCTCAAGCATCCTTTGGAATTGCTTTCTGACCTCAGAGTCCAAAGTTGGGACAATGTCCGATGCAAACTCGACAACAGTCACCTCTGACCCAAGGCGGCCCCAAACTGATCCCATCTCCAAACCAATATAGCCTGCTCCAATAACAACAAGCTTCTTGGGGATTTCTGTCAAGGATAGAGCCCCAGTGGAAGATACAATCTTCTTCTCATCGATGGTGATTCCAGGGAGTGATTTGACATCAGAACCAGTGGCAATTATTATGTTTTTGCCTTTCACAATAGTGTTACCACCTTCAATGGTGTCAACAGAAACTTCTGAGGGGGAGACAAATTTGCCATATCCTTTCACATAATTCACCTTGTTCTTCTTTAAAAGGCCTTCGATTCCTTTAGTTAGTCCAGAGACGGCTTTGTCCTTTTGGGCCATCATGGCAGGCAGATCAATTTCAACCTGAGAGAACTTGACACCATGGTTTGCGAATGAATGTGTGGCTTCATGAAACATGTGTGAAGAGTGAAGAAGAGCCTGAAAATAGAGAACAAGAATGTTTGCAATGTAAGGATAAGAGGAAAGAACCATTTGTGAACCTCAGGGTCAGATTGCAATATAAGTTTACTGTACAAAGTTGACTCAACTGAAGTTATTTTACAAGTAGCATCCTTGTCCCAATCACATTTACCTGGGTCTAGGTTCTCACTTCAATATGCAGTAGTATGCTACTTTCCCTAGTTCCCAATGCAAAGGAGATGAGCTTAACTAATATGCTGCCGTTCGCTAAAGAGAGGCTCAATGGTGTCTGTGTCCTAGGGAAGAATCCGTACCAAAACCTACAACCTACTCTTATGTGCTGCATTTTGACAATTAATTGATTTAATTGTATTTTCTATTACAATTTGAGTGATATCTTTGTTGAACTTCATTTTGTAAGATCCGGACTGGCTTTCGGAATTGGAACCATCCGTTACCTTCTGGTAGTCCTCAAACAGCTTCTTTTAGCTATGCTAATAGTAGTTCGCATGCTCGTCAAGATCTACTCCCACAGCAAACCCTTCTATTGATTCCAAGTAGCCCATGTCGACCCTCCTCCAAGCATGGACCTCTACTTGGACTGCGGCGAACTTGTGGTTGTGATGGTGGTATGGATTTACCGGGACAGAGGTGGTGCAGAGACGAGGGATCAGAGGGCTGCAAGTGGCGACGGAAGAAGAGAAATGAACAGAGTCGATGTTTGGTTGGGGTGACAAACAATGTCGGTGAAGGGTTGTATAGCATGCAAATATGGCATGTCAGTAGTGTGCAACGTCGTCATCACCATCATCGGAGCCAAATATTAGGGTTGGTAGTCGAGGATGGGGGTCTTGGGAGGAAGAAGTAGAAGAAGGAGATGAATAGGAAGGATTAATATCAGATTATATCACTTAATCATCATTTATTAAATATTTTTCTCAGTAGTATTGAAACCTGTAACATGACATGGTTTAGAAACTCCTAAATTGGTCACATGTTACAGGCGACTAATATTTTGAAAACTTAAAGGTATTTAGTGTAATGCTTCAAACTTCTTCGGACATATTGGGTGGATAAAATAGTGCAAGATATTAATAAGAGATATATAACAGTTCAGCGTAATTTTATGTAATTCAAACTTATTGAACTTAAGGTCTAATCCATCCTCATTCTTGCAAGCACTAAGATTGGCATGCCACAAACTATAGTTTTCAATTCCAATCGAACCTTCCCAAGTCCAAGTTGTTTTCTGCTTTTTGCATTTCTTAGATTCCGGGGAGGGTATAATGGTGTCTGCTTTTTCTATTTCTTAGTCTGAGGGGGTAGAATCAGGTCATATGCTCGTAATTCTTAAGTCACAAAAGGTTGGAGCTCCTACTTCAAGGTTCTCATATCGACATAACCTATTCTCCCAATAATTGACTCTCGTAATTCCTTAAAAGTTTCCTAATCCTCATCATATAGTGGCTTAGGAGTATATATATATATATATATATATATATATATATATATATATATATATATATATATATATATATATATATGAACCGATGTTTCAATTTGGAATATATATGTAATTTATAGATGACTATTTACTTGGCCAAGATATCAAAAATTATCTCGGTATAGGATCCTATCAATGAGTATCGCCATCGACAATTATAGACAGCTTAGAACCACATCGATATAAGAAGAGAGTTTGATTAATTTATATATGAATGCTTGAACCTTTGGCAAGTGGCCAAGTCGATGCGCATGAGGCCTTTATGGGTCAAGTTTTGGCGGGCCCATGGAAAGGGAAGTCACAAATGGTATTAGATCTAGTGTTCCATTGGGGTGAGACTTGACCATTTGCATGTTCGAGTCCCATGTATTCAAACAAGAAACCATTTGGACAAATGCGCCAATTGATGATGCACGAGGCCATGCATGGGTCATGTCCTGCAAGGTCAATAGGCAGGGAAGTAACAAAAGGATTTGGCCCTTTAGAAAAGATTTTTGAACATATCTCATTAAAACATACGAAAAAATAATGTTCAATTTTAAGCATAAATTTATAACTTTTAATATGTCAATCTTCGTAAAAAAAACTGCATCCTTCTTATGGTTTCTATAAAATTATAACATAATTAATATAGTATTCAACTTGACATATATGGCTTTGAATAGGAAAATATTTGGCCCATCAAAGATATTCAGCCTTTACGGGACGAAACAGACCCCAAAGGTCTCAAAATTTGATAGATACTTGTGTTTCTCAATGATACATGACAATCTTGTACAGTCAATACGAAACAGACCCAAAGGTATCAACCATTTTATAGTTATATATGCTATAAATTGCCAGTAGCATAATATTTATGATACAAGGTGATACATTGAGAAACTCATTCAAACATGCAAACTCAGATAGCATTTAGAATAGATGCTACTGCTATGTATTCTTCTGTCCTTAACGATTGTCTCTTTGTTTCTAGTTAGTTCAGCAGGTAATCCTCCTAAGGTCAGTGATCTAGAAATCAGATTAGTCAATGAATAACAGACCGAATAATAAGTTAAACAATTAATCAAGTGATCAATTAAGAAAAAGCTAAAAGTTTTGCTAATGTAGTAAGTATTGTGCCTGCTACTGGAAATATGGAGTAGCCGCATAGGGTGATTCCCGTCCTAAGAATTTTTACAAATTCTACTGAGTAATAATCTAAAAGGTAGTAGCTGTCTAGCCACCAGTTAAGACGTGGGTCTCCCATGGTGAAGGTCACATGATCGAATCCCACCCCCCTCCCGTGGGTGCCTAGGAACGGAGGGTAGGGCACATAAAGTACATATCAAAAAAAAAAAAAATCTAAAAGAAATTACATTAATGTTTTTATATTCAGAACTATAAGAGAGAATCGTCAAGTTTGACCATTTATCCATATTCAAATCCAATTATTGATAATCATTAACACTTAAGTTAAAGAAAATTACAAAGATTTAAAAAAAAAACTAATTACACATTCTAGATGTTATCCAAGTTACAAGTCTGAATTATAAGGAAATCATCATGAAGATGTACATTTGGGATGTAAAATAAATCATCAATTTAGACACTTGGTAGACTTGTTAGATACCATGTTAGAAACGGCACTTTGGATGCTATCATGCAATAAGTATTGGCATTGTTAGTTTCAACTAATTTACGTCAAAAAGTATAGAATTATCATGTCCCGGCACTTAAAAAAAGCTTATTTAAACTGTTGTAATTATTTTAAAATATAATAAATGAATATTAAGGTCTAAACATAATTGTATTAAACTATTTATGTTTTCTTATGCTAGTTTGGGATTGTCAGTCATTTTCATTCTTTGGCTTAACATGTCTCATAGAGATGAATGCAATTCCCTAAAGCAAATTGTATTAGTCTTATCTCTTCGTCTACACTCTTTATTGTCCAAGGAATTTGGACTTCGTCTAGACTCTTTATAGTCAAGGACTTGGAGAGTCACCTTGGTTGCATGAGCTTAAAATTTATACCAAAAGGTACATTTACCTACATGTCATTTGGTTGCCTAGGTTTTATGACTTGACCCTCCCATGCTCATAGATAGCTATCTTGGTTAGGAATTTGGTGCAAACATAGTCGATAGGCGTCTAGGTAACAGCCAGTTAGAGAAACTTTGTCAAAGCATGTATGGAGCTTTCGTATGCTACATAGCCAATCCAATTCGATGGAGAAGACTTAAATGATTATAATAATTATGACGTTTCCTTATGTTGGTATATAGAATCATTGTATAATTCCTATGAAATATGGGTGACTTAACCTATGGCTTCTCTAAGAAGCATGAATAAAGTAAACTGTAATACCAAAATAAGTAGATTTTCAGCAAGGTTTCACAATATCGGTATGGGAAACGGTATCGGACCCTTCCTATAAGTATCGAGATCGACGGTATCGGCGTTTCAGATCGGATATCAAATTTTTTTGGTATCGAAAAGTAAATAATTATTAAACTTTAGGAATAATATTTTAGATATTTAGGCATAATTTTAAGTATTTTCTGTGTTGTTTCATAATAGTTTTGAAATTGAATGAAATAATAGTCACCCTTGTCGATTGGTTTACTTGCAATAAATAAGTTTTATTCATTTACATGCTTTTACAACATTACTATGCTTTTACATCATTGCCGATTAGTCTCTTTAGTTCAATTTTCTTTGCTGAATAGAGTAGGAAAGAGAACGCCAATGTCGGTATCAGCATCAATCGATATCGGATCGGAACATGCCAAACCTTATCGGAAACGGTTGTATCGGATCGGTATCAGCCGATACTGTAAACTATGATTTTTAGCCATTTTATGCAAAATATGATGTATCAGCCAAGTGTGTTTGGATTAAGTTCCAGCATGTTCCACACAAATCTCATACAAAGATAAATACATTTAGGGGGTTAGTTAATTAGGATTTAATAACAACAAGATTTTTTATTTAAATCAAATGTTAGCCACTCGTAATTGAAAAGTGGGACTGAAGAGGCATAAGTTAGTCCATTTGAGATTTCAAAACACCATATTGTGATTTTAGAATCACTTCTTCAAAAAATTTACTATTTTTCACTTTTGATAAAGGCACACCTCTTTATTCTGTTGTTCTTCTATCGTAATCGCCATTATTCTTCATCTTTTTCTCGGTGTTATAAAATTCACTAGACGAATTCGGTGCGACGGAGGGCTGCCTAGCGCCTAGGCCGCCTAGACCTCGAACATATTTCTTTTTTAATTTGAAATTTGAAATCCATGATACAAATTTGAAATTTGACATCCAAACATGTTCTAAATTCATAATATAATCCATAATTTTTTTGAAATTTAAATTTGAAATATATATTACAAATTTAAATTCAATGTTCTAAATCCAATCCAAATCCAATCTTAAAATTCAAACAACATATCCACAATACAACTAAGCACCAAAAAAAATCAAAAAAATAAAAATAAAAATAAAAATCTCAAAATCCATTCAGCCGCACAGGCCCAAACAGGCCCGAACAAGGAGTTTTCGGTTAACATTGTTTTTTCCCCTTACACCACATGATATGATGTGGGCTTCCTCCTTATAGACAACCTCGAAGTAGTCAAACAAAGACGTTTTAGAGTATGCTAGAGATGCCTGCCGACAATGAGTTGTGCCATGGTAGTTCGGCAATTTGGCTCTAGGAGGAACTCAAATTGAGGGAGGTAAAGGAGGAGGTGCATGTCCTGGACCTCAGGACAAGGGAGATTCCAAATGCGAATACCGTAGCGTCGTTTGTGTCGTTGTAGCTATTGAAAGGGGGCTTGACCAGGTTTCCATTATCCAATTTAGAGGAGAATCAAGACAGCAAACGCCAAATCTTCTTTGACGATGATGACAACTAGGTGGAGAATCCTGATTCAAGGATTTGCTAAGGAGATCTAGAAGGAATACAAGGGGATGGTTTTTAGCATAGTCCACAGTATCGAACAATACTCCTACGTATTAGCTTAATCTTGTTGTTTTGGCCTATCCTGGTCCGAAACTAGCCCTTATTGACACTAGCCAATACCAACAATGGGACTCCCTTTTCTGGTAAATTGTGTTAAGAATTAAAAAAAACTAGAGAAACAACAGATACTGGCCGATACAGATATTGGTGCATTTTGTCTAAAAGTCACTAATAAATAATAGAATCAATTATGGGTATACAATTCATGAATGTTGAATATATTTCAATTTCCATTTAAAGCTAAAGAAAAGAAACACATAACATATAAAATTATACAAAAATATATCAAATTTTCTTCTAGATTTTTTTTAATCATTTTTATTATTTTTTGGCTTAAAAGAAACTAAGAGCTTCGAAACTTTGAATCATATTTTTTAAATCATAATCACAACTCACATGGATTATAAAATCTATGTATTTATTTCTCGTTGAAATTATACTGATTCTAAATAATTAAGATTGAAATTAACACATTAAAGCATCTCTGTTATTATGCCAATTTAGCAAGACATAATTTCCTGAATATGGAGTCTATAAATTCCATAAATAGAGCAACTTTGGAATAGGAACTATAACTTCTACTTGAAAAGAAAACCATGGGGGTTAATGTCATTTAAATCAGGAAAAGCTGTGATTTTCTTATACATAATTATGTATTTAAGAAAATCTTGATTTTAGAGGAGGCAGGAGATTAGAATGCCATAAAATACTTTGATGAACAATAGCCTGGATTTTGTAGCATAAAATTTTAATAGCTATGACTATTATACATAAAAACCATTTAAATACCATTTCATTAAGTAATTTATTCTGATCGGTAATTTAGAAGAGGGCGTCAATATGAAAATATTTCCCTAGTCCTTTTCTCATTGTTTTTTGTAAGTTCAGGACTTTCATGTTGAGAGTTATGTCGCAAATAAGTCCTTAAGTGAAAAATAATTTCAATGCCTCCTATATCTAAAGAGGTGGCCCATGATCCACGCTTATGTCCTCATTCCAATTCTCCACTATAATCCACCATGACCACAATTTGATCCAACAGTTTTCTCTAATATAACAAATTCTAACCCAACCAACTTGTGAAGCATGTGAATAACTTTCTCAATCCAACTTTGTTTCTAAGAGTTAGCACATGTTTCAAACAAGGGTACATCACAACAATGTTTTAGATTTTACAGTTTTCTCCATGTTGTTAATATTATTTTGAACTTCCCATGTCTTGTCCATTTTATGCCCAAACAGTTAGTTTAGAACATGATAGAAACGCCCTTGTTTAATAAAATTTAGTTATAAAATATAACTAAATAGCGTATTAATTTAAAATAATAACAATAATAATCTCGCTCCCTCCTCCTCCTTCCCCTCCCCCACCTACTCTTATAGATAGACCCAAAACCCTAGAAGATGCATACCTAATAGATCCACCTATTCTGGATTTAACCAAACCTACCAATGGACCTATGATGCACGGACGACAATACAACATACATACAGATACAGCACCACGGACACGTGACTGATTGTGGCATATCCTAATCTATTTTGGAGTGTCGCATCGTGTGACATGGACACAGCAACTCTTAGGCCTCATTTGGTTCGCAGAAAGGGAAGTAAAGGAAATCAATTCCTTGGAATTTCCTTTCCTATGGGAAATTGCAACTCCCATCGATTTTCCTTTCCGATGTTTGGAAATGCCAAAGAAATTGGGAAGGAAAGTGATTACTTAAATGTGGAAAAGTGAATCCTTGGGTGGCTGGAGGGAACAACTTTTCTCCCTATTTTCCTTTCCATTGGGAATAACTTTCCTTTCCTCCCCCGTTACTTTGGCATCCAAACATAGGAAATGAATGACTTTCCTTTCCCAACTCCATTATTCCGCGAACCAAACGATGCCTTAAGTGTCCGTACTTCTAGTAAGACAGTGATGACCCAATCCAGATCTGAAGTGTATGTCCACATTCACAATCCACAAATAAAAGATGGCAAAACCCTAGCTACGTTCAAATCGATCGATCAATTAATCGGAACTCTAATTTATCAATCAAACAAGAACAGAATAAACCCTAACCCTAATTTATCATAGATTGAAAATGGACCTTTGACGGGATGCAGCCGACGTTGAGGCAGGTTCCCCCGAGCGTCCCGCGCTTCTCGATGCAGGTGGTCTTCAACCCCAGCTGGGCCGCCTTGATCGCCGCCACGTAGCCGCCGGGGCCTCCGCCAATCACCACCACGTCGTTCTCGTCCGCCGACCCCGACGAGTACGTGCAACGCCACGCCGCGGCGTAGCGCGCCGCCGAGTCGGAGAGGAGGATCCCTCCGGCCCTTCTCCTCGCCAAGCTCGCCATAGCCATCGCCATCGCAAAAAGAAAAAATATTTGATTTTTATTTTATTTTTTGTCTTGTTTGTGTCTTCTGATTATGTGGAAGAAAGAAATAGGAGGAGAGTTTGGTCGCCACTTCTCCATCTATTAGGAAACTTCGGTAAGGGTCCCTGGTCCCTACTAATATTTTGGAATGGTCCTCCTATATTCATAAGAAAGCTACTCAATTTCTATGGGGATATTTTTGCAATAACTTGTATTATATTGTATTTAGGGCCGTTTGGTACGTGGAATACTGTATAATCTGAAATTCTATATTTTCGGAAATCAAATTACAAGAATTAATTTTCTGAAAAAATTATATTTTTATGTTTGGTGACAATATAAATATTCTCAAAGAATAGGGTAAGGATATTTTGGTCATAAATTTTAGTTGACTGTCAGTTATAGGTTGTTTTCGTCAAAAGTGGGGGGTGTCATGTATTATGCTAATTCAGTGTGATGTACCTTGAATTATGGTAAAAAAATATGGGGTGCAACTCAAATTTTCTCAAAACAAAAAAGATCAAAAACGATCAAAAAACAAAAAAAATAATAAAAATGATAAAAAAAAAATGATTAAAAATGTTTAGGGTGGATAAAAAATTACCGCGTACCAAACGCCCCCTTAAGGCTATACCATTTTACACAATATTTTTTTGCAAGCGCTAAGAATTTAGGGTTCGTTTGTTAGGAGAAAAAGTGGGATAAAAGAAAAAAGTGGAAGAAAAAAAAATGGTATTTATACTAACTACTCCTAAGTTTTGAACTTATTATACGGGGTACCCCTATTTTAAAACTAATTACACTGACCACACATATGTTTTATGTTTATTACACGGGGTACTCCTACTTTAAGATAAAAAATAAAAAGTTATAACACTAACTATCCATATTTTTAAAAAAAATTATAAAGGGAGGGATGGTCAGTGTAATTAGTTTTAAAGTAGGGGTACCCCGTGTAATAAGTCCAAAACTTAGGGGTAGTTAGTGTAAATAACCCAAAAAAATAAAGAAAGGAAAATGGAAGGGGTGGATCTATTTTCTTTTGTATAGAAAGAAAAAATGGAGGGAAGAAAAAGTGGAAGAATTTTTTTCTCATCACCTTAGAAATTCAATCCCTAAGAGAATGGGAGAAAAAATTGGAACGAATAGTGGACCTTATAATAATCTACAATTATACCTCATAGATATTATATTATTTAAAAATTATTCAATAAATTCAAATAATAAATATATATATTTAGTTGAGGATACAATTGGTAAAATCATATATATATTATTTTACTTTTTTTCTTCCACATCAAGCAAGTGTAAGTGCATCCCTTCCTTTCTTTATCCCTCTTACCGAACACAAAGAAAAAAATAGTCTTTTATTTCCTTATGAATGAAAAGTATATCTCTACTATATCTTTTTTTCTCCTACTTTCCATCCTTCCAACCAAATGGAGCCTTGGGTCTTTGGCTTTTCATGGCTTATATTCTCTTCTTCTTTTTCTTCTTCTTCCAATAGACATGCTTCTTTTTGTTTGAGTTTGCATCATTGTATGAGCCATGTTTTTCCCTCTCAAATTTATGCCCCTGAAGTAGTAGTATAGCAACGTGTTGTAGTTCTGAGAAGTTTTAAACTAATTTTCTTGCAAAATTTTGAAGTTACTAGACTTTCTTGGCAACTTATTGAGAACTTGAATAATTTCTTTTAATAAATTTTGCATACTGTATACAAATATATATAGATTTTATTGATTGGTTACAATAATTTACTAATTGTATTATTTGGTACAACATTAACTTATTTTTAAAAAAAATATTTGTACTTATTATAAACAAATGAGATAGAATGGAGATACCAACCATTCATCTGGTAGAATTCGCTTCATTTTTTGTCAGATAAAAAAATAATTTAGATAGCCGCACAATTTAATTTGAAATTCGATTTAAATTTGGATTAACGTTTATCATGTCTTTTTTTAGTATATATGCAAATTTGATTTGATTATAATTTGTGTTGAGATATACCGTTTAAATATATAATATAACTTGCTTAGTTATATTAATAAGTGTAGATGTTTAAATTTAGATTTTAGATAAATGTTATCTTTAAATCTATACTATTATATAATCCAAATACCATGGGTATTTGGATGATATAAATTATTACATAGATTCTTAGATTAAATCATATTTATTCAAAGATAATAATGTCATTTATATCCATTCATTTTTAAATTTATTGTAATGTCCCAGTCCCAAAATACGTAGGACTAGGAATACGTAACATGCAGCTACGCAAATCGATCAGACTCTGGTCTGACTCGAATATGTATAAGCTGTATAATAAGGGTAACTATCTAAGAATTACTGCTAATATCTATGTCACAATCCACAAAAGAACAAAATATCAAGAATGAACTACATGTGCTAAAGTCGGCCGTCCAGTAACACATAAGTTCGAATAGACTCGAGAAAAAAATATGAGTTTATAAAACTAGGCTACATCAACAGATGAATAAACAATATGAATAAATAACCATAACTCCGGTAGAAATGATATAAGAACCTGGCACCCATACCCGCATGACAAAGCAACACACATCAGCAACTCCAGGCAGGCTCCATAATGGTCTATGCTGCAAAACTGACAAGGGACCAGGTTCTCAGAGGGACGTAACAAGGTACAAGAAACAACATGCCAAAGTAAAACAGTATAATGCCACATACTCAAGAGTAAACTACTGTAACCAGCAAAGTTATATGCACGTGAGGATATCACTCGTACTCAGGCTGAAACTACTACAGGCTCTGTGTCAGGGAGCCCATAGCAGCAAGTAATATCTCGTAGGGCCAGTATATGTGACAAAGATCTGAGAGAGAGTCTAAAGCACCTCCAGTAGTATAGTATGTATATATATATATAAACATAACCAGCCTATAGTATGGTGTGTCTCTCCCCACCCAATGTAACCTCATGTCTCATGTCTACGATGTCTCATGTCCATAACACGCAAGATCATGACCTCTAGCTAGTACAACGAGTCATAATGATATCTATATAATATGCAAGTCTCATATCACGAATCATGTAAGCCTATACAGAATCACCATGATTAACTCAAGAAAGATTATGTCATATGAAATAGTATCAAGTGTCCTACGGTATGACGTACTTGGTAAAGCAAGCACGTAAAAATAGGATCATGGTATCAACTCTCTAAGTGATGTTACTCGACTCCGCGTATGGCGTCGACACTCGAATCTTGTTCGGAAGCTAAACAACGTCTCACAGTCCTAGGTTGAACATGTACATCTTAAGAGTATATATATATATGGAAGAAACACAAGCAGATAATATAACATGATCTACTGCACGTTGGCAAGGTACACTTGCTTGGATTTTGAACTCCGTCAACTACTCCTGGAAAAGTAGAATCTACACGTACACCTCCGGATGCTAAAACAAACATCACCAATATTTTTAGAATACTTAAAATATCTAGGATTGACTACCCATAAGTCCAATTTGGACACGAAAATAAAAATGACAGTTTCGGGTCAAATTAGGGTCCACAAGTGGCCCACTTTGCACCGAAAAGCGTGCCGAGACAAATTTTTTTAAATTTAGTAAACTTAGTGTCTACGAGTCCAGAACGATGGCATGAACTCAACGTAGTGTCCAAAATTGGATTCTGGTGAGCCGATCACAAAATCACCCATCAAGTAAAACCGTGAGGCCCACGAAACGGTGTTTCGTCAACGTTCTCAGAATCGAACCAAACTTGGGTCACAGGATCAACGTAATACTGCGAATCTAATGGCGTAAGTTTTGTTGTGAAATGACCATCACACACAAAGTTATGACAAGGTGTCGGAATAGGTAGATACGATATTTTTTACGGATACGTGTTGATTCCGGTGTGCACGCACATCCAAATCAAGTTTCGTAAAATCTCACACATCCGCATTGACGATACGCATCTTTCGGTGATATTCTCACACGATGAAGTCACCTCGTTTGGCAAAAGGTACCCCATTTCAGAAAATTTTGGGTTTTTGGAAACACGTTTAATTGGTTTTGGGACTCGATTAATTATCAACCTAATTCAAATTAAAATAAACTAATTTAAGATGCTGGAAGGGAGTTAGATAGGGATCGTACCAGAGAAGGTGGCACGAGATTTGGATGAGAGAGGAGAGCGGTAATGCACCATGAAGTTGACTCGTTGAAACTAAATTCCTGCTTGATTTTCATGGCGTTCTTGGTCGCGGGGAAGGGAATCGACCACGTTTGGCCTCGAGGAAGCACGAGGGAGGTCGTCCAGCAGGGGGTACTCGTCGGGGGTCGTCGGGGCTCGCCAGGGAGGTCGTCGGCGGTTTGCTACTGCTGCAACCGTTGTCACCCGAGCACGCGCCCACGCGCGTACTGTCGCGGCTGCGCGGGGAGGCTGCGTTCGGAGCTAGTGTCGGCGGTAGCTGGAAGTCGGGGTCGACGGTGGTGGTGGTCGGATGGTGATGGTGGCGGTCAGATGGTGATGGTGGCGGTTGCTTTTAAAGAAGGGGGGTTACGGGAAGAAGAATTAGAGGGGTCGCAGGGGGAAACGGGTAGTGTGTTAGGATTCGGGTTTTGGGTTTAGGTTTGGTTTTGGGTTTGGTTTTATTATTAATATTTTATTTATTCCATATATATATATATATATATATATATATATATATATATATATATATATATATATATATATATATATATATATATATATATATATATTTTATTATTAATATATATATATATTAATAATAAAATATATATATATATTAATAATAATATATATATATATTTATTATTAATAATAAAATATATATATATATATATATATTTTATTATTAATATATATATATATATATATATATATATATATATATATATATATATATATATATATATATATATATATATTAATAATAAAATATATATATATATATATATATATATATATATATATATATATATATATATATATATATATATATAGCCATTTATAAATAGTTTTGTACCTCAAATAATTTTAAAAAAAAATCTATAATACTTTAATAATAGTTGTACACCCAAAAATATATTTTCTGTGTAATATTTATAATTAATTAAATATACATAAATAACTATCCATGAATTTTATATTTTTATAATTAGCTAAAAATAATAAAAATTCTCCTTTAATCTCAATAATTACATAATACCAATAATAAAAATAATAAAATTTTAAATTTTAAAAATTAGGGGATTTACAATCTACCCAACTTATAAAAATTTTATCCACGAAATTAAAAATAATCATTGTAGAAAAGATTCTAGTTAAGCAAGGTTGCATTTGTTTATCAAAAGATAGGGGACGTAGTTACCAATAGGATCCTAGTTTGACACCATATTCTAATAGCAAGGATACACTTAGTTTCAGTCACTACCCAACTTATAGAAATTAAGTTGGTAGCAGAAACTATAGTCATGATCATATTTCTAAGGGCTTTAGAATGTCTAACTTCAAGGAGGGATACGAGATGGTGAAAATTTTGTGATCGTTGTCACAGCCTATCAAAGAAAATCTAGATACTACCATGGCGTTAATGAGTCAATAACTCTATTAAGGAAGTTTACCAGTTCTCCTTGCTCCTAATTAGGTCATGAGTCTATAATACAATAGAAAATATCATAGCCAAATACAACTAGGGTGAAAAATGGTACCGAGGAATACTTCATCACATATCATGAATGCCGATGAATGGTTCAGCAATAAGCGTCAAAAGGTTTTATAATTTTATCAAGTTGATTAACATTGTGTTGAGAGTACAGGAGCTCAACTTAATATAACACAAGTGTCTTAGATGTTATTTGGCTTGAGTGGGCTACGGGTATATCAGTGGTTAGGGTAATTGGGTTGCCGATGTACAATTTAATTTAATTGCAACAGAATTGGATATTTAAGTATAGGTTTTCTAGAAGAAGGTATGCCACGAATGTTGTAGGGTCTATATGGAGCATGAAAGTATATATTTGGGCGTAACAGCTGGGTCATGAGTGAAGTAGGTCCAGTTAGGCTCATAAATCTCAAAGTTGTCGGAAGAATTGAGTCGATGTTCCGTATTAAAATTGTCCGCAACGAAAAATGATATCTAGGTATCATTTGGGTGTACAATTGCGTCGCGAATGCCGTACGACTAAAACAAAGAATGAAAAGGTGAGTTTGTGAGTGATAGTCACATCATGGATGTAAGTGGCTAGTCTAGGTCATAAGGGTGGAAGTTGTTGGAAAGAAAATGATAGTGTTGTGCTCCAAATATCCGAGCCACAACCAAGGTATTAAAGGATACAAAATTAAAGAGGTAACTCAATCTGTTTGAAATTAATCTTAATCAATACCAAATAAATTCAAATTTATCCTGAAATTCTAAAATAACCCTACACTAAAACCTGGGGCTATGATCTACCCAACTTATAAAAATTAAGTTGGTATCCAAAAGTAAAGTCAGGGTCCTGCTAACAAGATTTTTGGAAGGGCCTACTTTCTAATAAGGATTCAAGAGTTCTAGGGTCTACTCGCCGTAATCAAATATTCTCTAAGGGGACCTAGATAATATCAGGGTGCTATTGGTCGACAACTCTATAAGAAAAATTGCTACCCAAATAATATTGCTCCTATAGTTCATGTCTTCAACAAAACATAAGAAAGGGTTTGGTCGGGTATAACTAGGGCAAGGTTGTAAAACCCCTCGATCAAATTTTGGTCTACTTAGCTTAGATAGAGAGACTAGGGTTAGTTTAAAGACAATTAGAATTAGAACACAATATTTCAGGTTATTATGTAATATTTATATTACTTAGTGCACCTTACCATTGCTTCGATATTTGGAGCGCTACAGTAGCATTTACCTTCAAACAAATTTTATACAGTTTTCCTAGACGTGCCAACCTTCCTTTCTGATCCCTGTGTAACTCATAAATACCCTCTCTTGTGCTTCCTTTTAATCGCACAATATTCGTTACAAACGTCCGTTCTTAAATTTGAATAAATTCAACTTTGCATCCTTGTCCGTTCCAATCAAAATTGGAGACGCAACCTCAACCCATTTTATCCAACCCAAATTATGACATTATTATATTCTGAGTCTACTACGTCCATGATACTTGTGTCCCACCCAATTTTAATCCTATGTATTTCCAATTAATTAAAGAGCACCACTTACATTAATTTTAATTAATTTGGTGTAAGGACCCAACCTCACCCAAAACTAGACCCAACTCCAATCCAAACCCCCACTCTCACCCTCAAGGTTCATACTAAATACCATACACCATTTTAGCCCACTACATAACACCAAACATGGTGTTTTGCCTCATCCAATCCTAAATTGCATTAATTATGCAATTTCTCAATTGTTAAGGGACTTTTATGCAAATAAGCAATGAGGTTTCCCACTCTCATTGGCCCCAACCCATGAAGAACTTCATTTTTCCATTGACCGGTCCACCCTACATTTTCTCCCTCATTTGTTGTACTTGCAACAACTTTTCATCCTCACATCTCCACCCTACAATTCAAAACCCATCAATCCTAGCCCTCCCTTCATCATGTGAGGTTCCCCAACTCCCCAAAAGCATTGTTCCCAGCCGGCCCTAGTCCCAAAGAGAACCCCCTCTCTCTCTTCTACATATACTACACACTCCCTCTCTCTAAAAACACCCACCAGCAGCCACAAACCCTAAAGGAAAACCCTAAAAACTACTTCACCAACACCATCACCAACCCGCCCATCTTCTCCGACCGCCTCCCCTTTCCTTCGGCCACCTCTACCCTGACCAACTCGCCACCAGCCGGCCTCCTCCGACCTTCCCCCTCCCCGACACCAACCACCGTCACCACCTGCAGTCGCCTCCGCCATCTCAACCACAACAGCCACCCTCATCTCTACCACTTTCGTCAACACTACCATCAACCTCTCCTCCCCCGACTCCCCTCTACGTGCCTCCGCCACCTCAGCCACCCTCGACACCGCCACCTTAGCCACCCTCGACACCGCCACCTTAGCTACCGTCACCCCCCCTTCATCGTCTCCACCACCATCAATGACCACCTCCACTGCCACCGTCGTCACTGCCCCCCGACATCACCGGCCGATCACCAACAACATCATCATCATCACCGTCACCCGCACCCATCCCCTATCCTCCGTTCATCATCGGAGACCACCGCCACCATAACCGCCGACCTCCCACGACCCTTCCTCCGCCGTCAGCGACCCGCCACCACCAACCCTGCCACCGTCGGAGTCACTGCAGCTGCTGCAACTGCTGCCAGAGCTGTCGTCATTGTTGTTTCACACTGAGGCACGCCGGAATCCCTGTGCACCCGGAGGCCAGCTACCTCGTGCGGCGGACCCATACCCCCCCGGACACGAACGTCGGTTAGGTATACTCCCCTCTCGTCGTATACGCGTATTTAGGTATTTACGTATATAAGTATTAATGTGTATTTGTGTAGTGTATGTGATAGGTATTAATGCATTTATGTATTTAATGTATTAATGTAATTATATATTTAATATATTAATGCATTTATGTATTTAACGTATTAATGTATTTATATATTAATGTATTAATATATTTACGTATTTTAAATATTAAATGCTATTATACGTATTTAAGTATTAATATTTATTATATGTAATTATGTTAATAAATTATCTTTTAATAATTTATGACTATTTTAATTAAGGAGATGTTGACCAAGGTTTAGACATTGAGTTTGCACATTAATATGTTATAGTTTAATACGTCAATTAAATTGTATCGTATTTTTATAGCATGTTAGTTAGGACCTGTGTTTGGTGTACACGAAAATTTAGGATACGACACGTGTACGTTTTAGCTACGTGCACACGTGACCCAGCTATATGACCAGTTGTGACCCCTACGTCAGTCGTAATTGCAACGTAGTATTTTCTGTGCATACTATTGTAGTGACTGATGATCGTAATATTATATTATATATTTAGGGTTGCTGGACCGTTCAGGTGAGGCTTCGGGAGCAGGTTATTGGCTCACAGTTTGAGGACCCAGGGAAGTATACCTTGCCTTGTTGTACTGTTTAAAACCAAATATTATTTAGCTACATGTTTTATTGTTTAATATTAACTATGCGCGTCCGAGATAGACTCGGGTGCAGTCAACGAAGGCGTTGACGTTAAGACTTGTGTCTGATCTAGTGTCTAGTGGACCCTCCTAAAGTTGATGAGTTATCAGTATGACTCCCCAGGCCTTGACACATTTCTTACACGGGTTGTGAGTCTCATGTAGGACACAAACTTGCGTATTGGGTTGGCCACCTATACGTGTAGGTCGTGCGACAGATAGGGTATAACTGCTAATAGTGATGCATGTTAGAAGACTTAGCAGTTATTAGTAGTCTAGAAACATAGACTATTGTAGTACGGTGGTCCAATTATTGTCCTTGTTTGGTTGTAAGGTTGGGCTATTGTTCTAACGATAGGCTATAAGCCAAAGTTAAGACGCCGATACTTGCACTCCGTCTCGACGTAGTAGCTAAAGCGTGTTGTGTATATAACATGCGTAGAGCATTGGGCGGGGAGGAAAACTAGTAGGCGTATGGGATACCCATCTCATTTATACAGATATCGCGTTCTTCGAAATGATACGGACGTATATATATTGCAGATACCTCGTTCTTCGGAACGATGGACATACAGATACCACGCTCTTCAGAGCTGGACGTTATTATATTGCACAGTGCCCAAAGATGGGGGACATATATGTCATATACAAGCCAGTCACGACGATTGATGAATTATGTCAGCATATGTCTAGCCTACACTTTCCATACGCACTAAGTTATCCTCAAATTGTATTTTACTTAGCTGGTTAGTTCACCTTCGAGTTTTCATAATATTTACTTTATGGCATGTATTTTTGTATCTTGTTACGTCCCTCTGAGGACATGGTTCCCTTCCAGGTTATTTGTGTAGTTTGCATGATGCTTGATCTAGTAGATTGTGGACATCTTTGCAGGTATCTTTACATTTCCAGCTATTACAGTCATGTACTACTTTCTATTTTGATTCTGCTTTTATAGACTAGTGTTTATAGGCTTATGTTGTTCTTTTGGTCTATTCGAACAGATGTATTATTGGGCTGCAGACTGATGATGCATATCATTCTTTCTTGAGATTATTTACCATGGATTGAGATTTAGTTTACTTGTGGTATGTTAGAATTAGATTATCAACTGGATCACTTAACCGTGGACATCGTAAGTACACTTCATCAGGGTCCATTAAATTGGAAAGCCCTACAGAGTCATACCAGCTGGCCATTGCCATGTGCCTAGTCTCATAGATTTTGGGATTGGGGCATAACATAGTTTTAGTGGTGGCCCATGCAGGTCCGAGCTTATCATTTCGGTTACGTTATTGTACCGAACGAGCCTGCAACTTATGATTAATGTTAAATAAGATCTTAATCCACAATTGATTTTAAAACTCCTCTTGTATTTGATTGTCGCCTTTGGACTTCATTACTGTATTCGTTCATTACCGTCGACATCGTTATTATTGTTTCTCATCTTCCTTATTTTGGGAAGATGAAAGCTCGCGCACGGTAATTTCCTCCAGGAGCAGATCCTCGCCAAGACGAAGATGTCATATTTGATAGGATGTTTGAGTAGATGGTTAACCATGGTAGAGGAGGTTGATAAGTTCTTCCTTTTTGCTAGAGATAGTATAAACTATTGACGTGAGAATTAGACATAGAAGTAGAGACTTAAAACTAGACCCTACCCTTACTTAAGGTAGCCGTGACCTATCAGTATTAGAAGCTAGAAAGGTTGTTTGATTCTAAGGCTCTAGAATAAATTAGGAGAGACATAGCTAGTTGCTAGGAATTAATTGTAGTCTTAGGGTTGTGATATAAGGAACGACATTATGAACTTGACCAGACAGAATGTTAGACTCACATCTAGAAGAGGATTATCAGATACTAATAAAAATAGGGTATGAAATAACACTTAGGGTAGCAAACCATAGAGGTTAACCCCTAGTTACCTGATGACTAACAGTATCCGATCTAGAAATTTTCCCACCCCTAGATAATGATCAGGACAAGCTAAAACAGATAGGTAGATAGCTAGACATGGATTGCTCGACCCAATATTTGGATGATGAGATAACTCGAGTACTACGATGTAGCTTTCAAATTAGATTAGATGTACTAGACTTATTTTGGTGGTCAGTATCTACTAGGCTCATGTTTTCCCCATTGATAATTCGATTAGTTAAGCTAGTACCTAGAATATAGCTATTAGATTAAAGGATGAGAGTATCGACAGATGTTATAACCTTGAGTTGGATATCGTGAACTAACCTATAATGGATGGCCAGTTATAAACAAGATGGTACCCATATAGTTTGGATGAAGGGTACGCATGGAGTAAACTAGGAGAAACCGTAGGTTCAAGGTAAAAAGGGTAGAGTGGCAACAAGATGAGATTCGCGACAAGTAACTGACCTCGAATTTCTTTTAAAATTTAGAGAAGTACCTGAACAGGAGACAAAGATGTTGGCTCGAGGTGATGACAGACTTTGATACTGAGCTACAGTAGTACCATCCGAGAAAGGCCAACGTGGTAGCTGACGCATTAAGCAGGAGGCCCAGGACATTCTTTTTGACTATCCAGCAACACCGATTGAGAGATCTAGATCATTTGGGTATATAGGTCATTATACCCGGAGCAGACGGCCAATTGTCAAGTTATCAGGTACAATCGACATTGGTTGAGAGGATCAAGGCTGCCTTGCCAACAGATGCCAGATTCCAAAGACTTCGACAGAGGACAGAGACTGGGATGCAGACATGATTGTGCATACACGAGGATAAGACTTTGAGATGTGGAGATCGTTTCTATGTTCCAAATGGAGAACTTTGTCAGGAGCTGATATCAGAGGCGCACAATTTAGCATACTCAATTCATCCAGGAGGCTATTGGCAGAGGATCGAGATGTTCCAGTGTAGCTGCACCAGCTAGGATACAACCAGGAGCAGAAGGACCGATCCATCATCCAGGAGTGCAGACACAACAGAAGATTGTGCCGTATCAGCAGAAAGAGTTATCGACATGTCACTTTTGTAGAAAGAAGGGAGATGTTCAGAAAGATTACAGAAGAAGATTATGATAGTATTTGAGGGGCGGATCGAACCAAAATCATGCTCAGGAGTATTCCCAGTATGTCAATAGAGCCCAACAGATAGTGTAAAGGCCAGCTCCACCAGTCCTAGGTATGTCCGTAGCATTGCTTGATGAGTTATAGCTTATTATGTGGTTATTTTAATTTCTAGGACAAAATTCTTATAAGTTGGGTAGATTGTAAAATCCTTCGACCAAATGATGGTCTACTTAGCTTAGATAGAGAGACTAGGGTTATTTTAAATCCAATTAGAATTAGAACACAATATTTTAGAATTATTGTGCAATATTTATATCACTTAGTGCACCTTACCTTTGCTTCGATATTTGGAGTGCTACACTAGCATTTACCTTCAAACTAATTTTATACACTTTTCCTAGATGTACCAGCCTTCTATTCTGATCCTTGTGTAACTCATAAATACCCTCCCTTGTATTTCATTTTAGTCGCACAATATTCGTTACAAACGTCCGTTCTTAAATTCAAATAAATCCAACTTTGTATCCTTGTTCGTTCAATCGAAATTGGAGATGCAACCTCAACCCATTTTGTCCAACCCAAATTATGACATTATTCTATTCTGAGTCTACTACGTCCATGATACTTGTGTCCCACCCAATTTTAATCCCATGTATTTCTAATTAATTAAAGAGCACCACTTACACTAATTTTAATTAATTTGGTGTAAGGACCCAACCTCACCCAAAACTAGACCCAACTCTAACCCAAACCCCCACTCTCACCCTCAAGGTTCATACTAAATACCACACACCATTTTAGCCCACTACATAACACCAAACATAGTGTTTTGCCTCATCCAATCACAAATTCTATTAATTGTGCAATTTCTTAATTGTTAAGGGACTTTTATGCAAATAAAAAATGAGGTGTCTCCCTCTCTTTGGCCCCAACCCATGAAGAACTTCATTTTTTCCTTGACCGGTCCACCCTAAATTTTGCCCCTCATTTATTGTACTTGCAACAACTTTCCATCCTCACATCTCCACCATACAATTCAAAACCCATCAATCCTAGCCCTCCCTTCATCATGTGAGGTTCCCCAACTCCCCAAAAGCATTATTCCCAGCCGGTCCTAATCCCAAGGAGAACTCCCTCTCTCTCTCTCCTACATATACTACACACTCTATTTCTCTAAAAACACCCACCAGCAGCCACAAACCCTAAAGAAAAACCCTAAAAACTACTTTACCAACACCAACACCATCACCAACCCGCCCATCTTCTCCGACCGCCTTCCCTTTCCTCCGTCCACCTCTGCCCCAACCAACTCGCCACCAGCCAGCCTCCTCCGACCTTTCCCCTCCCCGACACCAACTACCGTCACCACCTGCAGTCGCCTTTGCCATCTCAACCACAACAGCCACCCTCATCTCCACCACTTCCGTCAACACCACCATCAACCTCTCCTCCCCCGACTCCCCTTCACGCACCTCTGCCACCTTAGCCACCCTCGACACCGCCACCTTAGCCACCGTCACCCCCCTCATCGTCTCTATCACCATCAACGACCACCTCCACCGCCACCGTCGTTACTGCCCCCCGACATCACCGGCCTATCACCAACAACATCATCACCGTCACCCGCACCCATCCCCTATCCTCCGTTCATCACTGGAGACCACTGCCACAATAACCGCCGACCTCCCACGACCCTTCCTCCACCGTCAGCGACCCGCCACCACCAACCCTGTCGCCGTCGGAGCCGCTGCAGCTGCTGCAACTGCTGCCAGAGCTACCGCCGCTGCTGTTTCACACTGAGGCACGCCGGAATCCCTGTGCACCAGGAGGCCGGACACCTCGTACGGCGGACACACACCCCACCCGGACATGAACGTCGGTTAGGTATACTCCCCTCTCATCGTATACGCGTATTTAGGTATTTACGTATATAAGTATTAATGTGTATTTGTGTAGTTACGTGATAGGTATTAATGCATTTATGTATTTAATGTCTTAATGTAATTATATATTTAATGTATTAATGCATTTATGTATTTAACGTATTAATGTATTTATATATTAATGTATTTATGTATTTTAAGTATTAAATGCTATTATACGTGTTTAAGTATTAATATTTATTATATGTAATTATGTTAATGACTTACCTCTTAATAATTTATGACTATTTTAATTAAGGAGATGTTGACCAAGGTTTAGACATTGAGTTTTGCACATTAATATGTTATAGTTTAATACGTCAATTAAATTGTAGCGTATTTTTATAGCATGTTAGTTAGGACCTGTGTTTGGTGTACACGAAAATTTAGGATACGACACAAGTATGTTTTAGCTACGTGCACACGTGACCCAGCTATATGACCAGTTGTGACCCCCTGCGTCAGTCATAATTATAACATAGTGTTTCTTGTGCATACTATTATAGTGACTGATGATCGTAATATTATATTATATATAGGGTCGCTAGACCGTTCATGCGAGGCTTCCAGAGAAGGTTATTGGCTCGCAGTTTGAGGACCCAGGCAAGTTTACCTTGCATTATTGTACTGTTTAAAACCAAATATTATTTAGCTGCATGTTTTATTGTTTAATATTAACTGTACGCATCCTAGATAGACTCGGGTGCAGTAAATGAAGGTGTTGACGTTAGGACTTGTGTCTGATCTAGTATCTAGTGGACCTACCTAAAGTTGATGAGTTATCAGTATGACTCCCCAGGCCTTGACACATTTCTTACATGGGTTGTGAGTCTCATGTAGGACACAAACTTGCGTATTCGGTTGGCCACCTGTACGTGTAGGTCGTGCGACGGATAGGGTATAACTGCTAATAGTGATGCATGTTAGAAGACTTAGTAGTTATTAGTAGTCCAGGAACATAGACTATTGTAATACGGTGGTCCAATCCTTGTCCTTGTTTGGTTGTGAGGTTAGGCTATTGTTTTAACGATAGGCTATAAGCCATAGTTACGACGTCGATACTTGCACTCTGTCTCGGCGTAGTAGCTAAAGCGTGTTGTGTATACAATATGCGTAGAGCATTGGACGAGGAGGACAACTAGTAGGCGTATGGGACACCCACCTCCTTTATACAGATACATTATTCTTCGGAGTGATACATACGTATATATATATATTACAGATACCTCGTTCTTCGGAACATTGGAAGTACAGATACCATGCTCTTCGGAGCTGGACGTTATTATATTGTGCAGTGACCTAAGATAGGGGGCATATGTGTCATATATTAGCCAGTCACGATGATTGGTGAATTACGTCAGCATATGTCTAGCCTACACTTCCCATACGCACTAAGTTGTCCTCAAATTGCATTTCACTTAGTTGGTTAGTTTACCCTCGAGTTTTCACGGTATTTACTTTATGACATGTATTTTTGTATCATGTTACGTCCCTCTGAGGACCTGGTTCCCTTCCAGGTTATTTATGCAGTTTGTCGGATGCTTGATCTAGTGGATTATGGACATCATTGCAGGTATCTTTACATTTCTAGCTATTACAGTCATGTACTACTTTCTATTTTGATTCTGCTTTTATAGCCTAGTATTTATAGGCCTATGTTGTTCTTTTGGTCTATTCGAACGGATGCATTATTGGGCTGTAGACTGATGATGCGTATCGTTCTTTCTTGAGATTATTTACCATGGATTAAGATTTAGTTTACTTGTGGTATGTTAGAATTAGATTATCAACTGGATCACTTAATTGTGGATAGCGTAAGTGCACTTCATCAGGGTCCATTAAATTGGAAAGCCCTACGGAGTCGTACCAGCTGGCCATTGCCACGTGTCTGGTCCCATAGAGTTTGGGATTGGGACGTGACATGGTTTTAGTGGTGGCCCATGTAGGTCTGAGCTTATCCTTTCGGTTTCGTTACTGTACCGAACGAGCCTGCAACTTAGGATTAATGTTAAATAAGATCTCAATCCACAACTAATTTTAAAACTCCTCTTGTATTCGATTGTCGCCCTTAGACTTCATTACTACATTCGTTCATTACCGTCGACATCGTTATTATTGTTTCTCATCTTCCTTATTTCGGGAAGATGAATGCTCGCGCACGGTGATTTCCTCCAGGAGCAGATCCTCGCCAAGACGAAGATGTCA
This sequence comes from Iris macrosiphon, assembly GCA_036927795.1. Taxonomy (NCBI): domain Eukaryota; kingdom Viridiplantae; phylum Streptophyta; class Magnoliopsida; order Asparagales; family Iridaceae; genus Iris; species Iris macrosiphon. The sequence goes on along the minus strand of JAYESA010000004.1, from coordinate 62,250,268 downwards.
CATTTGATAGGATGTTTGAGTAGATGGTTAACCATGGTAGAGAAGGTTGATAAGTTCTTTGTTGCTAGAGATAGTATAGACTGTTGACATAAGAATTAGACATAGAAGTAGAGACTTAAAACTAGACCCTACCCTTACTTAAGGTAGCCGTGACCTGTTAGTATTAGAAGCTAGAAAGGTTGTTTGATTCTAAGGCTATATAATAAATTAGGAGAGACATAGCTAGATGCTAGGAATTAATTATAGTCTTAGAGTAGTGATACAAGGAACGATATTATGAACTTGACCAGACAGAATATTAGACTCACATCTAGAAGAGGATTATCGGATACTAATAAAAATAGGGTATAAAATAACACTTAGGGTAGCAAACCATAGAGGTTAACCCCTAGTTACCTGGTGACTTACAGTATCCGACCTAGAAATATTCCCACCCTCTAGATAATGATCAGGACTAAGCTAAAACAGATAGGTAGATAGTTAGACGTGGATTGCTAGACCCAATATTTGGATGATGAGATAACTCGAGTACTACGATGTAGCTTTCAAATTAGATTAGATGTACTAGACTTATTTCGGTGGTCAATATTGACTAGGCTCGTGTTTTCACCATTGATAATTTGATTAGTTAAGCTAGTATCTAGAATAGAGCTATTAGATTGAAGGATGCGAGTATCGACAAATATTATAACCTTGAGTTGGATATCATGAACTAACCTATAATGGATGGCCAGTTATAAACAAGATGGTACCCATATAGTTTGGATGAAGGGTACGCATGGAGTAAACTAGGAGAAACCGTAGGTTCAAGGTAAAAAGGGTAGAGTTGCAACAAGATGAGATTTGCGACAAGTACCTGACCTCGAGTTTCTTTTAAAATTTAGAGAAGTACCTGAACCGGAGACAAAGACGTTGGCTCGAGGTGATAGCAAACTTTGAGACTGAGCTACAGTACCATCCGAAAAAGGCCAACGTGGTAGCTGACACATTAAGCAGGAGGCCCAGGACATTCTTTTTGACTATCCATCAACACCGATTGAGAGATCTAGAGAATTTGGGTATAGAGGTCATTATGCCCAGAGCAGACGACCAGTTGTCAAGTTATCAGGTGCAATCGACATTGGTTGAGAGGATCAAGGCTGCCTTGCCAACAGATGCCAGATTCCAGAGACTTCGATAAAGTATAGACGTCGGGATGCAGACAGGATTGTGCATACACGAGGACAAGACTTTGAGATGTGGAGATCATTTCTATGTTCCAAACAGAGAACTTCGTCAGGAGCTGATATCGGAGGCGCACAGTTTATCATACTCAATTCATCTAGGAGGCTATTGGCAGAGGATCGAGATGTTCCAGTGTAGCTGCACCAGCTAGGATACAACCAGGAGCAGGAGGACCGATCCGTCATCCAGGAGTACAGACGCAACAGAAGATTGTGCCGTATCAGCAAAGAGAGCTACCGACATGTCACTTTTGTAGAAATAAAGGATATGTTCAGAAAGATTACAGAAGAAGATTAGAACAGTATTTGAGGTACGGATCGAACCAACATCACGCTCAGGAGTATTCTCAGTATGTCAATAGAGCCCAACAGATAGTGTAAAATCTAGCTCCACCAGTCCTAGGTATGTCCGTAGCATTGCTTGATGAGTTATAGCTTATTATGTGGTTATTTTAATTTCAAGGGCAAAATTCTTATAAGTTGGGTAGATTATAAAATTCCTCGCCAAATTTTGGTCTACTTAGCTTAGATAGAGAGACTAGGGTTAGTTTAAAGCCAATTAGAATTAGAACATAATATTTCATAATTATTGTGCAATATTTATATCACTTAGTGCACCTTACCGTTGCTACGATATTTGGAGCGCTACACTAGCATTTGCCTTCAAACAAATTTCATATACTTTTCCTAGACGTGCTAGCCTTCCATTCTGATCCCTGTGTAACTCATAAATACCCTCTTTTGTGCTTCATTTTAGTCGTACAATATTCATTACAAACGTTCGTTCTTAAATTTAACTAAATCCAACTTTGCATCCTTGTCCGTTCCTACAACGACCCGCTCCGCGAAAACCGGAGGGGCCGATTCAATAGGCATAAGTGTAGCTATTCAACCCGCCTTGCTCAGCAAGATGGCTCATTCGATGCAAAGGCATTCATGCTGGAATCTTCAATGGAGTCAGACTTAGGCTATCAGAGGCGCGTTCGAAGTCTCGCTCGACCGATGCGATAAATCGCTAAGGTGGGTGGCCCCGGTGAACCGGTCTCTACTTAGCTGCACACTAAGAAAATGAATATTACATGCTAGTTACAGGCGATAACCTTTGCATGGTAATAAAAGAGATGAACGCACATAGCTAAGGGGATAACCCCGCCTTATCATTGTATAGAACATGGAGATCTTATTTGCTATTTGCATAGTTGGGATTGTTGAGTTGGAATATAGTAATTTTCTTCATATATGCCATAAAGTAGTATGAGTTCATATTGAGGTGTTGTACCGCACGGAATATGACACGGGATGGAGTAAAATCATATTGCATGCATAGAAGAGGAAGGCTATCAAGTAGTTGTTCCGAGTCAGGATATGGAAGGAAAGGAAGGTACTCGGGATATACAGATCACCGAGGCAGTCTCTAATCAGGGAGCTGCGTAAAGAAGAAAAGATCCGAGTGTAGTCCTCGGCAAGGAATGATCCGAGAGTTGTCCTCGGCTAGGATTGGAAGTGGGGAAGTAGTTGCATGGTCATGGACAACTGGTTGCACACCAGGTAGAGAGAGTCCTCGATACGATTGCTGAGGCATCCGAATCGTGTCGGCCCGGGAGGACAGTGCCAGTGTAGTCCTGGCAATACGCTAGCTGATGACTAGCGAGCGAGAGCGGGACATCCAGCAAGGCTTGCTACCGACCTGGATGGGCGTCGACTCGTTAGACGGTTAGGAGGCCCAGCAAGGCTAGTAATCGAGCTGGGAAGACAACCGTCCATTGCAGATTATGTCCAATATGGCTAACAGAGCCAGTGACCTTCATATAGATAAGTCATGTTTGCATAGCGGCTATCCACATTGAGAAAAGGAGAAACGGGAAGAAGTGCGTTTGTACGACATTTTGCATAATTAGAATGGATGCATGGTATCACACATAGTTCTAGTAAAATGGGTCTTGTGAGGCAGAGGCGCGGCATAACACTTGGGTTTCATAGTTGCTCCTTGTTATTTCGTAGTTCATTGTTTATATTGCTGCATATGACAGGGAAGGCCGAATGGTAAAAAATGGTAAGGTGAACTCAATTGTTCATTATTATGACACTATTGAGTTGACACGGAGATTACTTTATTTATATTGCCATGTAACTGATCCTAAGGCAAAAGAATAGAAAGACAACGAAATCAGTCGGTGCACATAACTAATAAACGTGCTTGTTTTGTGGCGTGGGCGAGAGGCCTCCCCACCAGTGCATTCAATGTACTGATACCCAACCAGTCTGCATACAGGGTGCAGGAGAAACTCGTACGGATTCGGAGATCGCTTAACGCAATGAGGCGCCGGACCGCACTTGGCATCTTGGAGCGTGGTGCACGAACCTGGAGCTCACATATATGAGACATAATGTATGGGAACATCATCATCCAGATTATTTGTATTGGTTCTAAGTCTAAGAGCATATTCATTCTAAGGGAGAGAGGGAGCATGAGCGATTTGTAATCTCGGCCTAGCGTCACTTGTAATCTTTACTTCATATCAATAAAGAGTTTGATTTGGATTCAATACTTGTGTTCATTTTATGTTTCCGCTATGACGACTTTGTGAACTAGTTATCAACGACCGTTTCGGTATTTGCCTCGCGCGGGCGCAACCCCAGGCTCGTGTGGCATCGCGTCCCGATGGAAACGTACGTCCCGTGGGAGCGCTGGCGCGGTGATTCTCGCCTAGCGAGGACGGCCGATTCCGACGGGAGATCGGGACGTGACATATTTGTATCAGAGCACGACTTTACGTCCTTAGAATTTGTTTCGATTCTCTCAGTTTTGAACTTGTGTATTGATAAAAGTGGTAGATGCTCTCTCTCGATGCTTCGATGGATGTTCCATACAATAAGTCTAAATATTTTTGAAAAGTGCGTGCGAATTATACGATTGCTTGAACGGGATTATGATGTGAGGGCTTTTGTCCCAACCTATGGAAGACATTGTGAGAGTAGACTCGTGTTATAATCGGCAAGTTATATGTTTGTATGAAAACACCAAGCGAGTAGAGTGCAAGATAAAAATATCGTTCAGACAGTGGTCTATGCACATAGCCTTTTGGCCAAGTTGTGTTGAGTATCGTGCACCAAGACCCTCGGTGCTAGTGAGTTGCAGCGAGATTTGGGTATTGTTCGGATAAGAATAAAGTTTAACTTAGGAGGAAAATCGATAGAGACGTTATCGGAGTGCCACTAAGGCGAGTAATGGGAATCGTGTATGGAATTTTTAGATATAGTTTGGACGGTTATTCATAGCGATAAGTTAAGATTTACAACATATTTGTATGGTGGACTATCGATAGGGGTACATACGGGACTTGAATCGTTAGGCGACAAATAGGGATCATGTTGGAGTTCTAAGGAACGAATTGGGAATACGAGTAAAGGATGCGAACGCGATTCAGGAGTTATTAGGATGACTCGATTCCTGAGTGGTGTATGCAATAAGTCCCCTGTACGATTATGTAAATTGTGGATATAATGAGTTGTATAGATTCATGGAGTATAACTCGAACCCTGAGTGGTGTATTGGTCGGCTTATAAGTGTTCGAACAAATCAGGGATTTCGGAGTATTAAACGGGTCTAGCGGCAAGCGGCGAGATTGGGTAAAGCTTAGTATAAATAAATAATGCCTAGCAAGTAAGCGAACTTGGAGGAGCATGCAATATTTGGTTCGAACGAGTTACAATAATTTGAATAAGGGATAAAGCTTACATCGAATAGGAATTCAGGACAATTGAAATTGATATCATGGTCGAAAAAACTTAGAGGATTGTACGAGCGATTTTGAGTTAAAACAAGCGAATTAAAAACTTGTGTTGAGATGGAATAGTCGGGGATGCGATCGAAATTAGTGCAATTGGAATATATGTAGCGAATAAATGATAGCGTGCATGGAAAATTTGGATTGAGTAGGATATCGCTCGATAGAGTTCGGTTTGAGTACGAATGCGATGATTTCAAATTTTGAGAGATTTTAGACCATAACAATGGTTGAAAGATAAGTATGGATTGATGCAAGTTAGTAAAATTATGATTTTGATGGATCGAGTTAAGCGGTAATAGATTTGGCATGGAGTTTGGAAGAGCGATCTTGAAATCAAGTTCGGAAAGATAACATTCGAAATTAGTCCCAGCGAGAACGATTATCCTGTGGGAGCGCCGGCGTGGTGAATTCACGTACGGTGGGGATAATCGAACTCAAGGGAACATTTTCGGTGATTATTCCAAACGAACTCGATGATGGAACGTATTGAAATTAGGATAGACTTTGAGTTTGGAATTTGAACTTAGTTGTTTGAGGAATGCTAGAACTTTAAGTTGGACGGTTTGGCTAGACGAACTTGGATGGCGGTAAGAACGGTTGTTAGAAGAACATGGCTTGGTGGATCAATGTACAACTTGGGATAAAACGAAAGGTGACGATAAGGTGTATGTTCGTTCGAGGATAACCATAACGATTGACCTTTTTATCTTGTACGGGTACAACTTCTTACTCGCACTTGCGTCACGTTTGGATTAGGACGATTATTTTGCGGGAACGTTGGCATGGTGATATCACGTCCGACGGGGATGATTGAACTTGCGGGAGACCGGAACGTGACAATTGAAGGATCATTTTGACTTTTGGTTCGATACGATAAGACAATTTTCAGAATTTAAGTGAATCTAAGGATTTTTGGTGAGGAGTTAGTCTAGAAACATGAAGTAAGAGATGTTGGACAGTTTTATGAACGGATACGTAGATTATACTGGACGACTTAGAGTTTATGATATACATCGATGATTTATAATAGAATTGTGGCTTAGTGATACATGCGTAGAAAATGACGGATTGGTAAATTCTATCAAATGTGATGAAAGAGATAGTGTGTGCGAATCGATGGGTTGAACCTGCAATATGGGCGTATCATGGGTTCGGTTGAACGAACGTATGGATGTGATAGGATGATCTGTGCTCGATGTTTAGAAATCTGAGTGAGACGAGCTTGGGTAGAATACCCGTGTAAAGGAACAATGGTTTGACCTTAGGGTATTTGGGGCGAGCGTTGTGCAACGCAGTTACATAATGAGTCACAAACATGAACTGTACCTATGACCTTGTGAGCTGACCTAGTGGCTAGGCAGACGACCCTATGACTTGAGTTAAACTGGAGTGGCTGACTTCAGAGTATCATTCAGAAAAATAATAGAACTAGGGCAACGAGATTTAGAGTTAGGACTTGACACTGAGAGTGTACACTGGTGACATTGGCGTTAAAACAAACGCAATGCGAGATAGGATTTGGGTGGAAATTGATTTGGTTGGATAGATTATGCGACGGTGAGGAATAAGACGGTATTAGAGAATTGTCGGACGAAACTCTCACGATTAGAATTGGTGATGTTGAAGATAAGTTGGCTTATTGAGTTGGATCATTGCTTGGTAGATGTGCGTTGCTACTAGTAATGCTAAACTTGAAAGTGGGTGAGATTGGGGTAGACGATAACTAAATTGAACTAGAGTTCGGTTATTCGTATAGCAGAACAATCGACGATTCGAAAGATTTTTATGAGTAGCTTGTCCGACTTAGCTGTCACTAAGCTTAGTTGAAATACACATATTTGGGAGACGCCTTGAATATGGGTACGATCCAGACTTAGCGATATGTATAACTCGGATGCAGCTGCAAATAAAAATGTTCAGACTCGCATGGATGAGTATGGCAACTGAAATAGGTTAGCCTCAACCTAAACTTTCATAAAGGAAAGATTGTAACGTTCCCCGTGCTACCGAGATAGTTCTACGCTAAGGCACAGTACGAGACTGAGTTTGGGAATGCAATAGTTGTACGAAGGGATCATTCGGATAAAATAATTAAGCACTCGTGCGAACGGAACGAGTAAAACGAATAGAAGTTAAGTTTCGATTGGACCAAAAGACACGAAAGATTAGAGCGTACCCCAGGTGGGCAATTTAGCTCTGCGCTAAGGCGCAATATAGACTGAGTCAGCAAACGTAGGTGATTGGGTACGATTTACTTAGAGAGATTGGACGGTGACTCAGAGAGATTTAATGCAAAACGAGATTGGAAAATTAGCCGAGATTCAAACTTTTGGGTTTAGGCGTAACGATGGGTTTTGATAGGCGAGGTCAAGTAAACTGTCAAATATGTTCGGATGCGTTAGGTTTCTATGGAAGATAACAAATTGGGCAAGACCAACCAATTATGAGTTGTAAGTGCCCATTGAGTTATAGAATACCATATGCTTGGGTATTACAGCCATGCGCCAGGTGCATTAGGTTTTGAGTCGGGAGTGCAACGATTGAGTTGAGTATAGTTCGATAGCATTGAACGGTAGAGTCGTTCGATGAGAGTTGGCTAAACATTGGCGTAACGCATGGTAAGAAAATAAATGATTGTAGTATTGAGACAGTCCTTGAAAGTTAGACGAGATGTATAGAGTTGGTTTAGAAGTTGTGCGATAGTACGAGTTGCGCTCAGGAAGTCTCGAGGACGAGACTTGTTTTGAGTGGTATATAATGTAACGACCCGCTCCGCGGAAACCGGAGGGGCCGATTTAATCGGCACAAGTATAGCTATTCAACCCGCCTTGCTCAGCAAGATGGCTCATTCGATGCAAAGGCATTCATGCTGGGATCTTCAATGGAGTCAGACTTAGGCTGTCAGAGGCACGTCCGGAGTCTCGCTCGACCGATGCGATAAATCGCTAAGGTGGGTGGCCCCAGTGAACCTGTCTCTACTTAGCTGCACACTAAGAAAATGAATGTTACATGCTAGTTACAGGTGATAACCTTTGCATGGTAATAAAAGAGATGAACGCACATAACTAAGGGGATAACCCCGCCTTATCAGTGTATAGAACATGGAGATCTTACTTGCTATTTGCGTAGTCGGGATTGTTGAGTTGGAATGTAGTAATTTCTTTCATATATGCCATAAAGTAGTGTGAGTTCATACTGAGGCATTGTACCACACGGAACATGACACGGGATGGAGTAAATCATGTTGCATGCATAGACGAGGAAGGCTATCAAGTAGTCATTCCGAGTCAGGAGATGGAAGGAAAGGAAGGTACTCGGGATATGCAGATCACCGAGGCAGTCTCTAATCAGGGAGCTGCGTAAAGAAGAAAAGATTCGAGTGTAGTCCTCGGCAAGGATTGATCTGTCACTACCACATTCCAAAAACATGGGTATTTTTGACTTTTTATATATATTTAATATTGTGTGTATTTAATTTAAATAATTGCATGAGATGTGTATTTATAATACTATGTACAGTGTTCATTAATGTTTGAGCTGGTAGACTTGACCTAGAAGCCCACTAGATGAACACCTGACCGAATTATAGGGTTGTGAATTTATTTGTATTATTTAGAATTTAATTATTTGAGGTTGCTATTAATTACCGTAAATTTATTTAATTGTTGCGCCTTACCGTTGCTTCGATATTTGGAGTGCTACCCTATCTTTTGTCTTCCAATAAATTTCACAACCTTGCCCTAGACGTGCCCGCCTTCCATTTTGACCTTTTTGTAACTCATAATTATGCTCTCTTGTGCCTCATTTTAGCCGCACAATATTCGTCGCGGACGTTTATTAAATTTCTAAATAAATTCTAACTTTGTATCGTTGTGCGTTCCAATCGAAATTGGAGGCAATCTCGACCCATTTTCGTATAACCCAAATTAGGGTAATATTCTGTTCTGAGTCTTCTTCACTAATGATATTTGTGACCCAACCTAATTTTGGCCCCATGTACTCCTAATTAATTTTAGAACACCGCTTGCATTTATTTCTAATTAAATTGGGGATACCATTTTGACTAATCCTGTTTAATCCCAATTTAATCCAAGTGCCCATTAATTGAGCCCATACCAAACACACAACGTCCCCTCACCCTACAAAACACCAAATACCAAATTGCCCACCAATATCTCATCATTTCATGTGTCTGTGCAAATACCCAAATTTAAGGGGGCTCAATTACAAAAGTTGCATTAGGTGTCAACACCCCATTGGTTCAAACCAATGGAGAAGCCCTAATATTTGACTAGTCAACCCAACCCCCTCCTTACATGAATGATTTTTTCTCCATGATGAATCCTGGCCACCCGATCAAATGGGGCTCATCATCACCACACACCTCCCATCACCCTTCCTATAAATTGTCACATCACCTCACCCTTCCCAACATGCCCTAATCCCCAAACCTAGGGAAGCCCCCATCTTCTCTCTCCTCCCTTTTCTCCCAATGTAAGAAATTTTTTTCTTTCTCTTATTCTTCTCTTTTTCTCATCTTCTTCCTTTCTTCTTCTTCCTCTTCATCTATTTTATTTTAGGTTTAAGTTAAACCATCTCCACTCGATCCAGCAACCCCGGCCAAGCTTCGGTCAGCCGCGGCCCTCCATCAGCCGCCGGCCTCCGCACTGACTTCATCCTCCCGAGCTCCCTCATCCCTCTGTCTCTTCTCCGGCCACCTCCAGCCCGGGCTCCCCCAGTCACCTCACCTCAGTCGGCTCTCCCCGACCTAGCTCAACCTCCTCCCTTTCAGCCCAGCACCATCGAGCTCCCTCTTCCCAGTCGACCCCGTTCCCGCTGCGACGACCCGATCGCCTCGTCCTCCACCCGGAGCTCTCCACCTCGCCATCGTGCCGGACTACACCCCGGCGGCCAACCACATTGCCTGAACGACCTCCCCCTCGCTGTTCTTCCCTGCCTCCTTCTCTCCACCACCATCACCATAGCTCGGCTTCTTCCCCGGCTCTCCCCGACCGGTCCGGTCACTCCCCTCTATCTCACCGACACTGAACCACCCTCCGCCATCTCCCTCCTCCCTGCATCCCCAAGCCGACCAGTGACCCGCTACACATCCGGCGAACTCATCTACCTCCTTCCCCAAGCCCGCTGGAGAGCGCCCTGCCTGAATCCCGCCGACGTCCTCCTCCCGACCTCCGAGTTCCCTCCGTCCAGACTTTACCTCCTCGCCAAGCCTCCAACTCCATCAGTGCCTCTATCATGACTCCATCGACCTCCTCCCAATCCTCACCATCATCTTCATCGTCATCTCCACCATGACCATTACCACCAGCCTCATTCCCCGTCGAGCAGCGGCCACCCGTCGAGCCAGGACCAGCCACCTCGTCATCCTCGTCTTCGTCATCATCATTGACGTCTTCGCCGTCGTCATGCGCAGGTTCGATCCTTTCCCCCCGCGTACACGCACGCGTGTACGTGTATGAGTAATGTATGTATGTATGTATATATGTATGTATGCGTATATGTATTAGTGAGTATGTATTATTCGTATATATATACACGTATACATATATATAGTGTGTTTCTCTATTTAGTACATATGTATTCAACACATATATTACTATATACGTATTCGTATTATATGTTGTATGCATAGTATATGTATGGGCTTAAATGTATTTTGGTACACATAAACATATATATGTATAGTATATGTCAAGTAAAATGTATTTGGTATATATTTATACATATATATATAGCATAATATACGTTAATACGTATGTATTGACATGTATATATATACATATATACAAGTATATAGTATATGTATTTTTAATTGGTATATATATATATATATATATATATATATATGATGTATTTCTCGAACTGGTATATATATACATATATACAAGTATATAGTATATGTATTTTTAATTGGTATATATATATATATATATATATATATATATATATATATATATATATATATATATATATATATATATATATATATATATATATATATATATATATATATATATATATATATATGATGTATTTCTCGAACTGGTATATATATACATATGTATACGTATTGTACGTGCATCCCTAGTACCCTTTTAATGTATGTATATATGTACATAGTATAATTTGTTTAGTATGTATATGTGTACATATATATATAATAGTGTAAATTCATTAAGTGTATATATATTATGTATGTAATTAATTGGTTATATATTATGAGTTTACTATGTATATTTAAATATATACCTCTACTAGGTAACCCGAGTGTAAATACGGATACCCCGTAACTGCACATGACCTTGTGACCCTGTGAATTGTTAGCAGATGGCCATATGCACACCGACATACTGGCAGGACCGTATCATCGATTGTCTGATTGCACAGCAATTACAGGCGCGACGCCCGTGCAACTTGACGCACATTGACCCTAGTTGACTAGTGCCATACCTGGCATAGCCCTTGAGTTCGGTGTATTTTTGATTGTGTGTTAGTGTAGCATCTGATGTAAATATTGTATTGTTTTATGATATGTCTATAGGACTGTTGGTTCATCCAGGTGATACTCTGGAACAGTATATTAGTATTATCAGCTAAGGACCCAAGGCGAGTACATTCTCTGATAATTTCTAATTATTTGATAATTTCTATAAGTTCATTATCTAGAAATGTTACATCTGATCCTTGACACTGTGCTACACGGACTAGTATATAGATTGGATCTGCAGTCATGAGATGTTACATTGATTATCGTATTGATATTGTACGCGACAATAATATTTAGACCTCGTACATGATATATTGGACATTGATCGTGTATCGTGACGTGTCATGATTGGATCCATAGTACTAGTTGGGGGCGGAGGAAATTGCTAGTGAGAGATGTGATCAAATACCTATCGTACAGGTTTTAATTATTGGTGTTAATCATACCCTTCACGTATGATTAGCCAGACCATATAGCTCTCGTACAAGTCCCAAGCCGATCACATTTCAAAACTACTATTTCAAACACTTAGAATAGTTACAGTTCTCTATTTTAGATTATATACGACATCACCCGTATATGATATTGTACCTCATTCTCTTTATTTGATATATGCACTGCTGTATCATATTGCCTACATTGCCTGTCTCTTTACATTGCCTGTCTCTTTATTTTGCTATTACATTTATTCACTGTCTTCTCTCAGTATATAGCATCATCTGTTTATTGTTTTATAGTCCTTATCAATTAAATGGAACTATTATTTGAGATGTACTTTGCTCCTTTCTGACATGGAAAATATTTTCTAGACTATGCCTTAGAGGACTGGTGTCCGACACTTATGGACCACAGGGTGAGTAGCTGAGACTTGGACTTGGTAACTCAGTTGTGATTCTGGAAGGTTTAGTCGGAATCACTAGTTATCTAGTTAGTTCTTTTAGCATATTATTTTTGGTACCGGATTTGTCTCCGGCATATTCTTGAGACTTGGATTATATTGTTGATTTAGACTATTTCTATTTTTGACTTGTGTTGCATCTTACTTGTTTCTTAGAGATCTTATCATGTTGTAGTTATGTGATTGAGTATGTTGTTCATTTATATTGTGCCATTCGTGCCTCCTTACGGAGATTGGATGCTCGTGTGAGATTGCTTAGATAGTATCATGACCTAGACAACGTTTTACCGTCGATGCTGCGGCGTAGGCTAGACGTACCCACGCACTCGTGCCCCTATACCGGGTGTGGGTTGTGACACGTTTTTAGTGGCGGCCCATGCAGGTCAGACTTCGCAAGTTGTGCGATATCGTGGCAGTACGATATTTTAGTTGTACTACTGCGTGCCTGCTATAGAATATAAGACATAGGATACTAGGATGAGAGTGCATACTCAATCACAAAATTCTTGAGAGATTCCTGGGACGACCCCTTGAGAATCTTATTACAATTTCCAATTTAAATCCTTCGCCCTTGTTTTCGTCCGTCCTCACTCGTTGATATTGAGTTTGATTCTTGTTGACCAGTTGTTAAATTTAATTCTTGGTATCGTTGTTGAGTTGATTTTATATCAAGATGAATTTTATGGGCTAAAATTTACGATATCATCTGATGACATATATTGATGAGGACAGTGAGAAAGGTAAAACGTCTACTTTGGTTATGGAACTTAGAGTTTATCGGAGCCATATTAGCTGTCGTGACGAGAACGTAGGAACCTGACTTGGATGTACATACTTTAGTTATAAAATTTAGAGTCTCTCGCAGCCATACCGGTTGGCGTGGTAAAGATTCTAGATGACATGATTATAGAGTTGCATACCTTAGTTACGGAACCTGTCGTTTATTGCACCTATGCTTACTGGCGTGGCGAGGATTCTGAGTGTCATGATTTCTGACAGACGTGTATGATTATCAGGTTGTATCTTAAATTGGTTCTTAAAGTATCATCTCAACACTTGTCTATTTCTGTTATTACAAGACTTTATTCCATCGCTTCTTTTGTTTGCTAGCAGTAGAAATACCTTTAGTCCTCAATCCAGTTCCTTTTTGAGCTTCTATTCTTTGAGGATTCCTTGTTGAGTATGATAATTAGTGACTTGTAATTATGTTTGTGTCTTATATTAGTGTTGACTGAGCGTGACTTGTGAGCTTGTAAGCGCTTCTTGGTTGGACATGTGAGCAGTAGGCATTAATCTAGAGTTAACCCGTAGCATAGTACCTTGTAGCAATAACTCTAGGATAGGTGTCATTATAGTACTATAAGTAGAAGGAGAGTATAGAGTATCAATGATAGTTCCAAGAGTTAGTATCAGAGCCAGCATACCCGTCCTGGATAATCATTATTATGTAATTAGATGATCTATGTAAACAATTAAGTATCAAGGAATTGTGTTAAGGATTAATGGAGCATGATGTTCAATTTGATGATTGATACTTGGGTGTGTTAAGAGTAAAGAAATGTATACGCATAAAGAGTTATAATAAGATGTCATGAGTAGAGAAATATCAGGATTGGTAATAAAAGTGGTGAAGCGTATCACATATTAGTTTAACAGGCTGTAAAAGATTAAAGGGAAATACATATACATCAATCGAGATGAGGAACCATATACTTGCCCATGAGAGTAAAGAGAAACCTGGGTGTTACAGAAGGTGCAAGTAATCGTGAGTTCTAATAAGTTTGATGAGATGATCCAATAATGAAGCTAGTGTTATCATACCAAGGGTACTAATGATTCTATATCGAGGATTAGTTGAGCAAGGTGCTAATAGTAAGTGCCTTGCATGATAATATTGAATTAGTATATCAGTTAATATAGATAGAAACTTATTGGAGAAAATACGTGTGATGATAACTTTGATCATTTGGAAGTAATAGTGCAAGTATTCCGGGCAGTACAAATTTTAGTACACAGTTGAGAGTTGTAGACAATGAGTGTATTTGAGTGCACCTTGAGTATTAGAGACCGGGAGCATTTATGTGTATATTTGTGGATTTGAAATTGAAGAGTGGAAATAAATTTCAATTTTTAAGAATTTTGAGGAGTTAAGATTCTATGTTATTGAAATTTTGAGGATTCAAATTTGATTCAATAAACATAGTCAAAGCTATAAAGATTTTAAAAGCGATTAAAGTTTTATTTCGATGTTGAGTATTTGACTTTTGAGGAAGTATATATCTCTTATTTTAAATTATTCGAGAAGTAAAACTTTGATGATTTTATTTGGAGGATTAAATTTTATGGTGGGTAAGAAATATATATTAGTATATGAGTGGATGAAGTGCGTACGTAAGGATCTGTTGACTTGGGCATGATTGAGATGGCACTGCAAACAGACTTGGGTGTCCACCTAGAGTTGTATTAGGGAGAACAGTACTTAGTATGGTGTGTTGCACTTGGTGTGCACTTGAGTGATAAGAACAACTAGTATGAACAATTATAGTAGGAACGAGAACTAGCAGTGGGTGTACTTGTAGTAGAACTGTGGTACCTAAAGAGATAGAGGTATCAAACTTTACATGCATTATTTGACCAATGATAATGTTGAGAGGTCCTTGATATCAGATTTTGGTATCAATAGACAAATGTGTGTAATATGGATGTATTCATGGATGTTGTGGACTAATGATTAGTTGATACGGGTACCAGCGTACAAGGATAGGAATTAGTTAATGAATGTGCCAGAGTTAAGTGTATATTAGAGGATGAAGATATCCAAGTATAGGTTAGAAGACTATGTTATGTTCTTTCCTTCTGTTCCTTTTTTCGTCTGTTGACTGATTGATTTATTCCTTAGTACCGTAGTTTGTATTCATGATTTTCTTGTTAGAATGTAGTTAGTAGTACACCCCGACAGAGACAATAATACCATGACAAAGGAGACTATGACCATGCATGTTTCTGTATTGCGTGTTGTATGACTATAGGTAGGATTCTCTTAGACTTTGATTGTTGAGAGTTGACCGTAGTAAAGGAATTAATGAAAGGGTTATGATTCGACAAAGAGAGACAAGGTGCCTTAAATTTGAGGATAAACGATAATTTAAACAAAGAGTTGAGAATTTAATATGACAGGATTAGGCAATCTTGTTAAAACATTAATTTTATGAGGATTATGAAATAATTGAATTTGTCATTAAATTTTAAGGAATTTAAGAAGATTATCATTGTATTTATTTGACTGCAAGATATAGATTTATTTCGAATATTGCAATTGAAGATTCTGCGAGAATTATATTATTTGAGTATTGTGTGGAAAAAAAATGTCGAGGAATAAGATCACTAATGGAATAGTATTTTCGGATGAGATTTTCAAATTTTATGAATATACGTTGATTGGAGTTAAATTGAAGGATTAGATTTATGGATTAGTATTTTTTGAGGGGATTTCTTAATATGCATTGAGTGAATTTAATTAGAGGATTGGATGTTAAGCTTCTAGTATTTAATTATTAACTTAAAATTTTGGAGAAAATTATGATAAAAATGGAATTTGATTTTATTTCGAGGATTTTCTGGAATACAATAATTTCAGAAATTTGAAAATTATGAAATGATAAGGTGGATTATTTCATGATTATATGGGTTGATGAATTTAACTTTTAATAAAAAATAATAATAATGAGAAAAATACAACCATTGAGGAACTTAAATTTCGAGGACGAAATTCTTTTAAGGAGGGTAGACTTGTCACTACCACATTCCAAAAACACGGGTATTTTTGACTTTTTATATATATTTAATATTGCGTGTATTTAATTTAAATAATTGCATGAGATGTGTATTTATAATACTATGTATAGTGTTCATTAATGTTTGAGCTGGTAGACTTGACCTAGAAGCCCACTAGATGAACACCTGACCGAATTATAGGGTTGTGAATTTATTTGTATTATTTAGAATTTAATTATTTGAGGTTGAAATTAATTACCGTAGTTTTATTTAATTGTTGCGCCTTACCGTTGCTTCAATATTTGGAGCGCTACCCTATCTTTTGTCTTCCAACAAATTTTACAACCTTGCCCTAGACGTTCCCGCCTTCCATTCTGACCTTTTTGTAACTCATAATTATGCTCTCTTGTGCCTCATTTTAGCCGCACAATATTCGTCACGGACGTTTATTAAATTTCTAAATAAATTCTAACTTTGTATCGTTGTGCGTTCCAATCAAAATTGGAGGCAATCTTGACCCATTTTCGTGCAACCCAAATTAGGGTAATATTCTGTTCTGAGTCTTCTTCACTAATGATATTGTGACCCAACCTAATTTTGGCCCCATGTACTCCTAATTAATTTTAGAACACCGCTTGCATTTATTTCTAATTAAATTGGGGATACCATTTTGACTAATCCCGTTTAATCCCAATTTAATCCAAGTGTCCCATTAATTGAGCCCATACCAAACACACAACGCCCCCTCTCCCTATAAAACACCAAACACCAAATTGCCCACCAATTTCTCATCATTTCATGTGTCTGTGCAAATACCCAAATTTAAGGGGGCTCAATTACAAATGTTGCATTAGGTGTCAACACCCCATTGGTTCAAACCAATGGAGAAGCCCTAATATTTGACTAGTCAACCCAACACCCTCCTTACATGAATGATTTTTTCTCCATGATGAATCCTGGCCACCCGATCAAATGGGGCTCATCATCACCACACACCTCCCATCACCCTTCCTATAAATTGTCACATCACCTTACCCTTCCCAACATGCCCTAATCCCCAAACCTAGGGAAGCCCCCATCTTCTCTCTCCTCCCTCTTCTCCCTCTTCTCCCAACGTAGAAATTTTTTTCCTTTCTCTTCTTCTTCTCTTTTTCTCTTCTTCTTCCTTTCTTCTTCTTCTTCTTCTTCATCTATTTTATTTTAGGTTTAAGTCAAACCATCTCTACCCGATCGAGCAACCCCCACCAAGCTCCGGTCAGCCGCGGCCCTCCATCAGCCGCCGGCCTCCGTGCTGACTTCATCCTCCCGAGCTCCCTCATCCCTCTGCCTCTTCTCCGGCCACCTCCAGCCCGGCCTCCCCCAGTCACCTCACCTCAGTCGGCTCTCCCCGACCTAGCTCAACCTCCTCCCTTTCAGCCCAGCACCACCGAGCTCCCTCTTCCCAGTCGACCCCGTTCCCGCTGCGACGACCCAACCGCCTCATCCTCCGCCCGGAGCTCCCCACCTCGCCATCGTGCCGGACTACACCCCGGCGGCCAACCACATTTCCTGAACGACCTTTCCCCCACCGTTCTTCCCTGCCTCCTCCTCTCCACCACCATCATCATAGCTCGGCTTCTTCCCCGGCTCTCCCCGACTGGTCCGGCCACTCCCCTCCGTCTCACCGATACTGAACCACCCTCCGCCATCTCCCTACTCCCTGCATCCCCGAGCCGACCAGTGACCCGCTGCACATCCGGCGAACTCGTCTACCTCCTGCCCCAAGCCCGCCGGAGAGCACCCTGCCTGAATCCCGCCGACGTCCTCCTCCCGACCTCCGAGCTCCCTCTCTCCAGACTTCACCTCTTCGCCAAGCCTCCAACTCCATCAGCGCCTCCATCATGACTCCGTCGACCTCCTCCCAATCCTCACCATCATCTTCATCGTCATCTCCACCATGACCATTACCACCAGCCTCATTCCACGTCGAGCAGCGGCCACCCGTCGAGCCAGGACCAGCCACCTCGTCATCCTCGTCTTCGTCATTGTCGTCGACGTCTTCGCCGTCGTCATGCGCAGGTTCGATCCTTTCCCCCCGCGTACACGCACGCATGTACGTGTGTGAGTAATGTATGTATGTATGTATGTATGTATGTATGTATGTATGTATGTATGTATGTATGCGTATATGTATTAGTGAGTATGTATTATTCGTATATATATATGCGTATACATATATATAGTGTGTTTCTCTATTTAGTACATATGTATTCAACACATATATTACTATATACGTATTCGTATTATATGTTGTATGCATAGTATATGTATGGGCTTAAATGTATTTTGGTACACATAAACATATATATGTATAGTATATGTCAAGTAAAATGTATTTGGTATATATTTATACATATATATGTAGCATAATATACGTTAATACGTATGTATTGACATCTATATATATACATATATACAAGTATATAGTATATGTATTTTTAATTGGTATATATATATATATATATATATATATATATATATATATATATATATATATATATATATATATATATGATGTATTTCTCGAACTGGTATATATATACATATGTATACGTATTGTACGTGCATCCCTAGCACCCTTTTAATGTATGTATATATGTACATAGTATAATTTGTTTAGTATGTATATGTGTACATATATATATATATATATATATATATATATATATATAATAGTATAAATTCATTAAGTGTATATATATTATGTATGTAATTAATTGGTTATATATGATGAGTGTACTATGTATATTTAAATATATACCTCTACTAGGTAACCCGGGTGTAAATACGGATACCCCGTAACTACACATGACCTTGTGACCCTGTGAACTGTTAGCAGACGGCCATATGCACACCGACATACGGGCAGGACCGTATCATCGACTGTCTGATTGCACAGAAATTACAGACGCGATGCCCGTGCAACTTGACGCACATTGACCCTAGTTGACTAGTGCCATACCTGGCATAGCCCCTAAGTTCGGTGTATTTTTGATTGTGTGTTAGTATAGCATCTGATGCAAATATTGTATTGTTTTATGATATGTCTATAGTACTGTTGGTTCATCCAGGCGATACTCTGGAACAGGACATTGGTATTACCAGCTAAGGACCCAAGGCGAGTACATAATATGATAATTTCAAATTATTTGATAATTTCTATAAGTTCAGTATCTAGAAATGTTACATCTGATCCTTGACACTGTGCTACACGGACTAGTATATAGATTGGATCTGCAGTCATGAGATGTTACATTGATTATCGTATTGATATTATACACGATAATGATATTTATACCTCGTACATGATATATTAGACATTGATCGTGTATCGTGACGTGTCATGATTGGATCCATAGTACTAGTTGGGGGCGGGGGAAATTGCTAGTGAGAGATGTGATCAAATACCTATCGTACAAGTTTAAATTATTGGTGTTAATCATACCTCTCACGTATGATTAGCCAGACCATATAGCTCTCGTACAAGTCCCAAGCCGATCACATTTCGAAACTACTATTTCAAACACTTAGAATAGTTACAGTTCTCTATTTTAGATTATATATTACATCACCCGTATATGATATTGTACCTCATTCTCTTCATTTGATATATGCACTGACTGTATCATATTGCCTATATTGCCTGTCTCTTTACATTACTTGTCTCTTTATTTTGCCATTGCATTTATTCACTGTCTTCTCTCAGTATGTAGCATCATCTATTTATTGTTTTATAGTCCTTATCAATTAAATGGAACTATTATTTGAGATGTACTTTGCTCCTTCCTAACATGGAAAATATTTTCCAGACTATGCCTTAGAGGACTGGTGTCCGACACTTATGGACCACAGGGTGAGTAGCTGAGACTTGGACTTGGTAGTTCAGTTGTGATTCTGGGAGGTTTAGCCGGAATTACTAGTTATCTAGTTAGTTCTTTTAGCATATTATTTTTGGTACCGGATTTGTCTCCGGCATACTCTTGAGACTTGGATTATATTGTTGAGTTAGACTATTTCTATTTTTGACTTGTGTTGCATCTTACTTGTTTCTTAGAGATCTTATCGTGTTGTAGTTATGTGATTGAGTATGTTGTTCATTTATATTGTGCCATCCGTGCCTCCTTACGGAGATTGGATGCTCGTGTGAGATTGCTTAGATAGTATCATAACCTAGATAGCGTTCTACCGCCGATACTGTGGTGTAGGCTAGACGTACCCAAGCACTCGTGCCCCTATATCGGGTGCGGGTCGTGACATGATCCCAGAGTTATCCTCGGCTAGGATTGGAAGTGGGGGAGTAGTTGTATGGTCACGAACAACTAGTTGCGCACCAGGTAGAGAGAGTCCTCGACACGATTGCTGAGGCATCTGAATCGTATCGGCCCGAGAGGACAGTGCTAGTGTAGTCCTAGCGATACACTAGCTGATGACTAGCGGCCAAGAGCGGGACATCCAGCAAGGCTTGTTACCGACCTGGATGGGCATCGAATCGTTAAACGGTTAGGAGGCCCAGTAAGGCTAGCAACCGAGCTGGGAAGACAACTGTCCATCGCAGATTATGTCCAATATGGCTAATAGAGCCAGTGACCTTTATATAGATAAGTTATGTTTGCATAGCGGCTATCTGTATTGAGTAAAGAAGAAACGGGAAGGAATGCGTTTGCACGACATTTTGTATAATTAGAATGGATGCATGGTATCATACATAGTTATAGTAAAATGGGTCTTGTGAGGCAGAGGCACGACATAACACTTGGGTTTCATAGTTGCTCCTTGTTATTTCGTAGTTCATTGTTTATATTGCTGCATATGACAGGGAAGGCCAAATGGTAAGAAATGGTATGGTGAACTCAATTGTTCATTATTATGACACTCTTGAGCTGACACGGAGATTACTTTCTTTATATTGCTATGTAACTGATCCTAAGGCAAAAGAATAGAAAGACAACGAAATCAGTCGGTGCATATAACTAATGAACGTGCTTATTTTATGGCGTGGGCGAGAGGCCTCCCCACCAGTGCATTCAATGTACTGATACCCAACCAGTCTGCATGTGCAGGGTGCATGAGAAACTCGTACGGATTCGGAGATCGCTTAACGCAATGAGGAGCCGGACCGCACTTGGCTTCTTGGAGCGTGGCGCACGGACCTGGAGCTCACATATATGAGACATAATGTATGGGAACATCATCATCCAGATTATTTGTATTGGTTCTAAGCCTAAGGGCATATTTATTGTAAGAGAGAGAGAGAGAGCATGAGCGATTTATAATCTTGGCCTAGCGACGCTTGTAATCTTTACTTCATATCAATAAAGAGCTTGATTTGGATTCAATACTTGTGTTCATTTTATGTTTCCGCTATGACGACTTTGTGAACTAGTTATCAACGGCCGTTTCGGTATTTGTCTCGCACGGGCGGAACCCCAGGCTCGCCCGGCATCACGTCCCGATGGAAACGTACGTCCCACGGGAGCGCTGGCGCGGTAATTCGCGCCAAGCGGGGACGACCGATTCCGGCGGGAGATCGAGGCATGACAGTTCCAATCAAAATTGGAGACGCAACCTCAACCCGTTTTGTCCAACCTAAATTATGGTATTATTCTATTCTGAGTCTACTACGTCCATGATAATTGTGTCCCACCTAATTTTAATCCCATATATTTCCAATTAATTAAAGAGCAGCACTTAAACTAATTTTAATTAATTTGGTGTAAGGATCCAACCTTACCCAAAATTAGACCCAACTCCAACCCAAACCCCCACTCTCACCCTCAAGGTTCATACTAAAAACCACACACTATTTTAGCCCACTACATAACACCAAACATGGTATTTTGCCTCATCCAATCCCAAATTCCATTAATTGTACAATTTTTTAATTATTAAGGGACTTTTATGCAAATAAGCAATGAGGTGTTCCCCTCTTATTAGCCCCAACCCATGAAGAACTTCGTTTTTTCCTTGATCGGTCCACCCTACATTTTCCTCCTCATTTGTTGTACTTGCAACAACTTTTCATCCTCACATCTCCACCCTACAATTCAAAACCCATCAAACCTAGCCCTCCCTTCATCATGTGAGGTTCCCCAAATCCCCAAAAGCATTGTTCCCAGCCGGCCCTAATCCTAAGGAGAACCCCCCTCTCTCTCCTACATATACTACACACTCCCTCTCTCTAAAAACACCCACCAGCAGCCACAAACCCTAAAGAAAAACCCTAAAAACTACTTCATCAACACCATCACCAACCCGCCCATCTTCTCCGACCGCCTTCCCTTTCCTCCGGCCACCTCTGCCCCAACCAACTCGCCACCAGCCGACCTCCTCCGACCTTACCCCTCCCCGACACCAACCACCATCACCACCTGCAGCCGCCTCAGCCACCCACAACACCGCCACCTTATCCACCGTCACCCCCCTCATCATCTCCACCACTATCAATGACCACCTCCACCACCACCGTCGTCACTGCCCCCTGACATCACCGGCCGATCACCAACATCATCATTATCATCATCATCACCATCACCCGCACCCATCCCCTATCCTCCGTTCATCATCGGAGACCACCGCCACCATAACCGTCGACCTCCCACGACCTTTTCTCCACCGTCAGCGACCCGCCACCACCAACCCTGCCGCCGCCGGAGCCGCTGCAACTGCTGCAACTGCTGCCAGAGCTGTCGTCGCTGTTGTTTCACACTGAGGCACGCCGGAATCCCTGTGCACCCGGAGGTCGGCCACCTCGTACGGCGGACACACACCCCCACTGGACACGAACGTTGGTTAGGTATACTCCCCTCTCGTCGTATACACGTATTTAGGTATTTACGTATATAAGTATTAATGTGTATTTGTGTAGTGTATGTGATAGGTATTAATGCATTTATTTATTTAATGTAATTATATATTTAATATATTAATGCATTTATGTATTTAACATATTAATGTATTTATATATTAATGTATTAATGTATTTATGTATTTTAAGTATTAAATGCTATTATACGTGTTTAAGTATTAAAATTTATTATATGTAATTATGTTAATAAATTACCTCTTAGTAATTTATGGCTATTTTAATTAAGGAGATGTTGACCAAGGTTTAGACATTGAGTTTTGCACATTAATATGTTATAGTTTAATACGTCAATTAAATTATAGCATATTTTTATAGCATGTTAGTTAGGACCTGTGTTTGGTATACACGGAAATTTATGATACGACACGTGTACGTTTTAGCTACGTGCATACGTGACCCAGCTATATGACTAGTTATGACCCCTGCGTCAGTCGTAATTGCAACGTAGCATTTCCTGTGTGTACTATTATAATGACTGATGATCGTAATATTATATTATATATAGGGTCGCTGGATCGTTCAGGCAAGGCTTCGGGAGCAGGTTATTGGCTCACAGTTTGAGGACCCAGGCAAGTTTACCTTGCCTTGTTGTACTGTTTAGAACCAAATATTATTTAGCTGCATATTTTATTATTTAATATTAACTGTGCGCATCCGAGATAGACTCGGGTGCAGTCAACGAAGGCGTTGACGTTAGGACTTGTTTCTGACCTAGTGTCTAGTGGACCCACATAAAGTTGATGAGTTATCAGTATGACTCCCCAGGCCTTGACACATTTCTTATACGGGTTGTGAGTCTCATGTAGGACACGTACTTGCGTATTCGGTTGGCCACCTGTACGTGTAGGTCATGCGACGGATAGGGTATAACTGCTAACAGTGATGCATGTTAGAAGACTTAGTAGTTATTAGTAGTCCAGGAACATAGACTATTGTAGTACGATGGTCCAATCCTTGTCCTTGTTTGATTGTAAGGTTGGGCTATTGTTCTAACGATAGGCTATAAGCCAAAGTTACGACGTCGATACTTGCTCTCCGTCTCGATGTAGTAGATAAAGCGTGTTGTGTATACAACATACGTAGAGCATTGGGCGGGGAGGACAACTAGTAGGCGTATGGGACACCTACCTCCTTTATACAGATACCGCGTTCTTTGGAGCGATACGGACGTATATATATATTATAGATACCTCGTTCTTCGGAATGATGGACGTACAGATACCACGCTCTTTGGATCTGGACATTATTATATTGCACAGTGCCCTAAGATGGGGGATATATGTGTCATATACTAGTCAGTCACGACGATTGGTGAATTACGTCAGCATATGTCTAGCCTACACTTCCCATACGCACTAAGTTGTCGTCAAATTGTATTTCACTTAGCTGGTTAGTTCACCCTCGAGTTTTCACAGTATTTACTTTATGGCATATATTTTTGTATCTTGTTACATCCCTCTGAGGACCTGCTTCCCTTCCAGGTTATTTGTACAATTTGTAGGATGCATGATCTAGTGGATTGTGGACATCATTGCAGGTATCTTTATATTTCCAGCTATTACAATCATGTACTACTTTCCATTTTGATTATGCTTTTATAGCCTAGTGTTTGTAGGCCTATGTTGTTATTTTGGTCTATTCGAACGAATGTATTATTGGGCTGCAGACTGATGATGCGTATCGTTCTTTCTTGAGATTATTTACCATGGATTGAGATTTAGTTTACTTGTGGTATGTTAAAATTAGATTATCAACTGGATCACTTAACCGTGGACATCGTAAGTACACTTCGTCAGGGTCTATTAAATTGAAAAGCCCTACGGAGTCGTACCAGCTGGCCATTGCCACGTGTCTGGTCCCATAGATTTTTGGATTGTGGCATGACAAAGTTGGTATGGAGACTTTAATCATCGCATGGCATTGATGACGAAGGGACTAATCGAGAGAATCACAAGAAGAAATCTACAGACCAAGACAAGAGAAGTTTATGATAAGTTTACGGAGTATGGTCACATGATTGAATAAGGTAAGATTAGACAAGTATCTGAAGAATCAAGTCACAGTGACTAGATCAGGGGATTAGAAATACAAAAGAACTGATACCTACAGTGAGATAGATATTAACACCATGAAGAGGGTACTAACTAAAAGATTAATTTGTTACTAGAGAATGACTGGGAAGGCTTAATACCAAAGATAATCTAGAAAAATTTGACTCCAAGGCCGATGAAGGTATTTTTCTAGGTTATGCCGCCAAAAGTAAAGGATTCAGAGTATTCAACAAAACCTCATTGACTGTTGAAGAATCAATCAATGTTATATTTGATGAACACAACACTCAAGTACTAAACAAAAGCTACGATAAAGGTAGTTAACCCGCAACCAATAAGACATCAGAAGATAGAAACAGTACAAGTCATCCGGAAAGTCTGCCAAAGAGACTAAAGTTCTCCATAGATCATCCTAGGGACTTGGTAATATGTGATGTATCGAAAGGTGTAAGTACACATTCCTCAAGTAGAACCTAAAAATCCTGATGAAGCTTTTGCTGATGAATTTTGGATTTCTGCTATGCAAGAGGAACTCAACCAATTTGAACACAATCAAGTTTGGAAACTTGTTCCTAAACCTAATGATTATCCGATCATTGGTACTAAATGGGTTTTTCGAAATAAATTAAATGAGGATGGTTCTGTTACACATAACAAAGTATGTCTCGTAGCTCAAGGATACAACTAGGAGGAAGGTATCGACTATCGACTTATGCTCCTGTTGCTAGACTTGAATCTATCCGAATGCTTTGCGCTTTTGCTAGTTTTCATAACTTTAAACTTTTTTAAATGGATGTTAAAATTTCTTTTCTAAATGGTGTTATCAAAGAAAATATTTTCGTTAAACAACCCCCTGATTTTGAAGATTTCAAACACCCTGACCACGTATTCAAGTTACGAAAGGCTCTATACAAATTCAAACAAGCCCCTCGTGTTTGGTATGAATGATTTAGCTTCTTTCTACTTGGAAACGGTTTTTCAAAAGGAAAACTTGATACTAACATTTTTATAAAAACTTCTGCTGATTCTTTGTTATTAGTGCAAATATATGTTTGATGATATCATATTTGGATCTACTAATGAGATGCTATGTAAAAAGTTTGATAAGTGTATACAGAGTGAATTTGAGATGAGCATAATGGGAGAACCAACTTTCTTTCTAGGATTGCAAATCAAGCAAGATTCACAAGAAACTTTTATTTATCAGGCTAAGTACACGAAGGATTTGCTCAAAAAGTTTGACTTAGACAATGCAAATCCCATCGGAACTCCAATGGTAGCATCCACTAAGCTTGACCTTGATGAAAGAAGTAAACCAATAGACATACGTAAGTATCGAGGTATGATTGGTAGTTTATTATATCTAACTGCTAGTCGCCCAAACATTATGTTTGTTGTATGTCTTTGTGCTAGATATCAGGCTAATCCTAAGGAATCACATTTGTGTGCAGTTAAGAGTATCCTCAGATACCTTAAAGGGACTTTGACTACAGACTTATGGTATCCCAAAACCACGTTCTTTGACCTTGTTGGTTACTCGGATGTTGATTTTGCCGGATGCAAAGTCAATCAAAAAGCACCAATGGCACGTGTCATTTCTTAGGAAAGTCTCTAGTCTCCTGGTTTAGCATGAAACAAAATTTTGTTGCATTATCAATAACTGAGGCAGAGCGCCGTGGGACATTATTGTGCTTAAATTTTGTGGATGAAGCAAACCCTAGAAGACTTCAATCTGTACTATAAGAACATTCCTATTTTCCGTGATAATACTAGCACCATTAATCTTACTAAAAATCCAGTATGCTACTCATGCACTAAGCACATAAAAATTCATCATTATTTTTTAGGGGATCATCAATCACACGGAGATATTTGTTTAGAGTATGTGGACACGGAACATCAATTAGCTGACATCTTTACTAAACCTTTAGCTGAAGATTGATTCAACTTTATCCGTCGAGAATTAGATCTTTTATATTCTGATAAAATATAATAATCATAAGATGCTTTACTCATTTTTTGTCACATTTTTTAAAGTTTTAAATTTTTTGGATACAAGACGAAAGGGCCCTTCTGTCAACAAGGTGTAAATACCCTAAGAGAAACGATATTTAAGTGTCTTCGGACCACCGATAGCTGGGATCCGGCCCCTACAGCTATTCAAAGATGATTTAAACTCTTGAAAATGTACGATTTAAGTTCAGCATTTATTGTTCTATATTTATATCAAATCAAGAAAGGCATAATATCGATTAAAGTTACATTAAGATTCCTATGATATTTCTATTACACATCCACTTCTGTATGTTTTCTTTCAAATGAATAAAAGTTTAAATGCAATTTTTTTTATTTTATATTATCCTGTATATACTTTACTCTCTTGTTTTTCTTGTCATCTCACCGACTTCGGGGGAGCATGCCATTTCGATCAAATAACAACAGGGGAGAAAGAATACATGATACTAGCATAGACGATACTTGATAGACGTTGTCTTAAGCATATCAACTGTTCCACAATTACGGAGGAGCCTTGCATATCAAAGACTTGTAGTATTATTCATTGTTTGTCAATTATCAAAATGGGGGAGACTGTTGGCCCATCCGGTCTCAGTCAACTTAATTTTGATAGTTAACTAAATCATGCATTGATATGTCATATCTGAAGCCTCAATTCTGCTATTGTATGTCGTCTGTATTGCGTCTATTCAAATATAATCTTTCATTTATTTGAGTCTAGGACTGATGTACGCTGAGTCGCACTGGCAAAACCAAGAACCTATAAACCAGATACCTAGTCCACTCAAATAAACCAAAGAACCTATCCACCAAATTAGGACATATTCATTTACAAAGTCTACCATACTAGGAGACCGGACTCGGACCGAACTCGGTTACCCTTTTGGTATGAAATCAACCAGTTCAATTGCTCCTGATTTCTTGGCCCAACGGTTGAAAATTTGAATTAAACCCTGACTGAATTATGGTCTAATTATGTTTACCTACAACCTATAAATAGGATTAGAATTTTCATTCTTACTCACTCAACTATTCTTAAGTCTTCTATTCTATTGTGAGCAAACCTCTAAGCCTCAACTTTTCTATCTCAAATAGCAACTCCCTAGTCTTCCTAGTGCCAAATGCGATCTCAATCTAGAAGTCTTCTGAGTTGTAAAGAGCTTTGTTCGATCAGTTACTCTCTCTCTCTCTCTCTCTAAGCTGTGAAGTTACGAGACTTTGGATCAAACCTCGTGGTGTAAAGAAGTCGCAAGCCTTCGGATCAAAGCTTCTGATTCACTATTGGTGATTATAGTGGAGAAACTCTGAGCTTGAGTTCTCGGGACTGGACTAGTCCTCTCAGAGGAAAACCAGTATACATCTTGGTATTTGCGTTTGCTTTCTCTCTCTAATTTACTGCTTTACTTTATTGTCTCTATATACACTATTAGTTAGCAACTGCCTTCATTCCGTTAAACTAATTTTGGGTATATTATTCTGCTGCACTCTATTTACCCCCCTCTAGAGTTGCCTCATGGTCCTTCAGCAACATCGGTGGTAGAACGCTATCTAGGGCATCCATACTCTAATATCTCACACAATATGTATAAAGTACCTATTAATGTCATCTCAACTCCAAATGGAGAAATAATATGTATAAGATAATAGTAAACTATACTCAATCACAATGCAAATTAAGAAGGAATAAGCACGAATGAAGGAAAGAGTCACAATACATCCACAAGCCCAATATATATATATATATATATATATATATATATATATATATATATATATATATATATATATATATATATATATATATATATATATATATATATATATATGCCAATAACCTCAATAAAGTCTAGCACAAGTCCAACAAATAATCTAAGCCTCCTCAGCCTCTGGTATTAGGTCCTGCTCTAAAAGAGTATCCTCTATTGGTACTTCGTCATGCGGCCCGTAGTAGGTAGGATACTGGTCCACAAGCCAATCATCTGAAAAAATATCCAGTCAGGATTGGAGCGAAGTACATACCTCTGAAAGCAGTTTCAAATACTTAATCGAGCATATATAACAGATAATAGAAAAGAATACAAGATAACTAAACCTCAGAAATATAGTGAACTATAGTGAACAGGTAATGTATTGGAATGAATAACAGGCAATAGAATAAATATAATTTAAATGGAAAAGATAAAGCTACACTGCTTCACTGGACCCCAAACCACGAGGCTCACCCACTGATGCAATCATGCATTAGTTAACTCCTTAACCCCTACTGTAATCAGACCTCTCCCAAGTTTTGAACTGAACCATATACCTTAATCCCACACCAAAAAAACCACTAACCTACTGCTACATAAAACTCAACCAATACTTATACTATCTCATAACTGCTATTTCAGCAATACATGAACCTACACAACCTAGGGACAACCCATCTGAAACCCACTGCTCAGATACTTACCTGCAGGTAAGATTCCCTTTCTATCTTATTGTTGCACAACAAGTAACCCATTCCACTGCCTACACTCCCAAATACCCAGTTACTCGAGCCTAACCCCAATTATCTGCTGCTACTGCCCAACAATTTGGACTAGATTCACTCAGTCCCTAACACTCCCCCATATCACACTGGATTATATATTGCTCCAACAGTGCACCCCGATCCAGTTGTACAGTTGTGCACATCTACCCAGTGCACCCGTGTCATGCCCCAGTCCCAAAATACGTAGGACTAGGACACGTAAGCATGCCAGCCGTATGAATATGGCACTCCAATATATGGAAACCATATCACACTTACGCTGTAATATGAATAACAATTCACCAGTGGTATAAACCATCATAAATCATAGGGTATAATCTAATCTCATCCACATAAAATCAAATATAATGGATAACCAATATCTCTAACCAGATCCGAAAATGAAGTATCTAAAGAGGACAGTCGGATGGAAACAAATCTACTGCCGAACTAGAATGAAGAATAAATAAGACAAATAATATAAATACAACCTCTAACAATCACGAGGCTCGAAGAGTAGACCTCTCGTAATATAAGTAGCCCGTTCGGATCTGCGCTCCTGCAATACTCATGAACAACACACCTGGAAAGGGACCAGGTCCTCAGAGGGACATAACAAGATACATAAAAGCATGCCATAAAGTAAATACTGTAAAAACTCAAGGGTGACCTAACCATCTAAGTGAAATGCAACTTGAGGACAACTTTGAGAGTATGGGAAAGTGTAGGCTAGATATATGCTGACGTAATTCACCAATTGTGACAACTAGCTAGTATATGCCACATATGCCCCCATAGGAGGGCGCTCAGTAATAACGTCCATCTCCGAAGAGCATGGCATCTGTATAATATAACGTCCATATCACCCTGAAGAGTGTGGCAGCAGTGTAGTATATATCGTCCATATCGCTCCGAAGAACGTGGCAGCAGTATAGTATATATCGTCCATATCACTCCGTCGAGTGTGGCAGCAGTGTAAAGGAAGTGGGGTATCCCATACGCCTACTAGTCGTCCTCCCCGCCCAATGATCTATGCATGTTGTATCGACAACACGCCTTAGCTACTACGCTGCATCGTCGTAACTCTGGCTCATAGTCTATCACTAGAATAGTAGCCCAACCTTACAACCAAACAAGGATAAAGATTGGGCCATCGTACCACGATAGTCTATGCTCCGCCTACTAATAACTGCTAAGTCTTCTAACATGCATTACTATTAGCAGTTATACCCTATCCGTCGCACGCCTACAAGTACATGTGGCCAACCACATATGCAAGTCCGTGTCATACATGAGACTCACAACACATGTAAGAAATGTGTCAAGGCCTGGGAGTCATACCAATAACTCCACAACTTTAGGTGGGTCTACTAGACACTAGGTCAGACACTGTCCTAACGTCAACGCATCCGTTGACTGCACCCGAGTCTCTCTCGGATGCACACAGTTATATAATATAAATATACAAATTATAATACAGAATTTAAACAGTACAACAAGGCAAGGTATACTTGCTTGGCAAGAGAGCTGCAGAGTGAAATGTCCAGATGTCAAACAAACACCAAGAGTCAGAAACTACGACCTCAGAATGAACGTCTCTGGATGCTGAAATAAATATCACCAAACTTTCCAGAATAAGCAAAATAGCTAAAAAGCACTCACCTTTCGTCCAATTTGGACACAGGGACAAAACGGTAATTTTGGGTCAAAGTGGGCTCCACATATGGACCACTTTGCACCGAAAAGTGTGCCAAGGGTAAAAGTCTCTAAATGGAACAAATTATAGGTCAAATAAACTCTAAATGTCAATACGAACCTAACGGTATGTCCAAATGTGGATTCCGGTGAGCCGAACACAAATTCGTCCAAAAAGTCAACCGTAGGGCCCGCCAATTGGCGACTTGGTCAACTATCTCAAAATTGTATGAAAATTGGGTCACAGGACCAGCGCGTTACCACGAGTCCAGTGGTACAAGTTTCGTCGTAATCTGACAAGCGTGCAGAAAATGCGCACGGCTTTCACAAAAGTTGTGACACGGGGATTGTCCGCGGATATGGGCTGATTCTGACGCGCACACGCGTCCGAATCAGTTTTTGTGAAACTCTTACGTGTCCGGGTACACTGCGCTCACCGTTTGGTACACTTGGTACACAGCAGGGAGGTCCCGTTTGGCGGAGCGCGCTCCGTTTCACAACTTTTGGAAATATGGAAAAAGTCTATTTTCGGGTTTTTCCAACTAATTTATTTTAACATACCAACAAGAAAAACTGGATTTGGATCTCTGTGGTGGGAGATACGAGTCCGAGAATAGGGGTGGTTGCAACATAATTTTTGAAATTTAGAAAGTGGTCATTTTTCTTCGACTTGGCGTCGATTTTAGCCTAGGTTTGTGCGTTGTTCGAGATAAACTAATCTATAGGATGGGAAGGGGGATAGATGATGATCATACCGGTGAAGACGGCGTCGAGTTTGGTCCAGCGAGGGCACGGGAATCGATGCGGGAATACAGGTACGTTGTTTATCAGTTTCTGTCTCGTGCGCGCGGTGTCGCGATGGCAGTCGGTGGCTCCGGCGCATGGCGGCGGCCTGGGGCTGTTGACGGTTCCGGTGGCGCGGCGACGGTGGCGAGGTGGAGAGGGATTATTAGGGTTAGGGCTGACATCGATGTATAGATATATATATGAAGGGAGAGAGGGAATCGCGAGTCGGGGGTCTTCCGCTCGCGCGGGGGGAGGGGGGAACCGACTGCTCGCTGCTGCTGTGCTTTATAAATAAAGGGGGTGCGGGTTGTTGGGTATAAGTGGGTTTTTGCTCCTATTGGGTTTGGGTTCTAATAGAAAAATCCATTAAGAATTTCTTTTCTTTTCTTTCTATTTCTAATTTTAATTACTAAACATTAAATATATATATATATATATATATATATATATATATATATATATATATATATATATATATATATATATATATATATATAAATTCTAGAAATTTATTTTAGAGCATACTATTTATCTACCAACTGTCCAATAGGTCTCCTACATGAAATAAATTAGGAAAATTTTCTAATGGCTCCATAAATCCCCTAAATGCACAAACACCCAAAATAAAAATTAATAAAAATCCATTTATCCTAATTAGCTCATAATTACTACAATTAAATTAATAATTAATAATAATAAAAAGTAAATATGAATTTTAGGATCAGGGGTTTTACATCCTACCCAACTTATAAAAATTTTGTCCTCGAAATTAAAATTAAGCCGCGGTAGAAAGTCAAGGATGGTATAAGATTTGCATTGTTTAAAATGCAAGGCTAGGTTTAAATGAGTGGGCGATGTTGCGCGTTGCACATTCCGAAAATCATGGGAAAAATCCCTATGAACGAAAATAGGTTTCTTCATGTGTCATGTCCAATGGTGTGGACACCTCAATGCCACTTTTGCATAAAAGCACCAAACAATTGAAAAATTGCATAAAGATGGAAATTGGATTAAATAATCAAAATTAAGGCCCAAGGCATTCGGAAATTAATTAGAAGTACATGGGATAACATTAGGTGGGACACAAGGGTCATGGGCATAGAGGGCTCAGGATAGAATATTATAAAAATTGGGTTGCACGAAATGGGTCAAGATTGTGTCTCCAATTTTGATTGGAACGCATAAGGATACAAGGTTAGAATTATTTAGAATTAAAAAAATAACGTTCGCGACGAATGTTGTGCGACTAAAATGTAGCACAGGGGAGCTTAATTATAAGTTACGGCAAAGGTCAGAATAGGTGGGTGGTCATGTCTAGGACAAGGTTGTGAAATTTGTAGGAAGGCAATGGCTAGTGTAGTGCTCCAATTATCGAAGCACGGTAATGTGCGCTAAGTGATATAATATTGGAATAAAAATACCGTGTTCTATTTCCACTTGGATTCAAACTAGCCTTAGTCTTACTATCTAAGCCAAGTAGGTCTAATCTTGGGGAGGGGGTTTACAATCTAGCCAACTTAAAAATATGTCATCCTCGAAATTAAAATAAGGTATAATTTGTTAATCCTTCATGTACATAGGGCAAGTAAATCGCAATCTCTTTGCGATAATTAAAATCATAATCATATCCATCACAATCACTTCAAGGTTAAGATAATCACTGTTCCAACCAAAATTCAACCTATTGTAATCTCTTCTCACTTTTTCAAATTATCAATATCCAAATTTAAATTAATTCCATATGACATCTTCAAGAATTAAATACGCATATGAATTTTACATCATGATCTTCCATTATCATAATCTCCGCTAGAAAACAATTCTAGTCCAATATTATTCCTATTGTTCACTTATGAATTTTGTGTCCTTCAAATCTTTAAATTCAATTCACATCCTTAATATTTCCAATAGGTAATCCAGCAATCAAAATTTAACTTTTAATTTAAATCATCAAATTGTAAATTTTTTTTTCTACTTCCTCAATTGTTCATGCCTAGAATTATATTCATCCTCAAGGTTTAAATCGATGATTCAATCTTTAACATCCAGACTTTAAATCATGTGCTCAAGGTATAATTATTTGGTCCTCACTTTCAAGGTTTCAAGTTTCATTAAATCTTTATCATCGTAATCCTTTTTTTTAGAATTTTCAAAATTAAAGTGACTTGAACCTCCCAATCTAGTCTTGTTTGATCACAATCTAAAAGAAATTCTCCTCAAGTTTAATAATGCAACTCCTACCCAACTTAGAATTTATCCATCTTTCATATAAGGCTATACACTTAAGAAAAATATTCCTCAACTTATTTAGTCATGCTATCCGATCCTCAAAAGTTTGAACACCAACATTTTACCTTTGATATGTCCTTAATTTTACTTAATCATGTTACTCAATCCTCGAACTTTAACACCAAATATATCACATATGATACACCCTGGTTTACAAAAGAATAATCCTCAAGTATGTGATCGGCCTATGGGGTATATCTAGTACTCTCTGTATATCAACTTATACCAAGCATGCATTTTCGTCTTTCCGAAATAAGGGAAGATGAGTAACAATAATAAAGAGTTCAAGGGGGAGGTAAGAGAATAGAAGTATGGGGATCAAGGCGCTTAAGGAGTTCAAAAGGAATTGTCAAGGCAGTTGTGGATTGAAATCATATTTGGTAGTTTCTTATTCACATGCTCATATCAGTATAGTTATATAGCTGATATGATATGCTCAGGCATGCCTAGAGGGCAAGTGCATTCGTCTACTAGACACTATATATCTCAATCCACGTGAAGTAGTTATGTGAAGGGCGAACCAAGCGCACTAAGGTTAGCTAGACCTTAATACACCGATTCTAAAACGTATTAGTGTATGCATCCACTAATACATATGTTGTGAACAAGCTTGATAAAAGAATAAGCTTGCAAAACTAGGCTATAAAATAGCAGCATAAGTCAAGGTAGTATAAAAGGTAAATGCGCTAGATCATGATGACATAAGGTACAAACAGTTCAAGTTCACAAACAAAATAAAATAAGACTCTACAGTCCCTATAGTCGTAGTACTAACACATTGTCTAAGCTGCTAGTTGACAAAATAGGGGTGTGGGCCTTTAAGTTCTTCCATCAGAATAAACACTATTGTCTTATGCAAGCATATAGCTAATGTCATTCGATTATGCTACAATAATAGTTCAAAAGACTATGTGATACTAGGTTGTGAGGTATACTACCCAACTTAAAATAATTATCTAATACTGTGATAGTCTTAAGGGAGTTCTACAAAATAATATTATCCTTGCAAATAAAGCATAAACTCTTATTGGGGTTTACGAGAAAACTATCCTATTGCATTATATCGGTAATGGTCACCTTAAGTTTCAATCATAGTGCTCATAGGACGAGTGTCAATAGTAAGAATGACAGAGCTACTGGTTATTAAGTGAAAAGAGGATATATCTATATTAGGTTATGGGTGCGAATTACGTGATTTAAAACTAAGGGTAATCATCGAGTTACAATCTACAAGAATAATTCAAAACTATCAAATTCTAACTATCAAGCGCAACTTTTCAAAGTTTAACATTGACAACTATAATCCTAGCACTACATATCCTTAACATAAGAGAATTCATCTGGCCTACAATCAGAAGTGTCAGGGGGCACGAGTTGAAAGATGAAGAAAAGAAGAACATAATTTAGTCGTCGCGCAATTAGCGAACGTTAAGATCGCAGAGGAACAATATGTAAAATTTAAAATAGAGGGCTCTAGATAGCATCATGGTTTTCTAAAGGGGAGTGGTATGCTAGTTGCTATATTCGAGGTATGATCAAGAAAAAAGTATTGATTACATTCCTCTAGGCTTCCTAAGGTGTTGTCTACTAATAATAAGACAATGATCTAAGTTATAGTTCTCCAATACTATCTAACTATGAAGGTTAGGTTCAGTCCTAATATTCAATCTTGGTTTTCTATTGGTTCCTCAATACTAGGGTCAAACATTATGGTAAAACTTCTAGTTAACTCTAGTAGGGTCTATACTACTCTCAAGTCTTCATAATACATCAAGGGGTAATGGTAAACCAATCTATAGATAAGGAATTCTAGGGTTCACTAGATATTCTAAACTTAGTGGTGTGTCAACACTCTAGTTGTATTCTTAATAGGAAGGTTACCCTACTTATTATCTAACAACTGGGACTTCTATATTCTAGGAGAGGCTATACTCAAGAACTATTAGGGAAGCACATGAATCAAGCATGATGCAATTACTCAAATAGAACAGATTGAAAGGAAGATAAGTCATAGTCAATTGTGGATGAGATCCTATACTCTAATCCTATTTGCAGGCTTGCTCGGAACAGTAATGTAACCGAGACAATATGCTCTCGACCTGCTTGGGCCACCACTAAAAATATGTCATGCCCCAGTCCCAAAATACGTAGGACTAGGATACGTAAGCATGCCACCCGTATGAATATGGCACTCCAATATATGGAAACCATATCACACTTGCGCTGTAATATGAATAACAATTCACCAGTGGTATAAACCATCATAAATCACAGGGTATAATCTAATCTCATCCACAGAAAATCAAATATAATGGATAACCAATATCTTTAACCAGATCCCAAAATGAAGTATCTAAAGAGGACAGTCGGATGGAAACAAATCCACTGCCGAACTAGAATGAAGAATAAACAAGACAAATAATATAAATACAACCTCTAACAATCACGAGGCTCGAAGAGTAGACCTCTCGTAATATAAGTAGCCCGTCCGGATCTGCGCTCCTACAATACTCATGAACAATACACCTGGAAAGGGACCAGGTCCTCAGAGGGACATAACAAGATACATAAAAGCATGCCATAAAGTAAATACTGTAAAAACTCAAGGGTGACATAACCATCTAAGTAAAATGCAACTTGAGGACAACTTTGAGAGTATGGGAAAGTGTAGGCTAGACATATGCTGACGTAATTCACCAATCGTGACAACTGGCTAGTATATGCCACATATGCCCCCATAGGAGGGCGCTCAGTAATAACGTCCATCTCCGAAGAGCATGGCATCTGTATAATATAACGTCCATATCACCCCGAAGAGTGTGGCAGCAATGTAGTATATATCGTCCATATCGCTCCAAAGAATGTGGCAGCAGTATAGTATGTATCGTCCATATCACTCCGTTGAGTGTGGCAGCAGAGTAAAGGAAGTGGGGTATCCCATACGCCTACTAGTCGTCCTTCCCGCCCAATGATCTATGCATGTTGTATCTACAACACGCCTTAGCTACTACGCCGCGGCGTCGTAACTCAGTCTCATAGTCTATCACTAGAACATCAGCCCAACCTTACAACTAAACAAGGACAAGGATTGGGCCATTGTACCACGATAGTCTATGCTCCACCTACTAATAACTGCTAAGTCTTCTAACATGCATCACTATTAGTAGTTATACCCTATCCGTCGCACGCCTACACGTACAGGTGGCCAACCACATACGCAAGTTCGTGCCCTACATTAGACTCACAACACGTGTAAGAAATGTGTCAAGGCCTGGGAGTCATACCAATAACTCCACAACTTTAGGTGGGTCTACTAGATACTAGGTCAGACACTGTCCTAACGTCAATGCATCCGTTGACTGCACCCGAGTCTTTCTCGGACGCACACAGTTATATAATATAAATATGCAAATAATAATACAAAATTTAAACAGTACAACAAGACAATATATACTTGCCTGGCAAGAGAGCTGCAAAGTAAAATGTGTAGATGTCAAATACCAAGAGTCAGAAACTACGGCCTCAGAATGAACGTCTTCGGATGCTAAAATAAATATCACCAACGTTTCCAGAATAAGCAAAATATCTAGAAAGTACTCCCCTTTAATCCAATTTGGACACAGGGGCAAAACGGTAATTTCGGGTCAAAGCGGGCTCCACATATGGGCCACTTTGTACCGAAAAGTGTGCCAAGGGTAAAAGTCTCTAAATGAGACAAATTATAGGTCAAACAAACTCTAAATATTAATACGAACCTAACGGTATGTTCAAATGTTGATTCCGGTGAGCCGAACACAAATTCGCCCAAAAAGTCAACCATGGGGCCCGCCAATTGGCGACTTGGTCAACTGTCTCAGAATTGCGTAAAAATTGGGTCACAGGACCAGCACGTTACCACAAGTCCAGTGGCACAAGTTTTGTCGCAATCTGACGAGCGTGCACAAAATGGGCACGGCTTTCACAAAAGTTGTGACACGGGAATTGTCTGCGGATACGGGCTGATTTCGACGCGCACACGCGTCTGAATCAGTTTTCGTGAACTCTTACATATCCGGGTACACTGCACGCACCGTTTGGTACACTTGGTACACATCGGGACGGTCCCGTTTGGCGGGGCGAGCTCCGTTTCACAACTTTTGGAAATCTGGAAAAAGTATATTTTTGGGTTTTTCCAACTAATTTATTTTAACATACAATAGCTAATAAATTAAAGTATTTGACAGAAAATAAACTAGGTCAAGTGGTCTTCGTATACCAACAAGAAAAACTGCATTCGGATCTCTGTGGTGGGAGATACGAGTCCGAGAACAGGGGTGGTTGCAACATAATTTCTGGAATTTAGAAAGTGGTCATTTTTCTTCGACTTGGCGTCGATTTTAGCCTAGGTTTGCGTGCTTTTCGACATAAACTAATCTATAGGATGGAAAGGGGGATAGATGAGGAACATACCGGTGAAGACGGGGTCGAGTTTGGTCCAGCGAGGGTGCGAGAATCGATGCGGGAACATAGGTACGCTGTTTATTAGTTTCTGTCTCGTACGCGCGGCGTCGCGATGTGCGGTTGGCGGCTCCGGCGCATGGCAGCGGCCTGGGACGGTCGACGGCTCCGGTGGCGTGGCGACGGCGGCGAGGTGGAGAGGGAGTATTAAGGTTAGGGCTTACGTCGATGTATAGATATATATATGAAGGGAGAGAGGGAATCACAGGTCTGGGGTCTTCCGCTCGCGGGGGGGGGGGGGGGGAACCGACTGCTCACTGCTGCTGTGCTTTATAAATAAAGGGGGTGCGGGTAGTTGGGTATAAGTGGGTTTTTGCTCCTATCGGGTTTGTGTTCTAATAGAAAAATCCATTAAGAATTTCTTTTCTTTTCTTTCTTTTATTTCTATTTCTAATTTTAATTACTAAACATTAAATATATATATATATATATATATATATATATATATATATATATATATATATATATATATATATATAGAAAAAATCTAGAAATTTATTTTAGAGTATACTATTTATCTACCAACTGTCCAATAGGTCTCCTACATGAAATAAATTAGGAAAATTTCTTAATGGCTCCATAAATCCCCTAAATGCACAAACACCCAAAATAAAAATTAACAAAAATCCATTTATCCTAATTAGCTCATAATTACTACAATTAAATTAATAATTAATAATAAAAAATTAAATACGGATTTTAGGATCAGGGGTTTTATAAATCGGGCCTACTGTAGATTGCTCAGGTTTCACACAGCTATACTGGATGCACACACATCCTAACTCCTACTGATATCACAATCAGAAACTTGCCCACCCCATCTATATTTACACTACCAATGCACTCCTTGACATCACTGCACAGTACCTGAAATACTTTAACCACCACAGTCACTGCACATACACAGTCCCAACCTCACTCCAAATCAGTAACACAGTCACAGACACCAACTCACACTCACTGACTGATATATATATATATATATATATATATATATATATATATATATATATATATATATATATATATATATATATATACACACAGAGATTCTATATCTATATATATGTTTATACATTTAAACAAATACATATAGTGCACAAATAGAATATTTATGATACTCAACCCATTGAGGTATCAAATTTCTCATTATCCATAATTGATTATTCCACAAGTCATATATATATATATATATATATATATATATATATATATATATATATATATATATATATATATATATATATATATATATATATATATATATAACTATTAGAAGTTATTACAACATATAATAAAGTGAATTCATGTAAAACACCCAAAATTGGGTCCTGTGTCGCAACGTATCATAAAATACCATGATACGGCATACCCGCATCCATTTGTGGACACATACTTAGTCCTATAATCCCGATCTAAGTCTAATTAGATCTAATTGGTCTCATGACACAATATTGATGTGTCAATCTTGTAATTCCCCCAATATACACACAAATTACCACCTAAATTTATAATACATAACCAATTAGCCTAGAACTTGCTCCTATAGGTAGTCCTATGCCATAGGGTTATTCCTAATGATCAAATACATAATTAAGAAGCTACAATAAATGAAAAATTTAGGAATTACCAATTGGGAGATGGATTTCCAATAAAAATACAATTGGACACGTTCTGGACATAATCTCTAGCTCCAAAGCTCCTTCTCCTTTTGCTCCTTGCTTCTCCAAGCTCCAAGGCTCCAAGAGTGGTGAATTTGAGAAGAAAAATGGAGGTAAAATGAGTGAGAATTCAATGGAGGGAATGATGGAAAATTGGGGATCTAATTCTAGATCTAAAATGAATGCAATGAGAGGAGAGAGAGAGAGAGAAAGAGAGAAGAACCCCCTCTAATAGTGGTCGACCTCTTCTCCCCTTCTCCAAGTCACTTGCAAAGGTCCAAGTTACCCCTACATGGTGAATTATGAGAAATAATTAGGAAGGATAATTTTGGAAGTCTTTAACTAATTGTAATTAAACTAATTCTCATTAATTAATGAGTGGAAATGACTAATGGGCTTGGGCCCAAGTTGGGTTCAATATTTGTCATGATAAGTCTAAATAGGTCCATATGTGTCAAGTCTAAATATTGGGCTAGTCTCTCCAACTAAAACAAATGACACAAGTCTCTAACTAAATAATTAATACAAGTCACAAATAATTTATAACTCAACATAATTAAATAATTAATATAATCACTACATCAATATTCAATATTATATTCCTAAAATTAATTATCCATGTCAAATTATCAAACTATCCCTAGTTGGAAAAGTGAGGGTGACAAGAAACTACGGTTGTCACACTAATGCCATACTAAAGCTAAATGGTCGAATTTTGTGTCATATGAAGATCCTACGGGTAGTGTCTCCCTTGTAGGCTATTTCCTACGAAGGGCGATACAGATTTTGGGGTCGTCCTATGTCATTAATGTTCAAACTATGATGAAGTATCATAATACAATAATTGAATTTAAATTGATTTTAAAATATTCTAAATAAACATAATAAATATGGAATACACACAAAATACCTATTTTTTGGTGAGGGGTTTTACAGTTGCAAAGGCCATTATGCTTTACCCAACTGCGGAGCATGCGCTCCCCTTCTCACTCTCTGCCACATATTATGTGTCCACACGAGCTAACGCCCCTCATGCGGCAGCCTTTTCTGACAAAAAAATTGCTCAACACCTGAAGACCCGTAGGACATGGGTTGCAAATGCCGTTGTGCCTCACCCAACTGTGGAGCATGCACTCTCTGTCTCTCTTCCTACAACAGGGAACACATATTATGCGTCCCCACGAGATGACGCCCTTCATGATACACTCTCTTCGGACAAGGAAAGTGCTCAGCAATTGAGCTCTGGCAAAGAAAAATACCACGATGCCAGGAGTTTGAGTGCTAAGACACGTTCCTTGCGGCCACATCAAAAGTCGCATAGGGAGGACTATGCGGCACCGGTCGGTAACCGTAGCCAAATGGCCACATGCGGCCATGATAGCCACAGAAGTTCCATCTTCGCCCGAATCTCACGCAGCGCTGAATCCATACGCCATGCTGAGAAAGGTGAAGATGTAAACTTGGACTCTTCATACTACGTATGGCACGTGTGTAAAACCCTTAATTTTGAAAACCGTATTAATTATTTTAACCTATAGTTACGAGCTAAATAGAGAGAATATATTTTATTAGATTTTATTTTGAGGTGTTTGAGCATTTAGGAGATTTATGGAGCCATTATAAATTTTTTCTAATTTATTCCATGTAGGAGACCCTTTGGACAGTTGCTAGCTCAACCGTATGCACCAATATAATTCTTAGAATTTTCTGTGAATATATATATATATATATATATATATATATATATAATTTCTATTGGATATCAAACCAAAACCCATTACCCGTTAGCCCTACCCGGACCCGGTAGGAGAAGAGAAATATCAACAGCAGCAGTAGCAAAACCAACTTTGCTTCCTTCTCCGCGCGTATGAAAGAAATATCCGCAGCAACACCACCACCTCATTCCACCACTTCTTATCCCTATTATTACTAACCGAAACCAAAACCAATGAAAGAAAGAAACACCAGCGGCAGTAATTCATAATCACTAAGTTTCCCCACCGCCTCCTTATCCCTATATATATTACAACTCTTCCCAAACACTAATCCCACTTCTTCCACAAAACATAAACACAGTATTGGACGCCTACACTCTACAGAACTCTTGCTCGGCAAGTATACCCTGCCATTGTACTTTTATTTACATTCCAACGGATACATGCATGTTTAATTTTGCTTATATAGATGTTTATTTATGTAGATTTTTGGACCTACTTTATGAGACCACCCAAGTATTATGGAGCATCATTAGATTCATTGGCCGTGACACAGTTGTTACACGAGTTGTCAGTCTCATATAGATCACGGACTGCGTGACAGGTCTGGCCTCCTGTACGTATGAGCCATGCATTAGGGATGACTGCTGATAGAAACTTTGTATGCTAGTAGACCTGGCAGTTATTTAGAGGTTTTATCGTATCTTGGATATTGCATGCTTAGAGCATGGGATGGGGAGAACAACAAGTAAGACATTTGGGCTCCTTTGCACTTTTCTGTCACCGTACACTCCACCGGAGATACGCGGTTTGATGACCACTATATATATTGTAGGAGGCCTCTGCCGTTCAAAAGACGGTACACTGGTAGGCCTCTGATTCTCTGAGAGAATCATGCTAATCCCATTTATGGCCAGATAGCCCACGCGTTGGAAATTTGTTCTCAAACTGCATTCACTTAGACGGTTAGGCGACCCATCGGATGTTTATATTTCAGTACTTATTGGCATGTTATTATATTTCTTTTTACGTCCCTTTGAGGACCTGGTCCCTTTCCAGATATAGACAAACAGGAGTATCCGCAGGAGTACGGACTTGGACCTGACGCTACGTACCTGACTGAGGAGGTCTTACCCTCAGAGTAGCTGTGATTATTTCAACTGTTTAGAGATTTTGTTACTACTTCAGTATAGTCATTTTGTAGTGGATTTGTTTCCACCTGACTATCAGACTTGATACTCATCTTGGATATCCAGTTATTATTCAGCTCTTTATTTCTACTTATTATTTGTGCTGTGGATGAGATATAGATTCTGTGTGACTTGTTGTGACAGTATATTACCACTGGTGGATTGCATATTCATATACAGCGTACATGTATATATGATTTTCATATATTGGAGTTCGTATACATACGGCTG
The DNA here is from genome assembly GCA_036927795.1 of Iris macrosiphon. Taxonomy (NCBI): domain Eukaryota; kingdom Viridiplantae; phylum Streptophyta; class Magnoliopsida; order Asparagales; family Iridaceae; genus Iris; species Iris macrosiphon. The sequence goes on along the minus strand of JAYESA010000004.1, from coordinate 62,206,527 downwards.
GGCGTGTTACGTATTCCTAGTCCTACGTATTTTGGGACTGGGCGTGACATGTTTTTGGTGGTGGCTCATGCAGGTCGAGAATATATTGTCTCGGTTACGTAACTGTACCGAACAAGCCTGCATATAGGAATAGAGTATAAGGATCTCATCCACACTTGATTAAAACCTCATTCTTCCTTTCAACCATCCTATATTTTGGATAAACATGTTTTATGCCAAAAACCCTTTACCCTGTGACCAGACCTTTACCATTGTTGGCGTAAAAGCCAAATGACTGTAGTTGGAGTAAAAGCAAAAAGACTGCCTGGTTGGCGTAAAAGCCAAATGACTGACTTGTTGGCATAAAAGGCCAAACTATGCAGAAGATTGCCTACTTTACGCTGCGGTTATGACAAACTGCTAACCACGTTTCCTTAGTCTTCTCATTCTACATATGACACGTGTCTCTTTATAAGATCTTGATATGCAAGTCATGTAGGAAACTACCCCAGCGTAAACTTGATAATAGATAACCAGCGTAGAGTAGCCTGATTAGGCGTAAAATATAAGGATGGTGATATGAGCGTATTTGTTATAGCTTTAGCTTTCCCCAGCCATGACCAAATCTCGTGCATTAAATGTAGAGATATGCCTCGAGCCCTGTGCAAAAAACATCTTTTGACGTGACATCTGATTTTGTCTTATCTTGAGCATAAAAACTCATTTATGTCTTGAGCATAAAAACTCATTTCGGACTTGAGCGTAAAGGCTCATTTCTGTCCATGTAGAATAGACAACGTATTCAGAAGACTCCATTTCCTTCCTCTTACATGCGTAAAAATGACTTGTATAAAATATATTACTAAACGACAACCTGGGTCGCTGTGCAAAATTATCATCACAGCTGTCCTCTCGATTATCGTGCAGTACTTTTGTCAGATGTCAGGTTCACTGAATTATCTGACAAATTCATCCGAGGAAATACAAAGAGTTCCTCATACAACTTTATGCTGCAAAATATATTTCAGACTTTACGCAGAAGACTTTTTATGCAGGAAACCTTTACGTAGATTTTACGAAGACAGACTTTATGCTGCAACGTATTTCAGAATTTACGCAGATTTTCTTTACGCATGGAAATCTTTTTACGCATATTTTACGCACAAACCTTTTACGCACAGATTTTACGCGGAAATATTTTATGCAGACTTTACGCAGGAAGTATAGCAGACTTTTATGCAGTTAGCTTTGAAGCCATGTTTTACGCCGACAATTTTAAATTTCTATTTTACGCGGATAGCTTCGAATCTCTACTTTACGCCAGACAGCTTGAAACTGTGTTTTATGCCGACAGTCTTGAATCTCTATTTTATGTGGACAGTTCTGAAACTCTACTTTACGCTTCTCTGCTTTACGCGGACAACTCTGAAGCTTTATTTTATGCCAACTTCCTTGAATCTCTGTTTTACGCTGACTACTTTGAATCTCTGTTTTACGCTAAACTATCTTGAAGCTCTGCTTTACGGAGGAAGCTTATCCACCGGTTTTACGCCAACTACCTAGAAGCCCTGTTTACGCAGGGAAAGGACTTCATGTATGTTGGAGATTTTTGACTGCAAAATATGCGGACAATTCTCCAGCATATTTTATGCTTCTACATTCTATCTAATACATGCATCATGTTTAATTCCTATACTCTTCTAAATGTTGTGTACATCACCTGCAGAGAGATGGATATGCAGAAAGAATGTACTGTCACCGATGGTGACACAACTTCTGGAGTCAATGATCAGACTCAAGGAGGGACCTCAATAATTCCAAGACTTCCGGGATCAGATGGACAGATTCACAATCTAGTTTCATCTGATCTTCCCGTTCCACCTAATGGGAACCTTCCAGTCTCATCAACATCACAAGATGGCCAGATGTCACTACCACATTTTCTAGGAAAGGGTATTTTAGTTATTTGGTAATTAATTAAATATTGTGCATGTTAAATTTTTTATTTATTGTATTATTTATTTATTGTTAGCATGTTAGATTTATTTTTGGACTTGTGTTAGTGGACCAACTAGTTTAGTTTAGACTCATGGACCAACATTTAATTCTAGTTAGAATTGAGCCCAATAATTAGAAGCCCAATTATTAGGAGGATGATTAATTATGTTAAACCCATTAGTCTAGAAGCTTTCCTCCTTAATTAATTCCTTCATGAGAGGTCCCAAGGGGTATTTTAGACTTTATATAGTAGCTTGAGGGAGGGGGCAAGTGAGGCCTATATAAAGGGGATGAAAACTTTCTCTCTCTTTATATTTTATTCCAAATCTAGATCTAAAAAATTCCCTCAACCAAATCCCTACCAAATTTCTACCCAATTATTTCCCAAATTACCATTGGAGGCTATTAGAACATGGATCTATAAGAAAGAAGCATAGATCTACAAGGAGGAAGCATGTATTTACAAAGAGGAGCAAGGATCTACAAGTTGAAGGCCAATTTCACTAATTTTGGAGGTTTCATTGGGAATCCATCTCCCAATAGGTACAATTCAGTTTTTCCCCTTAATTTAGGTTCTAAATCTGAGATTTAACCATGAAAAATTAACCCATATGCATATGCTACCCATAGGTTTTGGTTTTGTGTTCATAGGAGGCCTATTGAGAAAGTTATGGTACTTTTTGTGTCAATTTTGGGAGAATTTTGAGATTGACATTTATTGTGTGTGTCAATTGGTCCTATAGATCAATTTGTCATGTGCTTGTGTGTTTGGGACTAGTGTCGTATCCACAATTATGTACGTGTAGGTCATATCCCATCAATTTGGTGATACGTGTTGATTTAGGAGTTTTTTCTCCGACACGGGACTTTGAGCATGTCACATTTTGACACGGACACGTAAATTTATATTTGACTCTTCGTATTGTTCATAAATAATATATATGGCTTGTTCGTGTCCTTCGGGGTACGTTTGGATGTGTGGTGGACTCGTGTCGCATGCGTATCCTAGATCTAGTGGGATACGGGGTGATATAGTCGATGTATGTGCAATTTAATTGTAGATCTAATTCTTTTGTGTTTTTATTTCGTGGAGAAATATAATTATATATATGCATTTATATATAATATTGTGTATATATATATATTTATGTAATATTGTGTCTTAGATCTATGCATCTATGTATATATACTATATGTGTATATTATTATGTAGCTATTTTTCTACATGTAGATATATATTTATAAGTGGTAGTATATGTATATATAATATAGTAGATATATTTATATGTGGTTATATATATAGTTATATTATATATTGTTATGTATTTATATAGTGTATAATTTTATATACGTATACATATATGTGTTGTTATATATGTATATATTACTATGCTATTGTCATATGTATTTAATATGTACATATATATATATATATATATATATATATATATATATATATATATATATGTATATATGTATGTATATATATATATATATATATATATATATATATATATATATATATATATATATATATATATATATATGTATGTGGAGGTGTATGTATGTATGTATGTATGTATGTACGTACGTATGTATGTATTAGTATTTAGTGTGTAGTTGGTAGTTAGTATTTATTCTATTTAGTACATACTAGAAGTTATATTGGATTGATATATGTATACATATAGTTATTGATGAATAGTTAGTATATATATATGAAGATTTTGGCATTACCTTGAGATACCAAGGTAAGTATCAAGAGATACGAAGGTATGAGTAGTATGTATTGGCATAGTAATAGGATAGTTATAAACTAATTATGGGTTGGTATTAAGGTGACTAAAATAAGGTATATAGTATTGTATAAATACTAAATACATGGTAGTTTATAGTTGGATAGTTAATATATATATATATATATATATATACTAGAGTGACATTACCTTGAGATACCAAGGTAAATGCCAAGGTATTAAGGATACCCAAGGTATTGGGTTTGGGTATCAAGATAGAGGTTTAGTATTGCGATACCAAGTCGGTTCGAAACCAAGATATCCATTTAGCATTGGTAATTAGGATTATATATATATAATATTGTTTGATATGTACATATGTGTTATATTTATCCCTTGTTTGCGTATCCTGAGATACGGTATCTTAGTATCCTAAGATGTAGCTTGTATGGCCTAGATTCATAGTGTGTGAGCCCAATATCTTTGAGTTAGACTCATACAACCTAGAAATGGGTAGTTTACCATAGTTTGACTATAGTTGACCATAGTTGACCATAGTTGATTTAGAGTTGACCTAGTTTGACTTTTGACTTAGAATTGACTTGTTAACCTAGAAGTTGACTAGTTTAACTTCTTTTCTTTCCAGAACCTTGTATTAATGCAATATTCCATATATAGGTCTGGGTGACACCAGTTCGGACAGTTTGTCATTCATTGCTCTGGACCACAGGCGAGTACATTTCTCTGATGGTTTTTAATTCATAATATTGTATATATGCATGATCTAGAATTATATACATTGATTCCGACACAGTAATTTCATGGACTGGTACTATATGGATCCCGTTATGAGATGTTATCCCCTACCGTGTTCAGCGGGTACTCGTGTACATTGTATCTCATCATGTATACTAGGTATTTATGTTACTTCGTGTTCACACACTGCTCGTGTTCAGTGTGCTTATTCGTGTACACCCATCGCTCGTGTTCGGTGGTTATGATATTCGTGTACACCCACTGCTCGTGACAATGGTTATATTTTTGTGTTCGTAGCGTGTCGTGATTGGATCCATCGGTATTAGTTGGGGGTGGGAGAGTAGGAGTTGATTATGTGATCAAAGCCATTATTACAAATCGTGTACATTCTGATTACATACTTCACTTGTAATCCGTCTTACCTGATCATGTTCACCCAACCCGATCACATAATGAACTCGTATTCTAAGTCACATTAGATAGTTTAGATTGCAGTTTATTTTATCATATTGTGATATTCATATTGTTGATCTATATATTCTCATACATTACCTGTATATATCTTGTTCATCATTCATATGTTTAGTGATCTTGTATTTCATTTCTATATCTGTTTATATGCTCGATTATGTTATTGGAACTGCTTTCAGAGGTATGTACTTCGCTCTATTCCTGACTGGAAAACATTTTTCAGAGGATCCGAGAGATTGGTGTCCGACATACTTTGGACTTTGACTTATAGATGGTGCAGACTTGGACCCACTAATTCTGGAGTGACTACTGGGAGTTTTAGCCGGATTCACTAGGTAGCATAATTAGTTCTCTTTGGCATTTTTGGTACCGAATTTGTTTCCGGCTTCTATTTGAGTTATTGATTTTTGTTTCTATTGTTGACGATTTATATTTTTTGATGTATAGTTAGACTTCCTTCATATCTTCTCGTGCTTTAGATTATGATTGAGTTTTGTGTGAGCTATTGTTGGTAAAATTTATATTATTGTGAGATTTTAGATAGTATAGTAGACCAAGACAGCGTTCTACTGCCGATGCTGCAGCGTAGGCTGGGCGTTGTTTCCGACTTGCATCCCTATACCGGGTGCAGGTCGTGACACATTTTTAGTGGTGGCCCATGCAGGTCAGGCTTCGCAAGTTATGCGATGTCGTGGTAGTGCGATGACTTAGTTGTACTACTACAAGCCTGTGATAGGATATAGGATGTAGAATATAAGATATTAGGATAAGATGATACTCAATCACAAATTTCTTAAGAGATTCCTAGGACGACCCTTGAGAATCTTATTATAATTTTTAATTCAAAATCTTTTCCCTTGTTTCCGTCTGCTCTCACTTGTTGTTGTTGAATTTGATTCTTTATGATCGATTGTTGAATTTGATTCTTGGTGATCGGTTAATTTAAATTCTTGGTGTTCGTTATTGAGTTTGATTTTATATCAAGAGAAATTTTATGGACTAAATTACGGTATCATCTGATGACATATGTGGACAGTAAGGAAGGCAAAACGTCTGCTTTGGTTATAGAGCATAGAGTTTATCATAGCCATATTAGCTGGAGTAGCGAAAATGTTGGGACCTGACTTCGGATGTACATATCTAAGTTATGAAATTTAGAATTTCTTGCAGCTATACTAGTTGGCACAGCGAGGATTCTAGACGACATGATTATAAAGGTGCATACCTAAGTTATGGGATCTATCGTTTATCGCAGCTATGCTTACTGGCGTGGCGAGGATTCTGAGTGTCATGATTTCGGACAGACGTGTATGATTATCAGATTGTATCTTAAATTGGTCCTTAAAGTATCATCTCAATACTTATTCATTTCTGCTATTATAGGACTTTGTTCCATCATTCTTTAGCTTAGCAGTAGGGATACCTTCAGTTCTTTAGTCCAATTCTTTATAGAGCTTCTTTCCATTAGAGTCCTTGTTAGTGTGATAATTGGTGAATTATATTAGGTCTGTGTCTTGAGTATCAGTATTGACTATTGAGAGTGTGACTTGTGAGTATGTAAGTGGTTCTTGGTTAGGCATGTGAGCAATAGGCATAAATCTAGGGATAACCCATAACGTAGTACTTTGTAGCAATAGTTCTATGATAGGTGTCATTATAGATAGTATGGGTACTAATGGAGGAGAGGAGAGTAGAGAGTATCAGTAGTGGTTCCATGAGTTAGTATCAGTATCAGCATGCCAGTTCTGGATAATCATGAATTTATGTAGTTGGGTGAACCATGTAAACATTTAAGTATCAAGGAAATTATGTTGAAAAACAATAGAGCATGATATTCAATTTGGTGGTTGATACTTGTGTGTGTCAAGAGCAGAGAAATATATATGCATAAAGGATATTAGTAAGCATGCCATAGTAGAATGGTACCCATAAGTATATAGGAAAGTATGAGGGAATAATAATACATTGTGCTAAAGTAGTAGGACTTGTGTTAAGGTATAGTAGAGCATTGATAGGAGTGCACCAGTATATGACTAGTGATGGGTATATCACCTGATATTGAGACTAGCGATGTGTTGAAAGCAATAGGTGGAAGAGTGTCTAGAAATTGTGTGCAGGATGCACAGTGGGTGGTAAGTGTCAGTGTGGAAGTTCATGAGTATCAGAAAGTGGAAGATTGAGTGTTAATATTATGTCATGGGTTGAGAAATATCAAGATTGGTCATGGAAGAAATGTATCACTGATTTGTGTATCCGTCTGTAAAAGGTTTGAGGAGAAATATATATACATCAATAGAGATATAGAACCATATGTCCGCCTTTGGGAGTGAAGTAAAATATGTGAATTATAGAAGTTAATAACTAGTGCAAGTAATCATGAGTTCTAGTGAGTGTGATGAGGTGATCTAATAAGGAAGCTAGCGTCCTAGAACATTAAGGGTATATATTATGTAGTTTTGAAGCTAGTGTTACTATATCAAAAGTGTTAGTATTTCTATATTAGGGATTAGCTGAGTAATGTGCTAGTAACAGTAAGTACATTGGATTGCTGTATCCGTTAATATGGATAGAAAGATAATTGGGAGTAATAGTACAAGTGGTCCAAGCAGTAGAGGAGGGAGACAATATATATATATAGAAGAAAGTAAGAATAATACTTGCTAAATTTGATTATAGAGGTCGTATGTATCAGAGAATAGTCCGAGGGGTATAAGGATACTAGTGAGATGTCATGGTGTTATAATGACTTAAAGATAATTATGTATTTATTATGTATAGATGAGAACCTTAGGATGATTAACAAATGTTAGAGGATGAGTTGTACCAAGTATCAAATAAAAAGATTTACCCTAGTAATAAGAGCCGGAGTACCTCACGTATTATGAAAGTTTAGGTACAAGCATAATAGAGGAGAGACATGAGTAACTTGGTATACGAATATCATTAAAATGCATATGAGAGTTGATGCCTTGTGTAGACAGTAAACAAGATTTAAGTAAGGCATCATATAGGGAGTGATAAGTTGGACGAGGGTATGCTAATAAAATACATGATTGAAAAGGTATGCAAGTGTTCCTTGCTAGAGAATGATTGAGAAATTTTGGTGATTGAAACAGATAAAGAAGGTAGTATCTTAGCAGTATTTTGTATAGTATCCTAGGTGGCAAGTGCCAGTGAATTAAGCATGTCCATGACCTAGAACTATAGTATATCATTAGTATTTGGTAACCCTCAGTATTAAGAATGTCTTGACTAGGTTGATGATTAGTGAATGCTTAGTGTGATGGAATAGGCCACAGGTGGCATAACAGGTTATCCCATACCAGGAGAGGGAGATACCTCAGCAGGACAGAGACTGAATTTCATAATAGTTAGAGACTATATCCAAGTATATAAAATGATATGATTGTATGTTATAGGATATATACTATTTTAGACTGTAATTGATGGGGTTTGACCATAATAAGATTTGTATGAATAGGATATGACTGACCCAAGAGAGGGGTGAGAGTTTTAATTTCGAGGACGAAATTCTTCTAAGGGGGGTAGATTTGTCACTACCATATTTTCTAGGAAAGGGTATTTTAGTTATTTGGTAATTAATTAAATATTGTGCATGTTAAATTTTTTATTTATTGTATTATTTATTTATTATTAGCATGTTAGATTTATTTTTGGACTTGTGTTAGTGGACCAACTCGTTTAGTTTAGACTCATGGACTAACATTTAATTCTAGTTAGAATTGAGCCCAATAATTAGAAGCCCAATTATTAGGAGGATGATTAATTATATTAAATCCATTAGTCTAGAAGCTTCCCTCCGTAATTAATTTTTTTCATGAGAGGCCCCAAGGGGTATTTTAGACTTTACAAAGTAGCTTGAGGGAGGGGGCAAGTGAGACCTATATAAAGGGGATGAAAACTTTCTCTCTCTTTATTTTTTATTCCAAATCTAGATCTAAAAAATTTCCTCAACCAAATCCCTACCAAATTTCCACATAATTATTTCCCAAATCACCATTGGAGGCTATTAGAGCATGGATCTACAAGAAGGAAGCATAGATCTACAAGGAGGAAGCATGGATCTACAAAGAGGAGCAAGGATCTACAAGTTAAAGGCCAATTTCACCAATTTTGGAGGTTTCATTGGGAATCCATCTCCCAATAGGTATAATTAAGTTTTTTTCCCCTTAATTTAGGTTCTAAATCTGAGATTTAACCATGGAAAATCAACCCATATGCATAGGCTACCCATAGGTTTTTGTTTTGTGTTCATAGGAGGCCTATTGAGAAAGTTATGGTACTTTTTGTGTCAATTTTGGGGAAATTCCGAGATTGACATTTGTTGTATGTGTCAATTGGTCCTATAGATCAATTTGACATATGCTTGTGTGTTTGGAGCTAGTGTCATGTCCACAATTATGTACGTGTAGGTCGTATCCCATCAATTTGGTGATACGTGTTGATTTAGGAGTTTTTTCTCTGACACGGGACTTTGAGCATGTCACATTTTGACACGGATACGTAGATTTATATTTGACTCTTCGTATTGTTCATAAATAATATATATGACTTGTTTGTGTCCTTCGGGGTACGTTTGGATGTGTGGTGGACTCGTGTCGCATGCGTATCCTAGATCTAGTGGGATACGGGGTGATACAGTCCATGTATGTGCAATTTAATTGTAGATCTAATTCTTTTGTGTTCTTATTTTATGGAGAAATATAATTATATATATGCATATATATAATATTGTGTATACATATATTTATGTAATGTTGTGTCTTAGATCTATGCATCTATGTATATATACTATATGTGTATATTATTATGTAGCTATTTTTCTACATGTAGATATATATTTATAAGTGGTAGTATATGTATATATAATATAGTAGATATATTTATATGTGGTTATATATATAGTTATATTATATATTGTTATGTATTTATATAGTGTATGATTTTATATACGTATAACTATATGTGTTGTTATATATGTATATATTACTATGCTATTGTCATATGTATTTAATATGTACATATATATATATATATATATATGTGGAGGTGTATATATGTATGTATGTATGTATGTATGTATGTATGTATGTATGTATGTATGTATGTTCGTATATATGTATTAGTATTTAGTGTGTAGTTGGTAGTTAGTATTTATTCTATTTAGTACATACTAGAAGTTATATTGGATTGATATATGTATACATATAGTTATTGATGAATAGTTAGTATATATATATATGAAGATTTTGGCATTACCTTGAGATACCAAGGTAAGTATCAAGAGATACCAAGGTATGAGTAGTATGTATTGGCATAGTAATAGGATAGTTATAAACTAATTATGGGTTGGTATTAAGGTGACTAAAATAAGATATATAGTATTGTATAAATACTAAATACATGGTAGTTTATAGTTATAATTGGATAGTTAATATATATATACTAGAGTGACATTACCTTGAGATACCAAGGTAAATGCCAAGGTATTAAGGATACCCAAGGTATTGGGTTTGGGTATAAAGATAGAGGTTTAGTATTGCGATACCAAGTTGGTTCGAAACCAAGGTATCCATTTAGCATTGGTAATTAGGATTTTATATATATAATATTATTTGATATGTACATATGTGTTATATTTATTCCTTGTTTGCGTATCCTGAGATACGGTATCTTAGTATCCTAAGATGTAGCTTGTATGGCCTAGATTCATAGTGTGTGAGCCCAATATCTTTGAGTTAGACTCATGCAACTTAGAAATGGGTAGCTTACCATAGTTTGACAATAGTTGACTTAGAGTTGACCTAGTTTGACTTTTGACTTAGAATTGACTTGTTGACCTAGAAGTTGACTAGTTTAACTTCTTTTCTTTCCAGAACCTTGTATTAATGCAATATTCCATATATAGGTCTGTGTGACACCAGTTCGGACAGTTTAACATTCAGTGCTCTGGACCACAGGCGAGTATATTTCTCTGATAGTTTTTAATTCATAATGTTGTATATATGCATGTTCTAGAATTGTATACATTGAACCCGACACAGTGATTTCACGAACTGGTACTATATGGATCCCGTCATGAGATGTTATACCCTACCGTGTTCAGCGGGTACTCGTGTACATTGTATCTCATCGTGTATACTGGGTATTGATGTTACTTCGTGTTCACACACTGCTCGTGTTCAGTGTGCTTATTCGTGTACACCCACCGCTCGTGTTCGGTGGTTATGATATTCGTGTACACCCACTGCTCGTGACAGTGGTTATATTTTCGTGTTCGTAGCGTGTCGTGATTGGATCCATTAGTATTAGTTGGGGGTGGGAGAGTAAAAGTTGATTATATGATCAAAGCCATTATTATAAATCGTGTACATTCTGATTACATACTTTACTTGTAATCCGTCTTACCTGATCATGTTCACCCAACCCGATCACATAATGAACTCGTATTTTAAGGCACATTAGATAGTTTAGATTGCAGTTTACTTTATCATATTGTGATATTCATATTATTGATCTATATATTCTCGTATATTACCTGTATATATCTTGTTCATCATTCATATATTTAGTGATCTTGTATTTCATTTCTATATCTATTTATATGCTCGATTATGTTATTGGAACTGCTTTCAGAGGTATGTACTTCGCTCCATTCATGACTGAAAAATATTTTTCAGAGGATCCGAGAGATTGGTGTCCGACATACTTTGGACTTTGACTTATAGATGGTGCAGACTTGGACCCACTAGTTCTGGAGTGACTACTGGGAGTTTTAGCCAGATTCACTAGGTAGCATAATTAGTTCTCTTTGGCATTTTTGGTACCGAATTTATTTTCGGCTTCTATTTGAGTTATTGATTTTTGTTTCTATTGTTGATAATTTATATTTTTTAATGTATAGTTAGACTTCCTTCATATCTTCTCGTGCTTTAGATTGTGATTGAGTTTTATGTGAGCTATTGTTGGCAAAATTTATATTATTATGAGATTTTAGATAGTATAGTAGACCAAGACAACGTTCTACCGCCGATGCTGCGGCGTAGGCTGGGCGTTATTTTCGACTTGCATCCCTATACCGGGTGCGGGTCGTGACACCAGACACAACTGTTCTAATTCTTTCAGATAATGATACAGGAACAGAAATAACAAGCAGCAGAACAGAGATAAGAGTTCCTAGCAGCACTTGAAAGGATGGCTGCAAAGACTACTGTACCAGCTCAAGCACTAGCCCCAGTACCTAGAGCTAAAGTTGGTTCAGTAAAAGACTTTGTACAGATAGGTCTGAGGCCATACAAAGGCATAGAGAGCCCAAAGGAAACTACCAACTGGATCACTCACACTCGGAAGTTATTAGAGGCGTCACAGCTACCTGCAGAACTATGGATGACAGGTGTAAGGACGCTTCTAGATGGTAATCCTCATCTCTGGTGGGAATCCATGGAGCGCCAGTTGGGTACATACCAGACTTGGGAGCAATTCCTGGAGTGCTTTAAAAGAAAGTACTTCCCGGACACCGTCAAAGATGCATTGTACGATCAGTTTCTCCACTTGGAGCAGGAGAACAAAACAGTAGATGAGTATGATGCTGAGTTTAGTTGCCTCAGTAAATATGGCACTGCTCTGATACCAGATGACTTGGCCAAGGCTAAGATATTTCATCGTGGACTAACTCAGGAGCTACAATACTATACTAGCTCCCAGTCCCGAATCTCTTACCCCGAATTACTGACGGAAGCCAGATTGCAAGAAACCATCAGCAGAGGAAAAGAAGGTCAGCTGAGGACGCAGCAGGGACCAGCAAGAACACAATAAGGAGGACCTACCAGACATTCTTTAGCTCAGCCACAGCAGTACCAGCACAGAGCAGGACCATACCAGATCCCAGAGAAGCCCCGCTGCCATTATTATGGGAAACGCGAACATATTATGAGGGACTGTCGAATTCTCCTAAGACAATGTATGATATATGGTTCTGGACAACATATAAGGAAAGACTTTCCTATGCAACAAGCATTGACACTTCCACCGGCAGCACAGAGGCTAGCGCTTCCAGCACCAAAGCCAGCTCAGCAGATAAATAGACCAGGAGAATCAACTTGGCAGCACGAGGACGGCAGAGGCGCGAACGTTTTCTAAACCTATTCGTTGATCAAGGTATAAATATTCTTTGTTAATTTATACCTTATACCATCCTTGACTTTCTACTGTGACTTAGTTTTAATTTTAAGGACGAGATTTTTATAAGTTGGGTAGTATGCCTCACAACCTAGTATCACTTAGACCTTTTGACTCCTTAGTAAAGTATAGTTGAATGACATTAACTGTACGCTAGCATAAGAAGATAATGTTTATCCAGACTATAAATCTTAGAGGCTCATACCCTATTTGGTCAACTAGCGACTTAGACAAGGGATTAGTATGACAACTGTAGAGACTGTAGAGTCTTATCTCTTTGTGACTTGAATTATTTTGTAAACATCTCTCATCATAATCTAGTGCATTCCTATTTCTGAACTACCTTGACTTATGCTGCTGTTACTGCCTAGTTTTGCAAGCTTAATCTTTTATTGAGCTTGTTCATGACATATGTGTTATTGGGGCCTGATCAACCACACTAATATAAATTGTCTAATCAGAATCAGTGTATTATGGTCTAGCTAGACATAGTGCGCTTGGTTCGCCCTTTTGCAATACTACTTTACGTGGATTGAGATACATAGTTGACTAGTAGACAAATATACTTGTTCCTAGATATGTCTGACATATCGCATCAGTTACGTAACTGTACTGATACGAGTATATGAATAGGAATTACCAAAATATGATTTCAACCCACAACCGCATTGACAATTCCCAATTGAATTCTTTAAAAACTCCTTGAACATCGTACTTGTATTCTATCACCTTCACCTAGAATTCTTTATTATTGCTCTCCGTCTTCCCTTACTTCGGAAGAACGAAACCTCGTGCTTGGTATAAGTTTGATATGCAGATAGTACTAGATATACCCCATAGACCAAATACATTATTTGATGATTGCTTCCCGTAATTAAAGGTATATCATAGGTGATATATTTTGTGTAAACTTTGAGGATTGAATAACATGATTTGAGGAATAGTTTTCTTAAATATATAGCCTTAAGTGATAGATGGTTAAATTCTAAGTTGGCTAGAAATTGCATTATTAAACATAAGGTGAATTCTTTTAGATTGTGATCAAGAGAGATTAGATAGAGAGACCCTACCCTATTTTAATTTCGAGGACAAAATTTTTGTAAGTTGGATAGAATGTAAAATACCTAATTCTGAAAACCGTATTAATTATTTTTATTAATTATTTTAACCTATAGTTATGAGCTAAATAGAGATAATAGATTTTATTTTGAGGTGTTTGAGCATTTAGGAGATTTATGGAGCCATTATAAATTTTTTCTAATTTATTCCATGTAGGAGACCCTTTGGACAGTTGCTAGCTCAACCGTATGCACCAATATAATTCTTAGAATTTTCTGTGAATATATATATATATATAATTCCTATTGGATATCAAACCAAAACCCAAACCCACAACCCGTTAGCCCTACCCGGACCCGGTAGGAGAAGAGAAATATCAACAACAGCAGTAGCAAAACCAACTTTGCTTCCTTCTTCGCGCGTATAAAAGAAATATCCGCAGAAACACCACCACCTCATTCCACCGCTTCTTATCCCTATTATTACTAACCGAAACCGAAACCAAAACCAATGAAAGAAAGAAACAGCAGCGGCAGTAATTCTTAATCACTAAGTTTCTCCACCGCCTCCTTATCCCTATATATATTACAGCTCTTCCCAAATACTAATCCCACTTCTTCTACGAAATATAAATACAGTATTGGACGCCTACACTCTACAGAACTCTTGCTCGGCAAGTATACCTTGCTATTGTAGTTTTATTTACATTACAACGGATACATGCATGTTTAATTCTACTTATATAGATGTTTATTTATGTAGATTTTTGGACCTACTTTATGAGACCACCCCAGTATTATGGAGCATCATTAGATTCATTGGCCGTGACACAGTTGTTACACGAGTTGTGAGTCTCATATAGATCATGGACTGCGTGACAGGTCTGGCCTCCTGTACATATGAGCCGTGCGTTAGGGATGACTGCTGATAGAAACTTTGTATGCTAGTAGACCTGGCAGTTATTTAGAGGTTTTATCGTATCATGGATGTGGCATGCTTAGAGAATGGGATGGGGAGAACAAAAAGTAAGACATTTGGACTCCTTTGTACTTTTCTGTCACCGTACGCTCCACCGGAGATACGCAGTTTGATGGCCACTATATATATTACATGAGGTCTCTGCCGTTCAAAATACGGTACGCTGGTAGGCCCCTGATTCTCCGAAAGAATCATGCCAATCCTATTTATAGCCAGATAGCCCACGTGTTGGAAAGTTGTTCTCAAACTGCATTCACTTAGACGGTTAGGCGACCCATTAGATGTTTATATTTCAGTACTTATTGGCATGTTATTATGTATCTTGTTACGTCCCTCTGAGGACCTGGTCCCTTTCCAGATATAGACGAGCAGGAGTATCCGCAGGAGTATGGACCTGGACCTGACGCTACGTACCTGACTGAGGAGGTCTTACCCTCAGAGTAGCTGTGATTATTTTCACTATTTAGAGATTTTGTTACTACTTCAGTATAGTCGTTTTGTAGTAGATTTGTTTCCACCTGACTATCAGACTTGATACTCATCTTGGATATCCAGTTATTATTCAGCTCTTTATTTCTACTTATTATTTGTGTTGTGGATGAGATATAGATTGTGTGTGACTTGTTGTGACAGTATATTACCACTGGTGGATTGCATATTCATATACAGCGTACGTGTGTATATGATTTCCATATATTGGAGTTCGTATACATACGACTGGGCGTGTTACGTATTCCTAGTCCTAAGTATTTTGGGACTGGGGCGTGACAACGTGCTAGGGCAAAGAAGTCTAGGGCAATGCGATCTCGCCAAGCTCAAGCAATTGGTCATTCGATCGGCCGTTAGTAGGCACCGCTAACTATGCGTGCCCCTGACTGAAAGTTATAAAAAATTGGCCCATGTGTCCAGCCCGTAGTAGCAATTTAACATGGTCAGTCTAGAGAGTCTTCCATTAGCAACCTGGGGCAAGTTCTTGTATGGATCCCAGGTTAGAAAGCAAAGTCAACACCTACACACCCATGTGCTCAGTCTACCCGGGCTAATAAGAAGGGTGCAAAGGTGAATCAGCCATTGGTTGACTTGTGTAACATGATAAATCATAAGCGCAAAGCAAGGAAATCAACTACGGCATATGAAGTATCATCCCCAGGGAATCAAGTAATTCAGACCTTGGGCATCCCGATATATCGCCTGGCAGCAACCAATACTGCCATAAGTGGCTTCAACAATGGAAGAAGCTATCCTATGGGCAAGATTCGATTGAAGTGTCAGATCGACGACTTAAAAACATAGGTCATCTGCTACATCATAGACATAGATGTAGCCTACAATATCTGTTGGGACGCCCATGGATACATCAGTATATAATCGTTCTATCAACCTTGAACCAGTGCTTAAAGTACATGGAAGATCATGGCATCGTCAAAACAAAATTTGCCGACGTTGATCCATTCAAAGGGATCAAGGCCTATTACTCTGACTCGATCCTCTACAAGCAAGTCCACCAAGATAAAGGTGGCAATGATACCGACGATGAGGCAGAGACTGGGACAGCATCGGACGAGCCCTTGAAAGTCCATCTCAAAGCAAGCGCTCCCTACACAGCCCCTCCCCTTATGGTAAAACTGTACAGAAAATGTAAACCCCCTCACCCAAAATTAGGCCTACTTGGCTTAGAAAGAGAAACTAGGGCTAGTTTGAATCCAATTAAAAATTGAACATTTTATTTTAGACTATTTTATAATATTTATATCACCTAGTGCACCTTACCGTTGCTTCGATAATTGGAGCACTACACTAGCCATTGCCTTCCTACAAAATTCACATCCTTGTCCTAGACGTGCCCGCCTTCTATTCTGACCTTTGTGTGACTTATAATTATGCTCTCTTGTGCTACATTTTATTCACACAATATTCGTCGCATACAATATTATTTAATTCTATATAAATTCAACTTTGTATCCTTGTGCGTTCCAATCGAAATTGGAGACATAATCTTGACCCGTTTTGTACAACTCAAATTATGACAATATTCTATTCTGAGTCTTCTATGTCCATGACACTTGTGTTCCATCCAATTTTAGCCCCATGTACTTCTAATTAATTTTAGAACACCCTGTGCATTAATTTTAATTAATTTAATCCAATTTCCATCTTTGTGCAATTTTCTAATTATTGGGCACATTTATGCAAAAGTGCATTGAGGTGTCCAAACCATTGGACTCAATACATGAAGAAACCCAATTTTTCTCATATAAATTTTTTCCATGATTTTTGGAATGTGCAACACTCAACCTCACTCCCTCATCAATCTTAGCCATGCCTTTTAAACAATGCAAAACCTAGCCCTCCAAACACCGGCATGTGAAACCAAGGCCCAATCCCAAAGATGTGGACCAAGCCCAATTTTCTAGGTCAAATAATCAACCCTCCTTTACACATGTATATATATACCTCTTTTCCTTTTTTTTCTTTATTTATTCCTTCAACCTAAACTACCCAGCCGACATCTCCATCCCCAACTTCCTGTTCACCTCCTTCTTCCCTGTCCAACACGCCAGAACTCGCCGGAGAAGCCCAGTCCTGACTGGAGCCTCGACCGGAACCCTGCCTCTCCTTCATCTCGCTGAACTGAGCCAACTCCTCCTCGCCAGAAGCCACGGCTGCACCCCGCTGACCCGCCGTTGCAACCCGACCCGACTTCATCACCTCCCCCGTCGACCTCCCTCGCCGAGTCCCTCCTCCACCACGGACAATCCTGAGCCTCCTCTCCCATCTCCCCGTCAGCAGACCTCACCACCGCCACCCTCTTCTTCCCTCGACCCGCCTGAACCACGGCAGCAGTCTTCTCCCTCACGTTCACCTCTCCCTCTCCTTTACCACGCCGGACCCGACCACCTCCTATCATCATCGTCCCCGATATCCCCAACCCCTCTACCAATATCCCCACGATCGCCCTGTCCACCTGTGCGACCGGAGCACATGACCACGACCAGCCACCGTCTCCTCTCCACTCACCTCCCCTCGACAGCACGGCCAACTCCGGCCAGTCCACCCCCTTCTCCGATCTCCTCACCACTTCTCCCGAGTTTACCACCCTCGCCGGAGATCGTAGAACCACCGCTGTCCCAACTCCTCCATGACAGCCACTCGACCTCTCCTTCTTCAGCTCGTCCTCCTCGTCTCATCTCCCTCGACACGCCGGACTCCGGCAGTAAGCCTCCGGCCATTCTTCTCATTATCATCCCCATCATCAACATCATCATCCTCTCATTATTATCCCCATCATAACTCCATCATCACCATCATAACTCCATCATCATCATCACCTTATCATCATCATCACCTCATCATCATCATCATCATCACCTCATCATCATCATCATCATCATTAATCATCATAATCATCATCATCTCATCATTATCACCATCATCATCTCATCATCATTATCTTATCATCTCATCATCATCACCATCACCTAATCATTATCACCTTAATCATTATTACCCTCGTCATCGTCGTCAACCTCATCGTCGTTATCGTCGTGCCCGTGCACGCTAACCCCGAGGTTCAAACCTGTCCCTCTCCTTTTATTTTTATGTGTTCTTGTGTGAATAACATCTAGGTTAGCATATGGGTTCGGTTTAGTTAGTTGCTTGATTCTAGACCGTGTCGGTGGACCCAAACTCGTATGCGTATACGTACGCGTATGAGTAATATAATCTTATTGTTATATATAATTATATGGATATATATATGTAATTAGATGCTAAATAATAAATATGACTATAATATATTATTGTGAGACCCTAGGGTAATTATGGATATTCTATATTTATGTTTGACTAAGTGACCGTAAGAACATGTTAGTTGACTGCCTTGTGTACATTAATGTATTGGCTTAGACACATGTTAGTTGACTGTCTGATTATGCACATCATTTGAAGATGTGACACTCGCATAATTAGACGCGCATTTGACCCTGTTAGTTGACTAGTGTCACCCCTAGAATACCCTCTGAGTCCTGTGTATTTATGGTTATGTATGTGCTAGTGTAATGGCTGATGTTGTATTATATTATATTATATGTATATAGGACCTATCGGATTGTTCTGCGCGACTTCAGGAGCAGGTTATTGGTACTACGTAGCTCTCTTGCCAGGCAAGTATACTTTGCCATTGTACTGTAATTTATATTCCATATGATGCATGCATTTTATTTCTGTTATTTAGTTCATATATTTAACTGCTATATAAACTGCGCGTCCAAGGAAACTTGGGTGCAACGATGGTGTCGTTGTATTCTACTTTTATTATGAATATGCATGTTGACCTAGTTTATGAGACCACTCTATTATCATGAGGAATTCTTAGGTTTCATTGGCCGTGACACAGTTGTTACACGAGTGTGAGTCTCATATAGATCACGGACTTGCGTGCCGGGTTTGGCCTCCTGTACGTATGGGACATGCGTTAGGGATAACTGCTGATAGAAATTTTGTATGCTATGGGACTTGGCAGTTATTAGAGGTATTATCATGTCATGGATGTGACATACTTAGAGCATGGGGTGGGAAGAATAACAAGTACGATATTTGGGCTCCTTTGCACTTTCCTTTTTATGTATCCCGTACGCTCCGCCGGAGATATGCGATCGTGATGACCCCTATATTACCTGGCGGACTCTACCGTTCAAAAGACGACATGCTTTGTAGGCCCCTGATTCTCGGAGAGAATCATGACAATCCTATTTTATGGCCAGATAGCCCACTTGTAAGAAAGTTGTTCTCAACGTGCATTCACATAGACGGTTAGGCGACCCCATTGGATGTTTATTCCAGTACTTTATTGGCATGCTTCTATGTATCTTGTTATGTCCCTCTGAGGACCTGGTCCCTTTCCAGGTGTAGATGTTCATGACTTAGCAGGAGCGCAGATCCGGACTTGCTACTTATATTTTGAGGAGGTCTTCTCTTCTAGTCTCAGTGATTATTAGTGATGTACTTATATTGTGTTTGCTTTTATATTCTAGATTGGCAGTGGATTTGTTTCCACCCGACTATCATCCTTTGATACTTCATATTGAGACTTAGTTATATAGTTATTGGTTATTTATTTATTTATGATTTCTGTAGATGAGATTTAGTTATGCCCTGTGACTTATGATAGTTTATACCACTTGTGAATTATTGTTCATAATACAACGTATGCATGTGTTATGGTTTCCATATATTGTAGTCTCCATGCACATACGGCTGGCATGCTTACGTGTTCCTAGTCCTACGTATTTTGGGACTGGGCGTGACATGTTTTTAGTGGTGGCACATGCAGGTCGAGAGCATAGTGTCTTGGTTACGTTACTGTACCAAGCAAGCCTGCAATTAGGATTAGAGTATAGGATCTCATCCATATTTGACTATGACTCATCTTCCTTCCAATCTATTCTATTTAAATAATTATATCCTGCTTGATTTATGTACTTTCCTAATAGTTTCTTAAGTATAGCCTTCTCCTAGAATATAGGAATCCTTGTTGTTAGGATAATAATTAGGGTAATATTCCTATTAAGAAAACAACTAGGATATTGACACACCACTAAGTTTAGAATACCTAATGAACCCTAGCATTCCTTACCTATAGATTGATTAACTATTATCCCTTGATATATTTATGAATGACTTGAGAGTAGTATAGACACTACTAGGGTTAGTTAGAAATTTGACCATATTATTTGACCCTAGTATTGGGGAACCAATAGAAATCCGAGATTTAATATTAGGACTAACCTTAACTTTCATAGTAAGATAGTATTAGAAAACTACAATCTTAGCTTCTTGTCTTGATATTAACAGAACAGTACCTTAGGAGGCCAAGAAGAATGAATAGAACATTTCTCTTGATCATACCTCAAACACAGAGATTAGCATACCACCCTTCCTTAAGAAACCATGATATTATCTAGAGTCTCTCTATTTAATTTTATATCTTGTTCCTCTGAAACCTTAACGCTCGCTATTTGTGCGATGACTAATTATATTTTTTTTTCTTCATCTTTTAATTCGTGCCACCTCACCCTTCTGATTGTAGGCCAAGTGATTTCTTTTATGTTAAGGATATATAGTTTGTTAGGATTATAGTTGTTACTCTTAAATTTTAAAATTATGTGCTTAGTAATTAGAGCTTGATGGTTTGAGTTATTCTTTTAGATTATGATTGGATGATTATCCTTTAGTTTTAAAACATGTAATTTGTACCCACATCTCAATACAAGTTATATCCTCTTTCACTTGAAAGCCAGTAACTTTTCCATTCTTACAATCAACACCTTGTTCTATAAGCACTAGGATTAAGACTTAAGATGACTATTACCTTTATAATGCAATAGGATACCCTAATAGATACCAAGATCTTTTCTCATATACCCTAACAGGTGTTTCTACTTTATCCTTAAGGCAGTACAGTATTAGTTAATTCTTTTAAGTTGAGTAGTATGCCTCACAACCTAGTAACACATAGTCCTTTTGACCCATTAACGTAGTGTAATTGAATAATATTAACTATAGACTTACATAAGAAGATAGTATTTATCCAGACTATAGAACTTAGAGGCCCATACCCCTATGTGGTCGACTAGCGACTTAGACAAAGAGTTAGTATGGCAACTGTAGAGGCATAACACCAGATGAGTCTCATCTTCTTGGTAAACTTGAATTATTTTTGTACCTTCTTTTATCATAATCCAACGTATTTATATTTTTGGACTACCTTGACTTATGCTGCTATTATAGCCTAGTTTTGCAAGCTTATTCTTTTATCGAGCTTATTCATGACATATGTATTATTGGGGGCCCACACTAATACATCGTCTAAATCAGAATCAGTGTATTAAGGTCTAGCTAACCTTAGTGCGCTTGGTTCGCTCTTCGTATGACTACTTTACGTGGATTGAGATATATAGTTGACTAGTAGACGAATATACTTGCCCTTAAACACCTTCAAGCATATCATATCAGGTACATAACTGTACTGATATGAGCATGTGAATAATTTTTTTACCAAAAATAGGATTTCAATCCACGCCTGCCTTGACAATTCTCTTTTGAATTCTCTAATCGTCTTGATCCCCATACTTGTAATCTATCACCTTCTACTTGAATTCCTTATTATTATTTTCTGTCTTTTCCTATTCCGGAAAGACGAACGCTCGTGCTTGGTATAAGTTGATACATAGATAGTACTAGATATACCCCATAGGCTAATCATATGACTTGGTGACTCTTTTTTATAATTGATTAAGGGCATATCATATATGATATATTTTTTGTGTTAAAATTTTTTGAGGATTGAATAACACGATTAAATAATTTGAGGAATAGTTTTCTTAAATATATAGCCTTATGTGATAGATGGATAAATTCTAAGTTGGGTAAAAGTTGCATTGTCAACTTGAGATAAATTTTTGATTGTGATCAAGTAAGATTAGATTGAGAGATTAAGTCATTTTAGATGTTGAGAATTTTAGAAGAATGATTAAGATGATGAGGATTTAATAAATTTTGATATTTAGATATTGCGGACCAAATATTTATACTTTAAGCACATGATTTAGATTTTAAAAACTGAAGATTGAACCAGGGCAATGGACGACGGCTGCCTCTACTTCTACAGGCTCGTACAGGCAAGTTTGATGATTACTACCATAAGACCAAGAATGGCCTAGGGTACGTCACGCCTTCCACGACCCCCGAAGGCTCGGATGAAGAAGATGAGTTACACTCTCACTCTTCAAGATCTTCCTCTTGGGACTCCGATATCATTATCGAAAAAATGCTCAAACAAACATTGTCTGTCAATATGGTGTCAGCTGACCCTGAGAAAGACGATAAGAATCCACTTGAACCCTTTGAAGTAGAACCGTGGGCCCAACGCCTAGACGCACAATGTGAGATGCGATTCGAACAACGAGAACCTTCTACTGAGGACAAATTCATATAAATTGATCTGGCGACATATCCTCCCCTAAACCTATCTTTATCAGAAAGAGTCTGTCTAATGATGATCGAGAATCCCTACTATAGCTTGTTAGGGAATACATCGACATCTTTTCCTGGAGTTATGAAGATATGCCGGGACTGGACCCCCAAATTATGGTCCACAAACTCAACATCTTGTCGAACACTAATTCGATTAAGCAACAGCAACGGCAGTTCCGGCCGGACATTATGAACGTCATCGAAGCTGGAGTCAACAAACTGATAGCTAGTGGCTTAGTCCGCGAAGAACAACATCCAGATTGGGTAGCCAATATCATGTCCGTCATCAAAAAATTATTGGAAAATTCAGATCTTCATTGACTTCTATAATCTAAATGCGACATGATCTAAATGCTCGTCAGGAAACATCTTGATTTGATTGTATCCTGAGAACCCGTCAATGAAGGACATGTGCTTGAAGCCATAAGTGTTGTTGATTATTATGTTCTGAACGTCGATAGAAGTGTAATACAACACAGTCATGCCCTTCGGTCTGAAGAACATCGTACTATATACCAGCGAGCTGTGAGCACTATCTTCCGTGAACATCTACGCAAGACGGTAAAGTGTTATATTTATAACATCGCCGTCAAGAGTTGCTCCAAAGATGATCACCTCCGGAACTTGAATACTGTGTTCGACCTCATGCGTGCGCACTAGCTCAAGATGAATCCCACCAAATTCTTCCTAGGAGTCTCCAGCGACAAGTTTCTAGATTTTGTCATAACTTCGAAGGTATCCACGTTGTCCCTGACAAGACTAAAGTAATCCTTGAAATGTGGCCACCGAAGAACCTCAGAGAATTTTGTGGCCTTCAAGGAAGATTGGCATACATCAGGAGGTTCATATCAAACCTCTCTGGATATTGTCAGCCCTTCACTTAGCTTATGAAGAAGGGAGTCTCCTTTGTATGGAACAAAAAATGCCAGCACGCCTTCGACGACATCAAGGAGTATTCATGAATCCCCCAGTATTGGTGTCCTCCGTTGTAGGAAGACCCTTCTTACTATATGTGCGGTATATAGATCACTCCCTCTGGGCTCTGCTAGCCAGACAAGCGATACAGGTCAAGAATATGCCATCTACTATCTCAGCAGAATGATGGCCGATACAGAGCTCAGGTACAACCCCATTAAGAAAGAGGGTCTCGCTCTGGTCTTCGCCATTCAGAAGACTCGTCATTACGTGGTAGGACAAACCATCCATGTGATCTTATGAGTTAATCCGCTCAGGGTCCTTATGACTAAATCTGGAGCACTCAACTCTCGCCTAGCCACATGGACGATACTGTTGTCACCATACGACATGGTATTTGTCCCGCAAAATGCGGTCAAAGGCCAAGTATTTGCAAATTTTTTTGCAACATACCCTGTACCAAAAATCTTAAAGCTGTATGAGGATATCCCAGATGAAGTAGCGGACTCAAACATGACCACAAGCACAGAAGCCATTTGGCGAATGTTCTTCGATGGTGCTTCAAGAACATGGCCCAAAGGCGATATTGTTGCTGACGTCGGGGTAGTACTAATTTTTCCACATGATATGGTCATCAACCGCGCTTACTCCCTAATAGATACATGTTCCAACAATGTGGCAGAGTATAATGCTCTCGTCATTGGGCTCCAACTCGCTAAACAAGTGGGAGAGACTACCTGGAAGCCTACGACGATTCTAAGCTGATAGTCAGTCAGGTCCGGGAAGAATATGAGGTCCGGCACGAGGACTTGATTTTCTACCACCAAGCCGTACTTGGTATTATCTCCACCTTCGAAGGGTTCTTCATAGAGCACGTCTCTCGACTACAAAATATCGAGGCTAACGCCATGGCTGGCCTCATAGCCTCTTTAGCTGTTCGAGTCAATACTTATGAACTGATCACCATGGTCGGTCAAGAGCTGGTCTTCCCGAAGAACAACCTCTATCTGTGCCTGAGCTACTAAGTTGTGACAAGCATCGACTCCCAAGACTAGAGACTCTTATTCATCGACTAAGCAGTCTATAGAATTCTTATCGAGAACCCAAAGGAAGCCACTTCCATCAGAAGACGTTCCGTCTGGTTCTATTATGATACGGCTACCAAAATGCTGTATCGCCGTTCCTACGACGGTCTTCTCCTATGATGCACATTGAATGCAAAAGTAAAGTAGGTTCTTCGCGAGACTCACAACGGGGATTGCGGTGCCTATCAGCCCAGTCCCAAGCTATAGGACCATCTCCAGAGAATGGGTTACTATTGACCGACAATGGTAGCAGAGGCTGTTGACTATACGAGGAAGTGCCAAGCGTGCCAAATCTAAGCAGACTTTATCCACCAGCCCTCGAAATTCCTACATCCAACGGTAGCATCTAGGCCATTTAAAGCATGGGGAAAGGACATTATCGGACCAATCAGTCCACCTTCTTCTAAAGGACATCGGTTCATCTTGGCTATCACCGGCTACTTCTCCAAATTGGCTAAAGGTGTTCCACTCGCTGAAGTCAAGACCTCAAACGTGATCAACTTTGTAAACCTCCTCATCAAATATAGGATTTATTTGAGTATTTTAATTTGAGATCAACCACACCCCAAATTCTAAGTACCCAAATTAGGGTATCAGTCTACACCAAGCCGTTATGCCACGACTCATGTGTACCGCTCAAAATTCTAGTTCCTTATGTTTTCAATACATTAAGGAATTACCTAGTTAAGTTTGTAATTTAAATTTAATTAAGGCTAATTTCACCTCAAGCAACACTTAGACCAGCCCACCTCAATGAGCCCAGATAGGCCCAAGCCGAGGCTAGCCCACAACTTCCACACACATATATATATATATATATATATATGAAGCCTCTCCCTTAAACCCCTAAGAAAACTATCACAACCCTCTCCAAGCCCTAGCCGGCCCCCGCCTAAACAAACCTCCCTGTCGGCCGGACCCCTCAACCCCGACCACCTCACCCGACCGACTGCTCCAGCCGCCCGCTCCCTGACCGACTGTCCAGCGCCGACTGCCCAGCCGACTGCTTCCCCCGACCGGCTGCACTGCCCAGCCGACTGCTTCCCTGACCGGCTGTCCAACGCCGACTGCCCAGCCGACTGCTCCCCCAACCGGAGCACTGCTCCCTAGCCGACTGCCCCGACCGGAGTACTGCCCGACCCTGACTGTCCCACCACCCGTGAGGCGACCCATCCATGCTGTCGGAGACACCCTCGTCGAAGGAGCAGACGCCCCATGTCCTATTGAACAGGTACTCGTCCTTATGCAGTTCCTTTCTTGTGTTCCAACCATCTCACCACGTATCGTGTCCATGAATGATTGTTGGGTCTGTGTGTCGAGAATCATAGTTGAAACACAACCTTACTAACCCTAATTAAAATGATGATGGCTTAATAATTAACCAGAATAGAATTTGTTAATAAATAGAAAATTCTTTAACCACGATACCTGTCATAAAGGACTTTAGTTAATTTAACGTCTGGTCATAAACCACGTGCACTGAATATCGAAACCAAAGACAGGTTTTCGCATAGAACATAAATCATGGATAACCGTAACTGGATAATTATTGCCCCGAGGCACCTGTTAACCGAAGACAACACTCGTGTACACCCTAGCTACGTGCACACGTGACGCTGTACTCGAGCAATAGTGAACTCGCGACAAGTATTCAAGAGTAGTATTTTAACCGTACGTAGATAAGGCATAGTATCTGATGCCTGTATTATTATGTTATATTGTTGTCTAGGGTCTTTGGATCAGCCAGGAGACGCTACCGGAACAGGCTTTTGGCATTCATCTCTCGAAGACTCAGGCAAGATACCTTGCCATATTTACTGTCTAATTTAAATTATGTAAATGCTGTATTGTATGCTTGTTGTTTGCTTTATACAACTGTGCGCGTCCGAGATTGTCTCGGGTGCATTTTAATGGACACATCGAAGATTAGTATACATTGACTTAGTCATTAGCAGACTCACCCCATTGGATGATACCCTGTTATCTTCAAAAACCTGACACTTTTACACGTACTCATAGTGATAAATCTTATATTGGGATACGTGTTCGCGTGATCGACTAGCTATCGCCGCGTGTGACGTGCATCACGGTTAGCAAGCAATAGGTCTATTTCAGTTTAGAGACTTGGCATTTAGATAAGGGATATGCACGTCGATTATTTGACGGGTATATCTATATTGGGAGGGGAGGACGACTGGTAGGCATATGGGATACCCCATTCCTTTACACTGATACCGCACTCGACGGAGTGATATGGACGTATTTATATATTACTAATACCACGTTCTGTAGAGTGTGGGACGTTACATGATGACATTATAGATACCCTACTCTATAGAATGTTGGACGTTACTGTATTCCTGCGCCCGTATTATAGGGGACATGTGTGGCATATACTAGCCGGTTGTCACGACTGGTGAATTACGTCAGCATATGTTTAGCCTACACCTTCTCATATACTCACAGTTGTTCTCACATTGCATTCACTTAGATTGGCTAGTACACCCTTTATTGTATTTATTTTATTCAGTATTTATATATGGCTTGTCTTTTTGTATCTTGTTACGTCCCTCTGAGGACCTGGTTCCCTTCCAGATTTAGACGAGGCTTTCTACCCCACAGTATACGGCCCCGGACAGAAGACGAGATTCGCTACAGCCGAGGAGTTAGAGGTGCATCCGTCAGAGATTCCGTGATCAGTTGGTAGGCCTTCAGCCTAGATTGGGTGCATCATTATCTAGCCAGCCGATGCCCTAATCATTATCTTTTATATCTTATTTCAGTACTTTATTTCGTCATAGTAGTGGGTTTGTTCCCACCAGACATCTTGGTTTGTACTATGATATTTTAGACTAATGTTTATCTTCGAACAGTTTATGTAGTACTTCTTGCTCTTTATTTGTGGATGAGATTAGATTACCTGTTATTGACTGATATTGTACATGTTAGTATTTTAGGACAGCGTAGCACACTTCGGGGATCCATTAAATTGGGATATCTTCGAAGACGTGTCAGCTGGCTATTGCCACGTGGCCTGGTCCCGTATATTTTTGGGACTGGGGCATGACATGGTTTTAGTGGTGGCCCATGCAGGTCTCCTTTTTCGCTTGTGGTATGGTAATATGCCCAGCGAGCCTGCAATATGATAGAAATTACTAGGTCTCATCCACTTTTTGATTCGCCTTTGAACTTCCTTCATATTGCTTCTAAATATCTGTATCCTGTTTGTTGTCCTCGTACTCTTTTAATGAAATCCATCTCTTGTAGCAAGATGAATTTGCACAGTGGACGAGGAGCACCCCGTGCTGCAATGCCAGATAACATCACTCAAGGAGAGGAGGTACCCCAAGGGCAACCCCCGCTACAGACCCCGCTGATACATTGGCACGAGACATCGCAGGGCGATCCTACACCGCAGCCTGAGGGACAGACTTCCCAGACAATCCCCACGCAACACTGTAAGGGCTAGACTTCAGGAGCTACACCGATGCCACAGACTGCGAGGCCGACATCTGAGGAGACGCCTACTGCACAGCCAGAGATTCCACTACCACCGCCTCTACCTTATCCACCCCAGATGCCACAGCCATATGGACAACCACAGATGCTTCAGTTCTTCCAGGCGATGATGCAAGCACAGTGGCATCAGACAGAGACATTGAGACATAGTTTGATGGCAGTATTAGAGAGGACACCTATCCCTGCACCAGTACCCGTACCCCCACCAGCCCAGACATGTGGCACTGTTAGATGGTTCCGACAGATGGGACCAGATACTTTCTTGGGCAATGAGACTATAGAACAAATCTCCGATTGGGTCGCCAACACGGAGATGCTATTAGAGGCTTCACAACTGCACCCCGACCTTTGGATGACCGCAGTGAGGGCCCAGCTGAAAGGCAACGCCCACCACTGGTGGGATTCCATTGAGCGCAGTGTAAGGAAGAACCAGACTTGGGAACAGTTCCTAGAATATTTTAATGCGAAGTATTTCCCAGCTACAGTCAGAAATGCCCTGTACTTCCAGTTCCTACATCTAGAACAGGGAAATATGACTGTTGACGCTTATGACGCGGAGTTCAGCCGCCTTAGCAGATTTGGTGCAGTCCTGATACCCATCGATCTTGAGAAAGCCCAGAGATTTCATCACGGCCTCAATCTCGAGCTACAGAGGTATACCACTACACAAACGAGGATTTCTTATGAAGAGGTTCTTGCAGAGGCGAGAATCCAGGAGGCCATCGTCAGAGGAGCTAGACGTACCAGCACGACGAACCAGTCAGAGCACAGCCCGGAGCAGGAGGACTGATCCGTCGTCCAGGAGCATAGACACAGCAGAGGGCAACGCCATATCTACAGCAGGAGCTTCCGACTTGTCACCATTGTGGCAAGAAGGGACACATCATTAAGGACTGTCGGAAGAAGTTAGGATTGTGCATGATATGTGGGTCAAGTCAGCACCTTGTCAGAGATTGCTCGCAGCACAGAGAAGCAGCACTACAGACAGGCCAGAGGCCAGCAGCACCAGCACAGAGGATACTACCCCCTCCAGGAGGACAATGTCCACCAGCCCCCGGAGGATTTCAGAGGGGACCACCCTTGGCCCCACAACAGGCACAGTTTGAGCGAGCTCGTCAGCAGACCGGAGGACAGAGGCAGGGATAAGCCTTTGCATTAGCAGCTACCGAAGAATAAACAGAAGGAGAAGCTATCATTGGTACCATTTTAGTTGCATCATTACCTGCAACTGCATTGTTTGATTCTGGAGCTATATTGTCATTTATATCTAGTAGATTTGTAGCAATGCATAGAGTAGCGACTTCCCCCTTACCTAAGAGTTGGAAGATTCTTACCGGAGGAGGTATCGTGCCGGTTACCAGCACTATCAGAACGTGCTCGGTAGTTGTATGTGGTAGAGAGATGAGAGCACGATTCTTGGTATTGCCTATGCCGTACTTTGATGTTGTGTTAGGCATGGACTGGTTAAGCCAGTATAACACCGTACTGAACTGCCGGAAGGGTAGCGTCACCTTTAGACCGCCAGATCAGCCGGAGTTTGAGTACATACGAGGGACCGTCGAGCGAGGAGTAGGACAGATAGCGGAAACTTGCATGGCTATGGAAATTGCACCCCCACCAATAGTTGCAGAATTTGAAGATGTATTCCCCGAAGAACTGCCAGGCTTACCGCCAGATAGAGACGTGGAGTTCACCATCGAGCTAGTACCCGGAGCAGCGCCGGTATCTTCTAATGTATACCGATTGGCGAAGAAGGAACTAGATGAGCTGAAGCTACAATTAGAGGAGTTGCAGGACAAGGAATTTATCCATCCTAGTACATCACCATGGGGAGCACCAGTGTTGTTCGTACCCAAGAAGGATGGAACAGTACGCATGTACATTGATTACAGAGCCCTTAATGCTCTGACTATCAAGAATAAGTACCCCCTGCCACGGATCAATGATTTATTTGACCAGTTGATAGGAGCAGTAGTGTTCACAAAGAGTGACTTGAGATCGGGTTATCATCAAGTAAAGGTGCGAAGGCAAGACATTCAAAAGACAGCATTCAGGACTCGTTATCGTCACTACGAGTTCTTAGTAATGCCATTTGGACTGACAAATGTGCCAGCCGTATTTATGAACTTGATGAACAGAGTATTCCACCAATACTTAGACCGGTTCGTGGTAGTCTTCATCGATGACATCTTGGTGTATTCGAAGAGCCACGAGGAGCACGAAGAACACTTGAGACTAGTGTTAGAGACGCTGATGAGAGAGAGGCTTTATGCCAAGCTGAGCAAATATGAGTTTCTCCTAGATCGTGTCGCTTTTCTTGGACACGTTATCTCAGGAGATGGCATCTCAGTAGATCCGGCAAAGATTTTATCTGTAGAGACATGGCCAACCCCTACCAATGTCTCAGAAGTGAAGAGTTTCCTAGGACTTGCCGGATATTACCGGAGGTTCGTAGAAAACTTCGCGAAGATCGCAGAGCCAATAACCCATTTGACCCGTAAGGAGCAGGAGTTCACCTAGACAGAGGAGTGTCAGAAGGCATTCGATGAGCTGAAGAAGCGTTTGACTACAGCACCTATCTTGACCATACCTTCTGGACCCGGAGGATTCGTGATCTATAGCGATGCATCCGAAAAAAGATTAGGATGTGTCTTGATGCAGCATGGGAATGTTGTAGCTTATGCTTCTAGATAGTTGAGGACACATGAGAAAAACTATCTCCCCCACGACCTGGAGCTTGCAGTAGTAATTTGCGCCTTGAAACTTTAGAGGCACGATCTATATGGAGAGAGAGTAGAGATATTTACTGATCATAAGAGCCTTAAGTACGTCTACACCCAGAAGGATCTGAATCAGAGGCAGAGACGTTGGCTCGAGGTGATGACAGACTTCGAGATCGAGCTACAGTACCACCCGGGAAAGGCCAACGTAGTAGCTGACGCATTGAGCAGAAGACCCATGGCATTCTTTATGATCACCCAACCACACATGTTAAGAGAGCTAGAGCAGATGGGTATAGAGGTCATTATGTCCGGAGTAGATGGACAGTTTTCGAGCTTCCAGTTGCAATCGACATTAGTAGAGAGAATCAAGACTGTCTTGCCGACAGACGCCAGATTTTAGAGGCTTAGACAGAGGACAGAGGCTGGAATACAGACAGGACTGAGAATACATGAAGATGGGACTTTGAGATGCAGAGATCGTCTCTATGTTCCAAATGGAGAACTTCGTCAAGAGTTAATGGCAGAGGCACATAGTTCAACCTATTCTATTCATCCAGGAGGCACGAAGATGTACAGGGACTTGAGACAGTACTACTGGTGGCACGGAATGAAGAGGGAGATAGCACGCTTTGTGGCCAAGTGCCTGGTGTGTCAGCAAGTCAAGGCTGAGCACCAGAGATCCGCAGGATTGCTCCAACCGCTTCCTATACCGGAGTGGAAATGGGAGCATATCACTATGGACTTCGTTACGGGCTTCCCGAGGAGTCCTAGTGGGCGCAATGCAGTATGGGTAATTATGGATAGACTCACCAAGTCTGCGTACTTTTTACCCTTCAGAGTTGGGCAATCAACGGAGGCCTTAGCAGATATGTACATGAGAGAGGTGGTGCGCCTACATGGAGTACCAGTTAGCATCGTGTCTGACAGGAATACGAGGTTTACGTCTTACTTTTGGCGGAGTATGCAGGAGAGTCTTGGTACTCGCCTATAGTTTAGCACAGCATATCACCCACAGACAGATGGCCAGTCGGAACTCACCATTCAGACGCTAGAAGACATGTTGAGAGCGTGCATGATTGACTTTGGAGGATCATGGGAGGACCATTTGCATCTGGTCGAGTTTTCCTACAACAACAGCTATCAGGCGAGCATCCAGATGACTCCCTATGAAGCGTTGTATGGAAGAAAATGTCGTTCTCCAGTATGCTGGAGTGATATAGGCGAGCGACAGATTCTCGGACCAGAGTTGGTTGTTCGTACGGTAGAAAAGGTGAAGAAGATCTATGGGCACCTTCGAGCAGCACAAGACCGACAGAAGCATTGGGCGAATGCGCATCGTCGACCCTTAGAGTTTCAGGTTGGAGATCACGTATTTTTAAAGATCTCGCCTACTTGAGGGACTATCAGATTCGGAGGCAGAGGGAAGCTGAGTCAGAGGTACATCGGGCCATTCGACATATTAGAACGTGTCGGAGAGGTTGCTTACAGATTAGCATTACCGCAGACCTTGGAAGGAGTTCACAACGTCTTCCATGTATCTCAATTGAGGAGGTACATACCGGATCCTAGTCACGTGCTTGACCACTCGAAGATCACAGTTGGCCCGAGTCTATCATACCAAGAGGAGCCCGTCGAGATTCTGGACAGGAGTGAGAAAGTATTGTGAGGGCAGACCATCCCCCTAGTTCGTGTCGCATGGAGGCATCATGCACCAGGTGAGTCGACCTGGGAATGCGAGGAGGACATTAGACAATGTTATCTCCACCTCTTCGAAGGACTAGGTACGTTTCAGTATTTTCTTTAGTCTTTAGTTCTTACCCATGCGTGTGTTTAATTTCGAGGACGAAATGCTCTAAGGAGGGTAGATTGTAAACCCCCTCGTCAAATGTAGAATTTATTTGAGTATTTTAATTTGAGATCAACTACACCCCAAATTCCAAGTACCCAAATTAGGGTATCAGTCTACACCAAGCCGTTATGCCACGACTCCTGTGTACCACTCAAAAATCTAGTTCCTTATGTTTTCAATACATTAAGGAATTACCTAGTTAAGTTTGTAATTTAATTTTAATTAAGGCTAATTTTACCTCAAGCAATACTTAGACCAGCCCACCTCAATGAGTCCAGATAGGCCCAAGCCGAGGCTAGCCCACAACTTCCACACACACACACACACACACACACATATATATATATATATGAAGCCTCTCCCTTAAAACCGTAAGAAAACCATTATAACCCTCTCTAAGCCCTAGCCGACCCCCACCTAAACAAACCTCCTTGTCGGCCGGACCCCTCAACCCCGACCACCTCACCCGACCGACTGCTCCAGCCGCCCGCTCCCTGACCGGCTGTCCAG
The DNA here is from genome assembly GCA_036927795.1 of Iris macrosiphon. NCBI lineage: Eukaryota > Viridiplantae > Streptophyta > Magnoliopsida > Asparagales > Iridaceae > Iris > Iris macrosiphon. Next base: position 62,172,716 of record JAYESA010000004.1, on the reverse strand, counting down.
CGCCGACTGCCCAGCCGACTACTTCCCCCGACCGATTGCCATGCCCAGCCGACTGCTTCCCTGACCGGCTGTCCAGCGTCGACTGCCCAGCCGACTGCTCCCCCTACCGGAGCACTGCTCCCTAGCCGAATGCCCCGACCGGAGTACTGCCCGACCCCGACTGTCCCACCACCCGCGAGGCGACCCATCCACACTGTCGGAGACACCCTCGTCGAAGGAGCAGACGACCCACGTCCTATTGAACAGGTACTCGTCCTTCCACAGTTCCTTTCTTGTGTTCCAACTATCTCACCACGTATCGTGTCCATGAATGATTGTTGGGTCTGTGTGTCGAGAATCATAGTCGAAACACAACCTTGCTAACCCTAATTAAAATGATGATGGCTTAATGATTAACCAGAATAGAATTTGTTAATAAATAGAAAATTCCTTAACCACGATACCTGTCATAAAGGACTTTAGTTAATTTAACGTCTGGTCATAAACCACGTGCACTGAATATCGAAACCAAAGACAGGTGTTCGCATAGAACATAAATCATAGATAATCGTAATTGGATAATTATTGCCCCGAGGCACCTGTTAACCGAAGACAACACTCGTGTACACCCTAGCTATGTGCACACGTGACGCTGTACTCGAGCAACAGTGAACTCGCGACAAGTATTTAAGAGTAGTGTTTTAACCGTACGTAGATAAGACATAGTATCTGATGCCTGTATTATTGTGTTATATTGTTGTCTAGGGTCTTTGGATCAGCCAGGAGACGCTACCGGAATAGGCTTTTGGCATTCATCTCTCGAAGACTCAGGCAAAATACCTTGCCATATTTACTGTCTAATTTAAATTATGCAAATGCTGTATTGTATGCTTGTTGTTTGCTTTATACAACTGTGCGCGTCCGAGATTGTCTCGGGTGCATTTCGACGGACACGTCAAAGATTAGTATATATTGACTTAGTCATTAGCAGACTCACCCCATTGGATGATACCCTGTTATCTTCCAAGACCTGACACTTTTACACGTACTCATAGTGATAAATCTCATGTTGGGATGCGTGTTCGCGTGATCGACTAGCTATCGCCGCGTGTGACGTGCATCATGGTTAGCAAGCAATATAGGTCTATTTCAGTTTAGAGACTTGGCATTTAGATAAGGGATATGCGCGTCGATTATTTGACGGGTATATCTACATTGGGAGGGGAGGACGACTGGTAGGCATATGGGACACCCCATTCCTTTATACTGATACCGCACTCGACGGAGTGATACAGACGTATTTATATATTACTGATACCATGTTCTGTAGAGTGTGGGATGTTACTTGATGACATTATAGATACCCTACTCTATAGAATGTTGGACGTTACTGTATTCATACGCACGTGTTATAGGGGACATGTGTGGCATATACTAGCCGGTTGTCACGACTGGTGAATTACGTCAGCATATGTTTAGCCTACACCTTCTCATATACTCACAGTTGTTCTCACATTGCATTCACTTAGATTGGCTAGCACACCCTTTATTGCATTTATTTTATTCAGTATTTATATATGGCTTGTCTCTTTGTATCTTGTTACGTCCCTCTGAGGACCTAGTTCCCTTCCAAATTTAGATGAGGCTTTCTACCCCACAGTATATGGCCCCGGACAGGAGACGAGATTCGCTACAGCCGAGGAGTTAGAGGTGCAACCGTCAGAGATTCCGCGATCAGTTGGAAGGCCTTCAGCCTAGATTGGGTGCATCATTATCTAGCCAATCGATGCCCTAATCATTATCTTTTATATCTCATTTCAGTACTTTATTTCGTCATAGTAGTGGGTTTGTTCCCACCAGACATCTTGGTTTGTACTATAATATTTCAGACTGGTGTTTATCTTCCAGCAGTTTATGTAGTACTTCTTGCTCTTTATTTATGGATGAGATTAGATTACCTATTATTGACTGATATTGTACATGTTAGTATTTTAGAACAGCATAGCACACTTCGGGGATCCATTAAATTGGGATATCTTCGGAGACGTGTCAGCTGGCTATTGCCACGTGGCCTGGTCCCGTATATTTTTGGGACTGGGGCGTGACAAACTTTGTCAAGCATCACGTCATATACTGCTTTGGCTTTCCACGGAGGATCATCTACGATAATGGTCCACAGTTTGTAAGTCATCATTTTTATCGATTTTATAACAAAAATCGAATCCAGAGTATAGCCTTGACTGCCTACAACCCAGCAGTAAATTATCTGGCAAAAAAAATCAACAAGACCATTACAAAGATACTCAAAAAGTTTATGTCATCCAATAAGCGTGACTGTAATGAGAAGCTGGATGAACGTATCTGGGCCTATCGGACAACGGTCCGGACACCTACTAGTAGCACACCATTCTTCTTAGTTTACAGAAGTGAAGCGGTCCTCCCACTCAAGATCCAAATCCTCTCGCTCCGAGTGGCCCTCTCCAGCCGATTGACCGTTGACGACAATCACAGTCGACGGCTAAAAGAGTTGGAAGCACTCGAAGAGAAGCTTTTCTTAGCTCAACAACGTATTGAGATGTACCAAGCCTGCCTCTCCGGAGCCTTCAAGAAATGGGTCAAGAAGTGGACTTACCAAGTGGGTGACCTCATCTTGATAGTAAGAAGACCGATGGTTATGACCCACAAGATGGTCGAAAAATTCCAACCTAAATAGGAGGGTCCATTCATTATGGAGTATGTGTTCTCCAACGGCACCTATCGGCTCACAAAATCCAATGACGACTTGCTTATGATGCCTATTAATGGCAAGTTCCTTAAAAAGTACTATGTCTAAGCCAGACTTGTACTCCCCTTACTATCAGTTGGACAACCAAAATGTACAGTGTACGTTCCCCGTTGTTCATTTCCAGCAAGTGTGTAAGCTCAATATGCATTTCCTTGCCACAAAAGTTTGAAGAAAGCCATTGTCTGTATTTAGGAATTCTCAATACGCAATAAACAGTAGATCCTCAAAAAGCTTCCCAGTGGAGCCACCTTCAGGTCTATCCACACTTTCAGTTAGATCACTCATAATCAGTTCCCTTAGGGATTAGTTCACATCCACATCACCTCTGAACTACTGTCCTAACCGATTATCCCCAGCAGGGTTTGCCATATCCATATTACCTCTGAGCAGACCTCTTTGTATGACTATCGATTATCATATCCATAATACCTCTGATATTGGTCGACATCTAAACTCATTACCCATACTTAACTTTAAGTATGCCAGCGGTGTTAAGTCCACAAAACCTGTCACGTCCATATCACCTCTTGCAGGGTTTGTCTCGAACCTATTACTTGCACTCAGATGTGCAAGAAGTAATGGATCCGCAAAACCTATCACGTCTATATCACCTCTGATAGGGTTCCATTTTGAACTTATTACTTGTATTATAGTGCACAAGAAGTAATAGGTCCACCAGAGATTCCCTAGTAGGATGTCCTCAATAAAAGCAAATAGTTTATGTCCATATTACCTATGAACTATGAGCTGCCCATGTTACCCATCCAAAGAAAATAACCATGTCCATATTACCCCTGCCTTATTTTCTTTTTCTTCCATAGAAATACCAGGATCGTACCTAACCTCTCGGTATGAGTATCGATTAGCTTACGTTCGTGTTACCTATGAGCTATCGTCCTCACATCCTCCCCAGTAGCGTTTGCCATATCCTTCTTACCTCTGAGCAAACCTCTCCGTATGACCATCGATTGTCACATCTATAATACCTCTGACATCGGTCATCATTTAAACTTATCACCCATACTTAACTCTAAGTACGCTAGAGGTGGTAAGTCCACAAAACTTATCACTTTCATATCACCTCTTATAGGGTATTTTATTTCAAAATTATTACTTGCACTCTAGTACGCAAAAGGTAATAGGTCCACCAAAGATCCCCCAGTACAGATGTCCTTAACAAACTACGGTGTTGTACTACGTCCATATTACCTCTAGTACAAAATTCAAAGTCCACCACATATAAAAAGACAAATACAAAGAGGAAATTCTGGAAAAGGAGAGACTTTATTCATTAATATTCAAGATCATAAGTACATATGATGGAAATCTATTTTTTTATTCGTATTCGTGGTCATGAGTACATATGATAAAACTCTATTTTAAAGGATTTCCATGAAGTCTCTCTGACATAAACCTTTTCCATTTGAAGCGCCCCTATGTGCTGTTGTGGCAACCAGCACAAGTAGAGCCAGCAATAGAGCTCTATACTTTCTAGATCATTCCTCTACAGTACAAACCTCAGTATATGGAAAAGAATCCATACTGATGGATAGTAAGGGAGGAGCAGGAGCATGCGCTCTACAACCATGTGGGAAGACCGAAGATATGAATAATAATTAATCCAAATCCTGTCCTCGACGTCGCAGGCCCCTAACCAATAGCAAGCCACTTAAAGGGAAAAAACACAGCTAGCAAGCTGCATAAACTGGAATAGCTACACACATGACGCAGGATGTTCACCCTCGTCTACTTGATCAGTTCTTGGCGAAAAATTATCGCGTAAGGTTAACATTCTCTTTGAATGACGGGTTCTATAATATTCTTCCATGCTCCATCTTAGGCACCGTAAAAGGTGGTAAAACCCGCATAAGGAGAACACACATCAGCCTCAAACGAAGATTACAAAAGTATACAGTGGTCGTATGCCGCTTCCATGTTGCAACCAGATGCAGAAGGGGATGTATCGAGATAGCTAAGTCCATACGCATAAAAAAGCGGAGGTCTCATCCATGCGGCTAAATTACAGATAGGCTCTGTGTGCATATTACAGATAAATTCACATCCATGCGACCCAATCACATATAGGCTCTGTGCGCATGATTGAAGATTATTCCTTATCCCGCGGCCAAGCTATATATAGGATCTGTGTGCATGCTGCAGATAAGTTCACATCCATGCGACCAAGCCACATATAGGCTCTGTGCGTATGTTGTAGATGGTTGCTCATCCATGTGACATAATTTTTAGGGGCTTGTGCGTGTTCTAGAAGATTTCTCGTCCACGTTGCGAGGCTATGTACTTGTGTCTCTGTGTCCCTGCCACCATGACACTCCCCTACCTCCAAAAAGAATGTCGACATCAGAGGGCCACAGATCGACGTCGCTCTTGAAAAACCCCTTGGCAAGATAAACAGCAGCCCTCGGCATATTTTGTCATAAAAATAGGGGGAAGACGAGAGACAAAAGTTCTCTCTCCTCTAAGGCCCGCCTATTTATAGGCTCATAGGGCACGTGAGAAGATCGAGGCGATGGACCAGGCAGTTTTAAGGATAAATTTGATGCCTCAATTGGCGTGATCCAACTTTATCTCCTCAAAAACTGTTGTTGGCTTAAAATCCTCAATAATCCACTCGGAGATCGAACCAAATCCTACATTAAATAGAGATTTGATAGCCTAACAAAGACTCGACCATGCGACCCGTAATCCATGTGGCCCAAAGTCCTCTCCTTCATGCTTCTTATTCAAAGTATTCCAAACTTATCAGTTTGAAAACTTTGAAGGGCGTCTTGTAGAGGCATAGAAAATCTGGATCCATGCATCCAACCACCATGCGCCCCAAGATCGAGTCAAGAGAAATTAGGCCACAGAATGACCAGGCAAAAAAAAATATAGCATCTATGAGCCCCAAATATTGGCCACATGAAGGCCTAACACAGATTATGTCTGAAACAGAATCCTGACAAAAAAAATTTTATGAACGCCTCGAAAGATGTGAGCACACTAAGCGACAAAAAGCTCTCGTCACACTAATAATAACTTCTAACAGGAGTACAACGCTACGTGTACGAAGCCATATGCGTCCTAGACTCCAGGCATACCATACGTCTCTGGTCCCATGCATTCCAGATTCTATGTGTTCGAAACAAATCTGGCCCCATGTATCCCAGACTCTATGCATTCCATGCGACTCTGGCCCTATATGTCCCAGACTCCATGCGTTATATGTGTCTCTGGCCCCATGCGTTCCAGACCCCATGCGTTCCATACGTCTTTGGTCCTACACATCCAACGTGGCAGGGTTTCCTGAGACAAAATCTTTCTGTTGTGACTGAAGTAATTCTCTCCCACTAAATGTGTGCCATGTGTCATGCTGATTAAGTCACACAAACAAAATGCGAGAACCGCCCAGATCCTCAGCAATAGTAAATCCCAACAAACGTCCACGTAGCAGATCGGCCTGGACCCAACCACATACTGTTAAGGATGAAGAACACATGGCAGCATGCCCATCATATACGCCTACAGTTGTAACCATATTCTGTTGAAGGGGCCCCTTTGTGGCTACTAAATAGAATCACATGCGGCATCTATAGCCCATCAACATGGTGGCTATAAATGGGAGCAACTTAGAAATTTCAATGGCTAGCTAGCTTTTTTTGCTTCATAGACTATACCCCTCTAGACGAGCTACGTATGTGCACACAAGCTTAAGAGAAAGAAGAGAAGAGAGCATCCCTCATTCACTCATCGGACCCCATCAGAGTCAAAGAGTCACTGCAGTACTCGATATGCATCATCACATTACCCAGATAAAAAATATTTTACTTAGATTTTCTGTCTTGGATTTCTTTGTACTTTTTGTTTATTGTTAAACAAAAGTTTTCCCAAACTCAATTTATATAGCAAACACCCTCATTTTGTCCCAACTTGATAGCATATAAAGTAGGTTGCATAGCTTTGAATGAATGTCATGAGAAGTACTGTTATCCCATTTGCTAGCTAGAAATCATTTAAAGTCAGGCTCTAAATTCCATACAGCTTTAAACCGTCGAGGATACGGTCTCCTACGAGTAGAGATATTGAGTTGTAATACAATGGGATTATGATCACTACTGATGCATGGTAGATGTAGTACACCCGCTTTGGGAAAATTATATCTCCAAAAGGTATCTACCAAGACTCTATCTAGCCTCTCTGCAATGTTAAGTGATACATCCCGTCAGTTGGTTCAAGTAAAGATTGGACCATGATAATCCAAATCCATAGTTGCTGATTCCTGGAACCACTTGATAAAGGCTTTATGGTGGTTATACTTGAACCTAATCCCTCCTCGTTTCTCATCAGCTTGGCATTACAGTCACCGATGCAAACCCATGATTCGTAGAAGAAACTTTGGCCAACATGGTGTCCCATAAATGCTTGTTTTCTTTAATTGTAGGAGGTACATAAACACAGAATAAATGCCAGGCAATGTTATAAGTTTTTTGGTGTATGTAGAGGTGAATGCAATTAGTAGAAGTATAGATGACATCCAGCAAGATAGTGGGCTGCCATAGAACCATCAACCCTTCTGATAAACCAATGGCTGGGTGCGAAACACTATTTTGGAATCCAAGTTTTTTGGTGATAGCATTTGAAGTAGCTGACGAGCATCTTGTCTCAACGAGAACGATGATGCCCGGTCTCGTCACCCAGAGAAATGATTGTAGAGAACGAATTATCGAGTTATTTCTCAAGCCCCGATAATTTAGGAGAGGATCATCTTGAATGTGGCTATTTTGGGCCAGTCGCAGCTTCTTTATTGGTAGATTTCAAGCAAACTCGTTTTGTATGTCTTGGTGAGATTAACTCAGTGTCCTCTATATCTGATATAACCAGAGCTCTCTTCCCTTTACTCATAGTGGAGATGTTGTAAATATGGGTACTAGTAGGCTTTGGGAATTTCTTCCAACTTTTTTGGGATTTTATGGCAACAGGGGGATTAATATTGGAGGTACGAGTGGGATCAAAGATAGAATTTTTATGGGTACATATGGATGCTGAGACAATGACATTGGAATTATGATTAGGCATCAGTGCAGTGAGGAGTAAGGTAAAAGTGGAGTGAACTGATGTAGTGGGGTCGTCTTCTTGTAGAATCTTTGTTGGAGGGAAAATAGGTTGTTGATGAAAAATAACAATTGTGGTTTGTGCGCATGATGATGGCAAAAATAGAGAGTGAGCTGTCATGTCCCGATTCTGAAGAATCGAAAGTAGCTACGGGCATGATATCGTACAAGTCTAGATTGTACTTGTTCAAGGCAAGAATATAGACAAGTCATGGTATTTCTCAGAAATATCGATAAAGCAGCAAAAATAAGCAGACAAATTGAAGTCACAAAAGAATAGATTTTAAAGCATCTCTTTATTGATAATGATCTTTGAATACATGGCTTACAATAGATTACAAAGCTTCTCAATTATAACTGATACTTGGCCTTGGATTTCATTGATATTTGTCGTCTTGGCTTACAATATCACTAATACAACTGAATTACACTGTTCCATGCATTATGTCCTTTATAACAGAAGATGTCTCCAATGGAAGAAGAGCTTCTGCGTGCCCCAACAAAGCTTCGATGCCTCGGGATAGTTCCAGCCCTCCCCAACCTGAGTACCTGGGGATATACACAAACGTAGGTCAGTACATATCGCGTACTTATGAGCAGAAACTAGCCCACTCGTCTAAACCAATACTAGGTAATCATGTGAGAAGCATGCACATTAATTTAGTGATATTTCAATTAGCGACTACGTTCATTTTAATGTAATCAAGATATCAGCAGCATAGTGAAATCATGTTATAGGATCAATAGTATAAATTGAATATATGATAGATATTGTATATCTCCTATCGGTGATTCTTACCGATAACCCGTTATTCTTATCCCTGTAAAACAAGGATTAGCTATCCACAACATAAGTAATATGAATCATTTCTATTTGGGATGTTAAGCCTACACAATATTCTCGTCAATATACAGCCTAACTACATGAGGGTCATTAGTGATATAATTTTGCACCACGAGGGACATGCCATATAGGACTTCGAAGGACGTACGAAGCGTCATTCATGAGGTTACAATCCCTAATGAATTTTTTGTTTATACCAGGTGCTACCAAAGCACTATGTTTTCTCCTAGGCCGAACGATCCCGGTGCCCCGGTACATCTCATTCGAGAAAACTTACCAAACCTTGTGCACAAGTTATCCATGACCATGCAATATTTATGTAAATAAAATCTTAAGCATAAATTGCATGGTTCATAAATGTAAGTAAAGCCTCGCGTTATCGATTCTTCTTGTTTTACTTATTCTCATATCGGTTGGTGACCTGTAGGTCCCAAATTATGGACCTTCTCATGGCCCGGTGGTACCAAACCACAATATATACTCGTATATAAAGCACTTTCTTCATAGTTAATATGCACTAATGTACTTATACTTGTGCATATATTCAATATTTTATTCTTAGTGTTACAAGCAGATAAGACAAATTATATAATATTTTACTTCTTTCTCATATAAGGCATAAATTATAACATTCTTGTGTCGAGAGATACAATCAGTTATCATTCATGTGTTTATCTGTTTACAACAGCGTTAAACATAAGGCATCACTATCTTTCTGTGGACCAGATTAACATATAGTAAGGCAACACAAAAGAGCACTACTAGCATTTATTTTATTAGGGCATAAAAGAGCAGAGGAGAAGGGACATATCCACTCACTTATACAATTATCGTTTCCGTGCCATGATCACACATTCGCTAACGATCCTTCAAGAATGATCCGACGCGATGTGAAGTCTTCTAACTTGGCATAATCATACATTCGAACCACGCCACATAAGATATCTCATCCGTCCAAGTTAAGCAATACTCTATCATCACACCAAGCATCTCGATTATCCATACCACTTGTATCCCATCGGTCGGATCCATCTATAATTCCAGCGTAATGCCTTTCTGCGGTGCGGAACATTACATAATATATCACTAAAAAAAATTCATTCTCGAAACTTAAAGAAATAACTCAATTTACCATATCAATTAAGTACTCCCATAAAAATGTTCTATGCTAGCTATAGTTCAATACCATGTTTCTATCTCTTGTCAATATTGCTCATTCATGAATCTCGTATACTTATGCATTCCAACCATCTCGTTTCTTTCTAAATAATTTGTTTATGTTCCAAAGTTCACCAATATTCTCCTGCAACTCTATTTGAATTTTGTTCACCACTTCGCCTGGTTCGTACGTATATTTCAGGTATCCCCGAAACATAGTACACTCAGCCAATGCTAATGGTTAGAGAATAAAACAATTACAAATGTAACTTCATTCCTCATGACTGGTCATTTAATACTTTCAGTCAAGATGTTCTTTAACATCGATTTTTCATAACTCCAATTTCTTGCAAAAGTTACTCAATCAATACCATCGATATCCTTTTAACACATTGCAATCAAATTTTGGTCAAAACACTTCTCAATATTCACCATCATCCTTCCAGTCTTAACATATATATAATTTTTTTATCTCGTTCATAGTGTTTCTCCATATAACTAGTTGCCACAATTGCTATCTTTCATTGCACCAAATATAAAATTCTTAGGGACTGCCTAGATTATGCTACTAGCTCAATCACAATAATTAATCATTCCCAACAAAATCGGCCATAACATAATTTCCATCAATTCGTATTGCAATATTCATTCTTCCAATATCAATTCCGTTATTCTCATCTCTTATGTATAATTTTATTTGTCATCACATTATGTTGATCCATCCAACTTTTGTCAATTGTATTAAGACTATCTCTAGCCTTCTCTTTATTGTAACCCCAAGTATATTTATAATCGTTCCGACAGTTTCTTCAATATTCAATTTCTTTCATTCAAACTTCTAGCAACTTTTTTCCAACATTATTGGCATCAAATTCTAATGAATCCAGAGTTCTCTTTTATCGTATCACAATCCATGCTATAAAATTCTTTATAGTTCAATATTCCCAATTCGTCCAGTATAACAGTCTTATTAGCCATATCGTATATCAAGTTTCTCTTCCAACGTATAAAATTTTTATCAAAATCCTTGAGCGACGATTTTCTCTTTTTATCCTAATTTACTCCTCAAGCTATTTCAAAAAATCCATCCGTCCGAACCCACAATTGATTTTTATTCCAGTTGAGGCAATCAAATCTAACTCTAGTAATCGTCAATTCCCAACTTACTCATCCAACAGTTTAACCATTAAAACCCGACCTGTTATTCTGAAACACGCATTCTCAGATCTCACAACCAACTATCCAAAACAGGCAAATCTTCTAGCTGACTCTTAATATGCACCATTCAAGTCTCACGATACCATATTATCCAAGCGACATCAATAGGGTCATCCTATGGGTCTCCGACAACTAACATAATTTCTCAGTCAATTCTCTTTGGTTAGCTATATCGACAGCTAAATCTAGTATCCATAGGCAACTCATCTATGCTAGACAGCTGATAGGGTCTATACTCATCTCTATTCTTAAGGCCAACCGTAATTCGACTAATCTAAGGGACTTCTGCCCAACTCTTATGGCCAACTCAAACCATGATGCACTACCATTGTTCAACCCACTATAAGGAAATTCTGACAGTCTGGGTCAGTTCTTATTTACCCACGGTCATTTTCTTAAGGGTCTACCTCAAATAAAAGTTTATTCTAGACTTACCCCAACCTAACAAGGTCAATCTAGAACTAATTTGTTCAATTCTCATGCCCATCCAGTAAATCACCAACGTTCAAAATCTAAATGCTCACATGTATTATTGTAAGTTTTCTGATATCATAACCATACTCTTGTTGTATCTTTATATCATTTTTGAGTTCTCATGTATTCGATTATCTATGGAGCAGGGCAACTAATCCAAAACTCAAATTTTGACTGATCACCTTTATTAGTAAATCGTTCATGATCCTTACTCTTAATTCTTTCCCATTCATATTATTCGTATGCTCATCTTCACCAAAATAATTTATAACCGACAACATCACTCAATCAATACATTAAGTGATATCTTTTTTCTGATTCATTACATCGATCTTACTTTTGTCAAATTTATTCTGATAGGGTCAACTTTTGTTCATATTAACCATCAAATCAATTGTATTACCTCGTTAATGTCTCATAAAATTCTATCTCGCTAAGTCATATTCGATAATTACTCATGTATTTGATACATCAGTCATACCCCCAATCTAGAGATCATCATAACTATTTATAATTTGATAAATTATATCTGTCATCTAAATTTTATCAAAGTGACTAAGTTTTTTGTCGACAAACTGTTATCCATACGATGAAACTTTCCACCGAAAGTACATATCCCAACTTGTTATACCTCTAACTTTTATTTTTATTTCATCCAACAAGTTCTCAAAAAGAACATCCATATGATACTAAGTAATAAGGGTCACCGAATTATCCTTCCCAATCTGTCGAGTTTGTATGCTGACTAAGTATTACCCACCAATCGATAAGTTCAAGTGTTCCCACTTCACAACTGCTACCCTTTTAAGTTGGGCCTGTAGTAAGTGTTACACACCTAAGGTAAAAGGGAGCAATTTCCAACATACTCAGTCCAACTATAAATTATTTTCAAGAACTTCCAACTTAGGCAACCAAAGATTATATCCAGCTTGTGATTCCAATCGATTCCAACCAATCCCATTCAATATATTTTCTAATTTATTTATCGATAGTAATATTTGATCATTGATGCTAAATTTTGAAAATTTTATCAGCTGACTCAAATCATCGTCTAAATATATAATCCATTACGTTTTTCCCAGCTAAGGTATCAATCTTATACTTCTTATTTCCTTGCTACCCAATGTAACATTAAGCTATCAAGGGCTCGCTATTGATACATAATCCGAAATACACAAGGGACACTCGCATCGTAATACCACATGCATCATTCTCGACTAAGTTTTATCACTACCCCATTCTTACTTAGTAGTCTCAATGCTATCATTAATGGAAGGGTCACTACATAAGCATCACTGATAGGGTAGAGGCATATACCACTCAAAGACTAAGTCATTTCTGACAATCATAATATTCTTACACTGATCCAACATCCATCCCGTACTACCTTCACTTGGTAGCATTGCCAGTCACAAACATGATATTCATTACCCAGATATAAAACACAATCCTGCCATCGTATATGAATCAACTCAGTATCACTGTTGATTTCCTCTATTGAAATTACTCAAGCATAATTCATATGATTACAACACACACATTGATTCTCTTTATTTTCATATGCAAATTATTAATCACAAGTTATTCTTCTATGGCATCGAATCATTGTTGGGTTCTTAGCATCTTTTACAAATTAAGAATCATAACTTAGGGCAATCATCATATTTAGGCTTATTGTATGGAATATTCATTGAGTGTAGCCAAGAGGTCAAATATTTCCAATTGCGAAAGCACATTCGAACAATAGCGGACACAAAATGATCACATATACAAATTCGATAATCGTTGAAGCAACTTTGAATACTCACAAAATACAACTTTGAATACGTACTAAGGCGACTGTAACTAATCACGGAAGAGACTTCGAATAGTCATCAACGCAATTTTGAGTATCCATAGATAAATCTTTGACTAATCACGGAAGCAACATTGATTTAGAACTTGCTGAATTCATGACGCATAACTGTGCTCTGATACCAATTTATCATGCCCCAATTTCGAAGAATCGAAAGTAGCCACGGGCGTGATGCCATACAAGCCTAGATTTTACTTGTACAAAGCAAGGAGATAGACAAGTCATGGTATTTTTCATAAACATCAATATAGCAGCAAAAAAATGCAGCAAATTGAAGTCACAAACAAATAAATTGAAAAGCATCTCTTTACTGATAATGATCTTTGAATACATGGCTTATAATATATTACAAAGCTTCTCAATTACAACTGATACTTGGCCTTGGCTTACATTAATATTTGTCGCCTTGGCTTACAATCTCACTAATACAACTGAATTATACTGTTCCATACATCATGCCCTTTGTAACATAAGATACCTCTAATGGAAGAAGAGCTTCTACGCGCCCCAATAATGCTTCGATGCCTCAGAACAGTTCTAGCCATTCTCCAACCTGAGTACCTGGAGATGCCCATAAACGTGGGTCAGTACATATCGCGTACTTGTGAGCAGAAACTAGCCCACTCGCCAAAACCAATACTAAGTAATCATGTGAGAAGCATGCACATTAATTTAGTGATCTTTCTATTAGGGACTAGGTTTATTTTAATGTAATCAAGATATCAGCAGCATAGTGAAAGCATGTTATAGGATCAACAATATGAATTGGATATATGATAGACATTATATATCGCCTATCGATAATTATTATCGACAACCCGCTATTATTATCCCTGGAAAACAAGGATTAGCCACATCATAAGTAATATAAATTATTTCTACTTAGGATGTTAAGCCTGCACAATATTCTCGTCAATATGCAGCCTAACTACATGAGGGTCATTGGTGATATAATTTTGCACCACGAGGGACTGCCATATAGGACTTTGAAGGGCGTACGAAGCACCATTCATGAGTTTTTGATCCCCAATAAATGTCTCATTTATACCCGGTGCTACCAAAGCACTATATTTTCTCTAAGGTCGAACGATCCCGGTGCCCCGGTGCATCTTATTTGAGAAAACTTATCAAACCTTGTGCATAAGTTGTCCATGACCATGCAACGTCTATGCAAATAAAATCTTAAGCATAAATTGCACGGTATATAAATGTAAGTAAAGCCTCGCGTTATCGATTCTTCTTGTTTTACTCATTCTCATATCGGTTGGTGACCCATAGGTCCCAACTTACAAACTTTCTCGTGGTCCGGTGGTACCAAACCACAGTATATACTCGTATATAAAGCATTTCCTTTATAATTACTTTGAACTAATAAACTTATACCTGTATAGATATGTCACGCCCCAGTCCCAAATTAGACGGGACAAGGCCACGTGGCAATGGTCCTTCAAAGCAGTAAAATATGTGGCAATGGTCCTTCGCGGATGAGATTAGTTGTATAGATATATCACGCCCCAGTCCCACATTGCCACGTCACAATATATACTCGCATTATTTATTACCTTTATATCCCTGTATAGATATGTCACACCCCAGTACCAAAATACGACTCCAAAGAATTTCCTAATTTAATGTACTCGACGATGTGAACCACACTGTCCTAAATTACTATCAAGTCTAATATGCTATGCTAACAAGCAACATGTAAACAACTAATCTCATCCACGAAAATAAAGGTAATAAATAATAAAGTATTGGTAAAATGAAATACAAAGAGTCTGAATATCCATAATACAACTGAAATAGTCTGATGGGAATAAACCCACTAAAATATAATGATAGAATAAAAGTACTAAAAGCAGTAAAATAACTAGACTAGACATCAACAAGCTACATAAAGATACTCTAGCACAAAGCTGCAGTGTACCCCAAATCATGGGAACTCCTCTGGAAATGCCTCAAAGTCCTCAGCCATGAATCCGGTCTCCACTACTGCTCCATAGATGGTCGGATACAAGTACTCGTCCGGATCTGGATAGGAACCAAGTCCTCAGAAAGACGTAACAAGATACAAAAAGTATATGCCATAAAGTAAATACTGTGTAAACTCGAGAGTGAACTAACCACCTAAGTGAAATGCACTTGAAGACAATCTTGGTATGTATGGGTAGGTAAAAGGTATAAAGCGTAGCATCAAGCCAGAGGCTAAGTATCTGGCATTAGCTATAAACTAGATGCCAGAAGTATATGCTGACTACATTACCGATCATGATAGCGCGCAGCTAGTAACTTCTGTCGGATGTATCAACAAGCATATACGCCCATAATCGGGTAGCACATAGCCCATAATCGGGTAACACATAGCCCATAACCGGGTAACACTGAGGCTCACGACCCCGTAGTTTACTCTAAAACTTCGGTAGCCAAATATTCATGGTTCGTTTATGATATCTAGGATTTTCACATATCTTTGTTGGTTGTTCGTCGTCGGTTGAGATTCGTTGTGAGATCTAGGGTTTCAAAGATCTCGTCTTTCTATTGCATCTGCAAGTATGGTGGGGACCGAATCTTTTGACCAGGTTAATAGTGGTGGTGGTAGCAGAGGTAGTTCTCCTTTTATTGTTATTTATAATGATTAATTGGGAAAGTTGATTACAACGGTAAAACTCAATGGTGTGAACTACCTTGCCTGGTCCAAATCTATCAAAGTGGTATTAAGTGCGAAGAAGAAGTTAAAGTTTTTGATGGAAGAACCCCTGTCTGAAACTTTCGCTGAGTATAAAGATTGGATGAGTGCAGATGCATACATTATGTCGTGGTTGTGGCATAGTATGGAGTCACATATCGCTTCTAATATTCAGTAGTGTGAATCAATCAAACAGATTTGGGTATCTCTGGAAGAATCATATTCGCAGAAGTAAAACATTATCGTATCTATGAGTTGTATTAGTTATTATTTAATACAAAGCAAAATGGGAAGCCTGTGAATGAATATCTGGCTTCAAAGAAGGCTTTGTGGGAGGAACTGCTTCAATATCACCCTGTTACTACTGATTTGAGGGAAGCTCAGAGAAAGAAGGAAGAGTTTCATGTTTCACTTATCCTAGCCGGCTTGGTTCCTACGCTCGAACCTTATAAAGCTCAAATATTTGCTAGAGAGCAGTTACCTACGGTGGTAGATATTTTCTTCCATCTCAATCATTCCTTTCTGGGACAGAGTTCTGTGGTGCCGAGTACTGACTCTTCTGCCCTAGTTTCTAGTATTGTTGGTTATGGTGGTGTACGTGGTAGTTGAGATGGTGGTTATAGTTTTGGTCGAGGAGAAGGTCATGGTTATAGACACAATGGTCATAGTGGTGGCCGTGGTGGTGACCGCGGTGGTGGTGGCCGTGGTCAACCACGAAAGTGTAACTATTGTGGAATGCTCGGTCATATAGAAGACTATTGTTAGGACAAGTGGGCAAACAAGAATATGCACATCAAGTGCATGATAAAAATATGCAGTCCTAGGTCACCACTTCTGCTCCCAGAGATGATACTTCAGGTTTCAATTAGACTTCAATGTCCGATACATCATCTCCATTTGAACAGATCATCCAGAAGTTGAACGCGCTTGCTAGAACCACCTCCCAACTTATTGGAACCATGGTACATATAGGTAATCCTAATTTTGTGGCAACCTAGTCACGATCCACCTCTTGGGTCATCGACTCAGGAGCAAGCTCTCACATGTCTGGTATAACATCTCTCTTTCATAATCATATTCCCATAAAATATAATATTATCTTGGCTGATGGGTCTACTCGTCGTGTGCTTGGAAAATGTGTCATTCATCCTACTCAATCACTATTATTATTTGATTTATTATATGTGCCTAATTTTCTATTTAGTTTGTTATCTGTGAGCCAGTTAACCAAATCTCTTCAATGTTCTATAATATTTTCTCCTAATTCGTGTATTTTTTAGTACCTTGGGACGTAGAAGATGATTGGTTCGGGGCATAAAAAAGATAGAATGTACTACTTGAATCTACCAGGAAAGGCCTTCACTTCTGTTTCTACTTTTTTGTTGCAGTAGCATTATCGTTTGGGACATCCATCTTTGGCTAAGTTGCATCAAGTTGTTCCTAGTTTGAGTCATATTTCTAGTCTTGAATGTGAGGCTTGTCAGTTAGGCAAGCATCATCGTAATTTCTTCCCTCGTCGTAGCGAGCATCGTCAATTAGAGTCTTTTGATCTTGCTCATTACGATATTTGGGGTCCGTCTAGAGTCAAAAGTCCGAAAGGATTTCAGGATTTTATTATTTTTATTGATAATTATTCCAGAATGACTTGGTGTTATTTAATGAAAGAAAGATCTGAGTTTCCAAATGTATTATCTGCCTTTTATAATGAAGTCTGTGTTCAGTTTGATAAACGTATCAAAATTCTACATTCTCATAATGCTTTGGAGTATAGTCAATCTTTTATGAACAATTTATGTATTGATTGTGGTATGATTCATTAAACCAGTTGTGTCTACACCTCTTAACAAAATGGTACAACTGAACGCAAACATCGACACATTTTAGATGTGGCTCGAACTCTCATGTTCAATATACATGTCCCTAAACAGTATTGGACAAATATTATTCTTATTGCATGTTATCTAATTAATCGTATGTCATTATCTGTATTAAATAACAAAGTTCTATTTACCAAATTACATACAGATGTCGCACATTTTTCCTTACCTCCTCGAGTGTTTGGGTGTGTTACTTTTATTCATAAATTGAAACCTAATCGAGATAAGTTGGCTCCTAGATCTCTAAAGTGTGTCTTTTTTTGTTATCCCCGTACTCAAAAAGGTTATCATTGTTACAGTCCACAGTCACACAAATATTATGTCAGTACGAACGTTATATTGTTTGAGTCTACCCCTTTCTTTCCTTCAGGAGATCGTTGTAGAAGCATGAAATATGCTGGGGAATTTTACGCGTATTATACAGTCAAACTCCCCAACATACATGAAGTCAGCATAAAGCAGAGCCTCAGAGCTGTGTGGCATAATAAATGGCTTCAGAGTAGTACGCGTAAAATAGAGCTTCAAGGCTGTGTGGCGTAAAATATGACTTCAGAGCAGTACGCGTAAAACAGAGCTTCAAGGCTGTATGGCATAATATATGGCTTCAGAGCAGTATGCGTATAGCAGTACTTCAAAACTGATCCACGTAAAAAGTGGCTTCTCTCCCCCCCGGCGTAAAACACGTTGTTAATGCAGCGTAAAGTTGTACGAGGAACCCTTCGTATTCCTTGGATGAATTTTTCAGACAAAGTAGCGAACCTGACTCCTGACAAAAGTACTGCACGATGATCGAGAGGACGGTTGTGATGATGATTTTGCACAGAGATTCAGGTTGTCGTTTAGTGACACAAGTCATATTTTTCGCTCAAGGACTGGAGTCTTATGAATACGTTGCCGCCACATCAAAAGCTATTTTCTGCACAAAGCTCGAGGCATATCTCTGTAATTAATACGCGAGATAGGGGCATATCTCTGCATTTAATGCACGAGATTTGGTTCTATCCTTCAGATTTTGTCATGATGGGGAAGAGCTAAAACTGTGACTAATACGCTCACATCACCATCCTTGCATTTTACGCCAACCCGGCTATTTTCAACTATAGGAGTACGCCGTATGCTATCTCCCCGAAATACGCCAACTCAGGCTATATTTGCAAAGGTACGTGATAAGGCTATTTAGCCCAAAATACTCTCAAGACCTCAATCGTGACAGATAATTGGCTATTTTATGCTGGTTGTCTATTATTCATGCATCCTCAAGTTTTACACAGAGTTTGGCTTTTACGCCAACCAGACAGCTACTTGGCTTTTACGCCAACAGGACAGCTATTTGGCTTTTTACGCCAACAAGATAGCTATTCGGCTTTTACGCCAACAAGACAGCTACTTGGCTTTTATGCCAACAAGACAACTATTTGGCTTTTTACGCCAACAAGACAGCTACTTGGCTTTTACACCAACAAGACAGCTACTTGGCTTTTACGCCAACAGGATAGATATTTGGCTTTTTACGCCAACAAGACAGCTACTTGGCTTTTACGCCAACAGGACGGCTATTTGGCTTTTTCGCCAACAAGATAACTATTTGGCTTTGACGCCAACGAGACAATTATTGGGCTTTTATGCCAACCATCTCTACGCGAGGGGCAGTTACCTACGTGGCTTGCATACCGTGATCTTCGATGAGCGATTATACACGTTACCTCATAGTGGGACACACGTCACACGCAGATTTAGGAGATCATTCAGACGTGGGTAGTAGTTATTATAACCATCGCGTAAAGAGTGCAACTCTCTTCACAGCTTGGCTTCTACGCCGACTGGAAAGTTACTGTGTCTGAACTCTATAAATAGAGAGTTCAGGTCACAGAAGAGAGGGGGGAGAAGAACAGAGACGCACAGAGAGGAGAGATCAACAGAACACGCACAAAGAGATCAGAGAGAAGAGAGAGAAAAGGCAGAGAGTGTTGGTTGATAGTGCAATTCCTCCAGCAACCTTTGAAGCTTCTCATTCTTCTACAATACTTCTTCGTCATCGTGTGGTCCAAGGGACAAAGTGATCGACCGCAGATCAGACTCCTATAGCAATATTTCCCCAGAATCATTTTTATTGTACTTAATATCCTAGTATAGGATTAATTATACTCTTTTTCTTGTTTGTAAACAGAAAAGTTTTTGTACAAACCCTTTATTTGTTTTATCTCAAACAAAATGGCGACTCGCCAGGTGAATTTCCAGAACCTATCATGTTCATAATACCTCTGATAGTGTTTTGTATACCATGAGAGTTTAATAGCCTGAGTTTGTGAGCCAAAAGAGCTCCGTACGAAATCCCACTATATTTTGTTTATTCAAACAAAATGGCGACTCTGCTGGGGACTTCTTTCTCATCTGACGAGAAAGTTATTGCTCAACACGATGCTGTATCCGTCGGATCGACGAAGAAGACTTTGGTCGTCCAGTTCGACCAATCTGCTTATAAAGACATGCTTCAAGCAGGGGGTAGCTCTCCCTCCTCCTCTGTCTAGAACGACAGGAAGCTGACGTCCTCTGCCCTTCCTGCAAGCTCTCACTCTCTGATCAACCAAGTTGCGCCTACGCACCCTGAGCGTAAAAATCTGTCTCCCGTCTGTGACGTGGCAGACAAAGCTTCTGACAATGCCCCAGTGCCAATCCAGAAGTCTAGAATATGCCTTGTGCGTAAAAATCTGTCTTCCGTCTGTGACGTGGCAGACAAAGCTTCTGGCAATGCCCCAGTGCCAATCCAGAAGTCTAGAATACGCCTTGTGAGTAAAAATCTGTCTCCCGTTTGTGATGTGGTAGACAAAGCTTCTGGCAATGCCCCAGTGCCAATCCAGAAGTCTAGAACACGCCCTGCACGTAAAATTTTGTCTCTCGTCTGTGACGTGGCAGACAAAATTTCTGACAAGGCCTCAGTGCCAATCCAGAAATTTCAAACACGCCCTGTGCGTATAAATACATCTCCCGTCTATGATGAGGCAGATGGACACTTGGATCACTTCAAGGGAAAACAAGTGGTAAATCTCCCAACCCCTAGGCTCGTACACCCGAAAGAGAAGAAGTTGCCCACTCTTCAGATTACGCGGACTTTTACTATTTCACAAGAACCTGGACAAAACTCCAAATTGTGCCAAGAGAGGTCTTTCCGCATAAAGAACACCTATCTTACGGGAAGATACGCTCCTCAATCAGATGATAGGTCATATGCCACTCACATCGGTGGAATACTGTATTCCTATAGCCGAGAAAGGGTTATGGTTCCTAATATCCACAGGCCTACTGATGTAAAAGGCACAATAAGCCTTCTTCTTCTTATGATAATTACCCTGATTTGCGTGATTTCTTGATCCAGAAACGCAAAGACAGGGGTCAAAACCAGGATTTAGTTCCCCTAACTACCAAGCATGGGGAGATCATGTGGGAAGTAGCGCAAACACCTAATGTCGTCATGATACATGGGCCACATGAAGAATTTGTCTTTATTGTTCCACCGACTCACAATGATCAGCATCAAATAATCTTTGGTCGAATGCGAAATAGACTGATAGTACAAGAAGAATCTCACGAGTCTGATGGTGGAAAAATACAAATCCACAGGTATAGCCCACAAGCTTTGAAGATTATGCAAAACATGGGTTATAATCTAAAGTTGAAGCAAGGCCTCAATTATGGAAAATGCAGACGAATACCGTTGCATGGTGATTCTTACTGTTAACAAAATCGTTTTGGGTTAGGGTTTACCGCATCTCTTGCAAACTACAAACCTCTAGAGTCTGATCCTGTAATACCAGAGGCAGGTCCTTCTAAATCAACTTTTGTGGACAAGGGCGAACAAAAAGAAGAAGAAGAAGAACCAGACAACAACATGGCTGGGGGTAGTCTCTCTCGACAAAACAGGGTAGCATCCCAAGCTGGGGGTAGAATTTCCTCTGAGTCCGAAGATGATGCAACTATGACCATCTTCCCTGAGGATCGTACGACTCAAGCATCGGGAGCCCAAAAGCAGAAGGGGACCTTCTCCTTCAATGATGATGACATCATTGAAATATTCAACATATTGATAAAGAAAAACAAGCTTCGGCTACCCAACATCAAATACCCTGAAAGGGCTGGCAAGGTCGATGACCCAGATTATTGTCTCTTTCATTGGTACATTCATCATCCCACGAAGGCATGCTATGTGCTGAAAAGAAAAATCCAGGAGTTGATTGACGCCAAAGTCATCACTTTGCGTTTATAAGGAGAAGACGGTTTCTCCCCAAATGAGCAACCTTCAGGACTATCCCCACTCAGAAAATTACTCCCCAATAAATTTTTCAGACATGGGTTCTATTCTAAATTGTTTTCCCCCAGCTGAATTTGCCATCTCTAAGTGACCTCTGAGCAAAACCTTCCAAGTTGTTTCCATCAGTCAGTTCATGTTCATATTACCTCTGAACTATGTCTCTCCACTTTCTCCGGCAGAGTAAACCTATCACCATAAAAAATGGTTATTTCCATATTTCCTCTGCCTTGTTTTTTACCCCCGGAGAGTCATATCTTACCACGTCTACATTTTCTCTGAGTAAGATATTTTCAGAACTTTTCCATGTACACTGAGTGAAGTTCTTCTCTTCGACTCCCTACTATCACGTTCGCATAACCCCTGATAGTGCTAGTCGTTTTAGCTTATTACCTGTACTTAAAGTACGCAATGGGTAATAAGTCTACAGCACAGATGAACAAATCAACTCTTGGTTCTTCATCCCCAGCAAGGGCCTATGTGCAATATTTTCTCGATCGTTGAAGATCAAGAATCATATTCTATCTGCATAGATATGTTCAGCAATTTGGTATCCCCAGCAAGTGCCTATGAGCCACATTTCTTGTAATGAGCAATCATCCGTATCCAAGAGTCCCGGATACGCGATGGATGATGGATCCTCAAAATTCCCCCAGCGGAGCAATCCTTAGGTCTACTTGTACCAATCTCGTTAGACGCTAGCTATGTTCATATTACCTCTGAGCTATCATCCCATCAATCTCCCCAGCGGAATAATCCTTTGGGCTATCTTCATGTTTAGATAAACCACACCCAACGAATGACTCCTCAATTTTTTTTCAAACACTAGTTCATGTTCATATTACCTCTGAACTGCTGTCATAATATTTCTCTCAGGCTGAGTTTGTCATATTCATATTACCTCTGAGCAAACCTTCCGAGTTTTGGCTATCGATTATCATGTTCATATTACCTCTGATATCGATTGTTATCTCAACTTAGCACCCGCACTTAATTCTAAGTACGCCAGTGGTGTTAAGTCCACAAAAGTTTGCCATGTTCATATTACCTCTGAGCAAACCTTCCAGTTTTGGCTATCGATTATCATGTTTATATTACCTCTGATATCGATTGTCATCTCAACTTAGCACCTGTACTTAACTCTAAGTATGCCAGTGGTGTTAAGTCCACAAAAGTTTGCCATATTTATATTACCTCTGAGCAAACCTTCCAGGTTTGGCTATCGATTATCATGTCCATATTACCTATGATATCGGTTGTCATCTCAACTTAGCACCCATACTTAACTCTAAGTACGCCAGTGGTGTTAGGTCCACAAAACTGCCACGTCCATATTACCTCTGGCAAGGTTCGTCTTAAACTTATTACTTGCACTCTCGTGCACAAGAAGTAATAGGTCCACCAAAAACCCCTATGTGGGATGCCCGCTATGGAAACAAATTGTTCATGTTCATATTACCTCTGAACTATCCTCATTTTCCTCAGCAAAGAGAAAGTCAGTTCATGTTCATATTACCTCTGGACTATGTCTCTCCACTATCCCCACAGATTCATATTTTGCCATGTCCATATTACCTCTGGCAGGACTTGTCTCAAACCTATTACTTGCATTAATGTGCGCAAGAAGTAGTAGATCCACAAAATTTCCCCGGTGGGATGTCTTTACTACCCACAAAACCTATCACGTCCATATTACCTCTGATAGGGCTTGTTTCGAACTTATTATTTGCACTCAACGTGCGCAACAAATAATAGGTCCACCAAAGATCCCCCAGTGGGATGTCCTCAACAAACACGGTATTGTACTACATCCATATTACCTCTAGTACAATGTCCAAAGTTTACACAGGTGATCATGAAGAAATGGAGGGCCCTCATACATTTCCAAGCGGCGCTTACAATGGCTCCTATCAACGGCAAATTCCTGAAGAAGTACTATACTTAATCTCCTTTGCCTAACGGAGTATGATGAATATCTTATTCTGACGAAACCACGCATAAAGGTTAACTGGATCATATTCTATCAGATTCATATGACCTCTTAATGGATATGCTCAACTAATTTGTAAACCTATCATGTTCATACTACCTCTGATAGTGTTTGGTATACAAATTTAGTTGGATTAAATTCTGTTAGGTTCATATTACCTTTGAATAGATTTACATTTAGCCAAACCTTAACGAAAGTATGTCATGTTCATGATACCTCTGATATCACTTTCATCTTAGCCTATCATATTCTAAAGTGATGGGTCCACAAGTCAAAAAATGTATCTTTATTATCTCTGAGAAATTACAGAAGAAACAAAAAGTACATCATTGGGGAGGAGCAGTTAAGTCGCGGATCTGCTGCGCCAAAGCAGCCATCCTCTCATTCCTGGAGTTTAAAATATGGTTGTGAGCCCGTTCCAGCCTTGCTTCGTCGTTGATCAAGCGAGATAGTTCGGATCGAGCATCAACAAAACCGGCGTGGATGACACCCACATGTGCCAAGTTCTGTTGAGCTGTATCCATTTGGCCCTTCAGCACACCTCGAACTGCCGACGTCTTGAGAGTTCGCTCCCTTGCCTGAGCGAGTTCAGCTTCCAATTCTCGGACCCTCGCTTCATTTTCCTCATATTCGGCCTGGCACTCAGCTAGCTGAGGAATGACTTCCAACAAGACAGCCTGCTCTTTATTCATCACTTGTTGCTGTTCCTGGATGGATTTGTCTAGAGATTCTATATGCTCAGCAAGTTCTGCAGTTAAGGAGTCGTACACAGCTTGAACCAGGTCATTAATGCTACCTCGGGATAATTGCAAATATTTGTTAATATGTTGTTCTAAACCATTAACTATTTGCTCTAGCGTACTAGCTCTTTCAGCGTCATTAAAATTTCTAATCTGCGCTATAGTAAGATTGGAGGACATCTTCAGAGCATCAAAATCTAGGTTCTTTTCCAGCACCATGGATATCAAATCTTTTAAAGTGAGGTAGAATATGCTAGTGTATTGTTCAACTAGTCTAGCAAAGATCGGATGCACGCTGGGAGTGGCCGCTATATCGATAAATCTTCCTCCAGGAATGACTACATAGGATGTCGTCACAGTCGTTGCCTTTATAGATGGCACGACAAAAGAAGGGACACCAGCAACGGTTGAAATTTCTAGCATACTCAACGAAGGAGACACAGTCGAGATAGTAGGCTCATCCTCCTCTGATGATATCTGAACTGCTGTTGGCGAGACGACACCCGAAAATATTGCGGATGAAGGATCGACAGCATCGAAGTATGCTTCTTCGACGTTAAGCACCACCGTTTCACCAGCCGAATCCGCAACAAAGTCAGAGGTTGTGTCGACTCCGCCCTCCCCAGAGATGTCTTTGCCTGAAAAGTGGACAAGAGAAAGTTAATATCAATTTGATGTTAATTTTCCTAAAAGAAGCGTAAAGACAACATTTACCCATGGCTGATGGTATGTATGTTGCGTCTGCAGCCTGTATAGCTAAATCATCTCTTAATGATGTTAGACAAGCTGTCATACCTGGAGAAGAGGGTGCACCAACTAACGGTTGAGGGAAGTCATCACAGTCATCACCTAGATCAACTCGAGGTTCATCGGGTGGAATCTCGCTGGAAATACTTACAGACGAAGGAGGGGCTAGGCCCATTATTTGTCTGGATAAAGATATTCTTAATATGTTCGGCCTCGAAGGCGATTTTGAAGCACTGCCAGTAGCGGTGGTAGCGGCAGCAATCGCAGGCAACGAATCTCCGACACTGCCAACCGAAACTGTAGAGGTTCCCTCTCTAAAAGGTGAAGGACCCCTGATCAAAGAATCATCCCCAACAGGGGATACAACAGGCTCACTCCTCGAGGCCCCTTGGGCGGAACCCCTTTTAGGACCTCTGACAGTCTTCTTCTTGCGAGGGGAAGGCTCTTTCAGAGTGGAAGCCTTCCGCTTATTGGAGATAACGAGAGGCTCTGCTGGCGGAGCTATTACGCCTCTCGGTATTATTGACAAAAACTCGTCCGCACCAGCAGGGTCTTCACCTTCATCAGATGAAACAGAAGGTATCTCCTCCCTTCCAGTGGACCTGTGGGAGGGCATCCAGAAACTTCCATGCACATCAAACTGCGCATACTAGTGAAGAATACGCAACTCCATAGAGAGAGAAGTCGCGGGCACTGCAAAAGTTGTACCAGTACAACCCGTGAGGAAGTACCTCCATCCTCTGGCTCCATCAATAAGTCTATCTTTGGACTTGAAGCTGGTTATGGGATTCCCCACATGCAAGTGGTCATACCCAAATTGCCTGGCGAACCGGCTGGGTAGATAAGGCTCCAAGTAGCACTGGTCCTCACTTCTATACAACAGATGGGAAGGTCTAATGCAGACCAACCAGTAAAAGGCTTCAGGAGAAAGAATTGTCCTCCCTTGACCTGCATCCTTAAGTTTCGTCCCCTATTAATTAATATGTACAGGGGGGACGATGCAAAAGAGCTTCCAGCCATGGGCAAAATTCAATGCTCGTCGGCAATCTATGACGCTCGCCACGTTCCAAAGGAAATTCTTGTAATTCAACAAGAAGTTATTGTCCGAACCGCTGGCAGGGCCAGGAGCCATCACCTTGGTGTTGTAAAGGATTAACCATGCCATCAGATATAGGAATGGTAATTCCACTCTGGGAAATCCTTCACGCCGTGTATCATCTACAAGCAGCCCATCAGTAAGGGCCCTCAGGCCAGCTTGTATTCTTTATACCATGGTAGAAAGCAGGCCCAGTCTTGCTCCGAACACCAAACACACAGCGGGCCATAAGGTATTGTGATGAATACGATCCGCAGATGCAATGTCGGGCACTACCCATCGGCGTAGCCAGACAGAGAGAAAGCCAGCCAGTTGAGCTTCCCTTGACAGAGGCTTGCGATAATGCCTCATATAACTGAAGGCTTTAGGGCCTGCAGGATAACCCCCAATCTCCTCATCGAGAATATAATCTGAAGCCCCTACATCTTCGATGAGATCATCGACCGTGTCGGCACTAAGCATGCTCAGGAGGTTGAAGGGCTTATCTCTGCTATCTACAACCTTGTCCGGCTTGGCATTTCTGGCCTGGTGGAAGAAGAGGTACGATACCCATTTGTTGATATGGGCCAAATCAGAGGGCTCTTTAAAGAAGGTGGTGCAGGCAAGATAATGGCACATCAGCTCCTGGTATACCGCCACTGCCCGAGGGTTTGTATCCCTCAGCTCCATGTTTGTGGGAACGTACTCTTCATAAGGAGTGTCCCCCATTGGCAGCTTTGAAATCTCTGCCATCTCATGAAGGGCTAAGCCCAACTTACCTAGCGGAGTGGCAAAAGTCCCAGTGAGCGAGTTGTATCGCTCCATTAAGGCTAGGAACAAATTGGGGTTGACAGGCAGCCCAACACTAGTGACACTCACAGCCGCAAATAAGCCAATACTCTCCAGCTCCGTCTGGAAGTGCTTCAGGGCCCAGCTAGTTAAACTGGCCCATCGAAGATTCCCCGGGCTAAGCCATCCACTGGTCCGAGGGTTAACCTTGGGGTACACTCCTCCCTGCCCCATAAAATCATTGCAGAAAGACAATATTTGAACCGACTGGATTAGTGAAGTGTCTTCACTCGGGACACTGCCCGGCAGTAATCCCCTAAAAGGCATAACAGGGCCTGAAGGACGGCTCATATAGGCCCCTCGGTTTAACCCTTTGTTGTATAAGATCATATAGGCCCCTCGATTTAACCCTTTGTTGTATAAGATCTTCCCCGGTCGGCCGTGAAGATCGGGAGTCAAAGTCCACATCATCTTCCTGGGATGGGTGGCATGGAAGAAGGCCGAGATAGGGTAATCTCTGGGCATCCTGGGCAGATACATGATCGTGCCCTCAGCAGTAAACACCCAATCCTCCTTCTTGGGCTTAGTCTGGGATTGTTTGTCAATAACATCCCCGAATAAGAAACCTGGTTTCTTATATTCAGTCACATATATGTATGTCAGGGGCTCCCCACTGATCATACTCAACAGCATTCGTTCACCTTGGGACGAGATCAGAATGCCTCTTTCTTGAGGATAATTGGCTCCAGAGATAGGGAATGTCACATGGGACAAGTCCTCCAGATAATTGGAATTCAGCATCCCAGCAGCAGAACCCATCACTTCAGCCAAAGCAGGAATCTGCAAGTCCACTGCAAAATACAAGAAAACAAGTCAGTTTTACGCTAGACGCTACACTCTTGCAGTTTACGCCAAAGATTAACAGTCTGAGCTTTTACGCCAGACTGTAAAAACTTGAGTCTTACGCTGGAATCTAGTTCCATTGCGTAAAACTCAAGGTTGGCAGTATACGCCAAGATCTAACAGTCTGAGCTTTTTATACCAGACTGACAAAATTTGAGTTTTTACGCTGGAAAATACATCCAGCGCGTAAAACTCAAAATTTGTATTATACGCCAAAATTCAATAGTCTGAGTTTTTACGCCAGACTGCAAAAATATAGAGTTTTTACGCTCACATATTAGAAATATGGGCGTATTATTTCGCATACACGTACAACGTGTGCAGAGGGTTCTCTGCTTCTTCTCGAAATCTTTACGTGTAATGTCCGGAGCACTGCTCGACAGTGGAGTACTGCGTTCAGATCGGAACTCGCTCAGCCTAATGGGGGTTGCTCGTGCTTGAGCAGTGGAGCGAGATGAGGAAGCGACCTTCTTTCCCTTAGCAGAGGAAGTCTGTTTAGGTGCCATGATGAATCTGAGTTCTTAGGAAAGAGGCGAAGAAGAAGGGTTTTTGGAAAGCAAGGGTTTTGCAAAGACATATGAAGGGTTTCTCTCTCTCAAGACCTTGGGCTATTTATATAGTTTAGATAACTCTTCGAAACCTTAACCAAATCCGATTTTTAATAATCAGTTATGATTTGGGACCACGTCAGCCTATCATTTGAAAAGGAAGGCGGACAGTCATGCAGCGTAACGGATCCAGATTTTACGCTCAAAAGCTTTTACGCTCAGGAGCTACAGATCTACAATCTTACGCTCAGAAGCTTTTACGCTCAAGAGCTACAGATCTACAATTTTACGCTCAGAAGCTTTTACGCTCAGGAGCTACAGATCTACAATCTTACGCTCCGAAGCTTTTATGCTCAGGAGCAACAGATCTACAATCTTACGCTCAGAAGCTTTTACGCTCAAGAGCTACAGATCTACAATCTTACGCTCGGAAGCTCTTACACCCAGATGCTACAGATCAATGGTTTTATGCATTACGTAGGACAGATCAGTCAGCAGGATACGCGTATATATTAATCAGAGTTTTTACACTCGAAAAAGTCAGTTATGATTGACCATTTCATGCTTCATTCAAAGTATTTCAAATTACAAGGAATTTGAAAACTTTGAAGGGGGTCTTATAGAAGCATGAAATATGCTGGAAAATTATACGCGTATTATACAATCAAATTCCCCAACATACATGAAGTCAGCGTAAAGCAGAGCCTCAGAGCTGTGTGGTATAATATATAGCTTCAGAGCAGTACGCGTAAAATAGAGCTTCAAGGCTGTGTGTCGTAAAATATGACTTCAGAGCAGTACGCGTAAAACAGAGCTTCAAAGCTGTGTGGCGTAATATATGGCTTCAGAGCAGTACGCGTATAGCAGTGCTTCAAAACTGATCCGCGTAAAAAGTGGCTTCTCTCCCCCCGGCGTAAAACATGTTGTTAATGCAGCATAAAGTTGTACGAGAAACTCTTCGTATTCCTCGGATGAATTTGTCAGACAAAGCAGCGAACCTGACTCCTGACAAAAGAACTGCACGATGATCGAGAGGACGGCTATGATGATAATTTTGTACAGAGACCCAGGTTATCGTTTAGTGACACAAGTCATATTTTACGCTCAAGGACTAAAGTCTTCTGAATACGCTGCCGCCACATCAAAAGCTATTTTCTGCACAGAGCTCGAGGCATATCTCTGCAATTAATACGCGAGATAGGGGCATATCTCTGCATTTAATGTACGAGATTTGGTTCTATCCTTCAGATTTTGTCATGACGGGGAAGAGCTAAAACTGTGACTAATACGCTCACATCACCATCCTTGCATTTTATGCCAACCCGGCTATTTTCAACTATAGGAGTACGCCGTATGCTATCTCCCCGAAATACGCCAACTCAGGCTATATTTGCAAAGGTACGTGATAAGGCTATTTAGCCCAGAATATGCTCAAGACCTCAATCGTGACAGATAATTGGCTATTTTATGCTGGTTGTCTATTATTTATGCATCCTCAAGTTTTACGCAGAGTTTGACTTTTACGCCAACCAGACAGCTACTTGGCTTTTACGCCACCAGGACAGCTATTTGGCTTTTTATGCCAACAAGACAGCTATTCAGCTTTTACGCCAACAAGACAGCTACTTGGCTTTTACGCCAACAAGACAGCTACTTGGCTTTTATGCCAACAAGACATCTACTTGGCTTTTACACCAACAAGACAGATATTTGGCTTTTTACGCCAACAAGACAACTACTTGGCTTTTACTCCAATGGGACGGCTATTTGGCTTTTATGCCAACAAGATAACTATTTGGCTTTTACGCAAACGAGACAGTTATTGGGCTTTTATGCCAACCATCTCTACGCGAGGGACAGTTACCTACGTGGCTTGCATGCCGTGATATTCGATGAGCGATTATACGCGTTACCTCATAATGGGACACACGTCACACGCAGATTCAGGAGATCATTCAGACGTGGGTAGCAGTTATTATAACCGTCGCATAAAGAGTGCAACTCTCTTCACAGCTTGGCTTCTACGCCGACTGGATACTTACTGTGTCTGAACTCTATAAATAGAGAGTTCAGGTCACAGGAGAGAGGGGGAGAAGAACAGAGATGCACAGAGAGGGAAAAAGAGAGGAGAGATCAACAGAAGGCGCACAAAGAGATCAGAGAGAAGAGAGAGCAAAGACAGAGAGTGTTGGTTGATAGTGCAATCCCTCCTGCAACCTTTGAAGCTTCTCCTTCTTCTACAACACTTCTTCGTCATCGTATGGTCCAATGGACAAAGTGATCGACCGCAGATCAGACTCCTATAGCAATATTTTCCCAGAATCATTTTTATTGTACTAAATATCCTCGTATAGGATTAATTGTACTCTTTTTCTTGTTTGTAAACAGAAAGGATTTTCTATAAACCCTCTATTTATTTTATCTCAAACAAAATGGCGACTCGCCAGGTGAATTTCCAGAACCTATCATGTTCATGATACCTCTGATAGTGTTTTGTATACCAGGAGAGTTTAATAGCCTGAGTTTGTGAACCAAAAGAGCTCCGTACGAAATCCCAATATATTTTGTTTATTTAAACAACCGTTGTATTCCTTTTACAACAGATTTGATATCTTTCATACCACTTTCAATCATTTCTGAATCAATTTAGGTCTTCATTCTCCCTTTACAGGTTTATCAGAGATCCAATAACAGGCCAGTTGTTCTAGAGAATTCAGTCCTCAACCAATCAGCTTCCGTGCTTGAGGTTTCTGCTTCCATCACCACAGATCCAGATGATCTTCCTATTTCTCTCAAAAATGCCTTTATACCACAAAAAATAAGCATCCCATTCCTAACTATATTTTATTACACCGTGCTTTATTATCTTTTCATGCATTTGCTATTTTATTGTCTTCTATTTCAATTCCCAAAACTTACAAGCAGGCTATATCATCTTCTGGTTGAAAAAGTACAATGGATGAGGAGATGTATGCTTTACATCAAAATCAGACCTGGGAGCCTACATCACTTTATGTTGGAAAGCAGACAGTGGGTTGTAGATGGGTGTACACTATTAAGTATCATCCCGAAGGTTCTGTTGAGCACCTCAAGGCACGGTTGCTTGCCAAAGGGTATACTCAGACATATGATTTGGTTTATATGGAGACTTTTCTCCAGTGGCTCGGCTAAAATCAGTTTGGATTCTTATTTCTGTGGCAGTTAATCACCAATAGCCTATATATCAACTGGACATAAAGAATGTTTTCTTGTATGTTGACTTACATGAGAAGGTTTATATGGATCAACCACAAGGATATGTTGTAACAGGAAATAAAAAACTCGTATGTCGATTGAAGAATGCATTATATGGACTGAAACAGTCACCCCATGCTTGGTTTGACAAGTTCAGTTCTCATTCAGTATGGCTTTCGATCACCACATCAGATCATTCAGTATTTTGCCATTCTTTCTCAGCAGGTATTATTATGTTGACTGTTTATGTTGATGATATCATTATATCTGGGAGGGATCATGCTGGGATTGTGGACTTGAAGGCCTACCTTAGTCATCAGTTTCATACTAAGTATTTGGGTCTTCTTCGATATTTTCTTGGAATCGAGATTGCTCGATCTAAGAAGGGTGTGTATCTGTCACAACGCAAGTATGTTCTAGACTTGCTCTCCGAGACTGGGATATTGGAGTATCAGCCAGTTGAGAATCCTATAGAATATCATGATAAGCTTGATGCTGACAAGGGAGAGTTATTTGAGGATGTTGGATATTATAGACGTTTGGTTGGCAAACTTATATATCTTACTATTACTCGACCAGACATCACATATGCAGTTGGAGTACTTTGTCAGTTTATGTATGCCCCTCGACAACCACATTGGGAGGCTATCTCTCGCATTCTTCGATACTTGAAGGGTGCACCTAGAAAGGGTTTGTTATACAAACCTTCCAAGTTGCTTACGGTAACGGGGTTCAGTGATACTGATTGAGCAGACAGTTAAAGTGATATGTGGTCTACTTCTGGCTATTGTACGTTTATGGGTGGAAATTATGTCACGTGGCGTAGTAAGAAGAAGAATATTATGGCTCATCCTACTGAAGAGGCCGAGTATAGTGCGATGGCTCAGACAGCTTCTGAGATAATGTGGGTGCAGTCTCTTCTTCATGAAATAGGGATTATGATTCTTATTCCGATAGAGATGTATTATGATAATCAGTCAGCAATGTTTATCACAAGTAATCTGGTGTTTCATGAGCGCACGAAGCATATCGAGGTAGATTATTATTTTGTTCATGATTTGTTGCTGAAGAAACAGATTGTCACTACTTATGTTCGGTTAGAGGATCAAATAGGTGATATCCTCACCAAACTACTTGCCCATGGTCCATTTTCTGATTTATGTAGCAAGCTGGGCTTGTCTAATCTATATGCTCTGGCTTGAGGGAGGATGTTAGAGTTATTTTATTTTGTTATTTATCATATGAGGGTATAATAGTAATTGTGGGCGTATTGCATATCAATATAAATAGAAATGAGATGCAACATAGGGTTTGAGGCCCTTGCAATCTCCTTTCTCAAATTATCTCTTCTCAAACTTTTTTTATTCTCTCCTCTCCATCTCCAAATTTCACTGTCCTCTAACATTTATACACAATAAGTCAAGGTTGCTAACTACACTACTAACAATTATCTACAACTAAAGATGTTCAACTTGTGCATTTATAAATATTTTAGGGTCTCTCTTTTATATATAAAGACCATCATCACAACCTCTAATATATGTAACCCATCACTACCCCTAATTTTTCTTCCACTTGTACATACAATAACAAGTGCACATAACCATATGACAAATTTACATCTACTCTAGCTTGGCCCACTAGCATGGCCACATTGCAACCTCTCATTCTATACATGCAATATATATAAATAGACAAGACTCCAACCTAAATATGGCAATGATACTCTCTAAAATGACACTTTGGATATATATATGACACTATTGTAAAAACCTAGACACATTCACAATAACTATCATAACATTAATAAAACCTATCTCATGCAAGTATAAATCACTAACTAGCATTCTAACCAAAATTTTATTCTGAAATAAATAGGAATATGGAGTTATTACGAGAGTTTAACAAGTGCTAAATTAGGTTATAACAAGTGTCTAGATTAGGGGTTGAAGCATGGCAAGTGTCATGAACAATGATGCATAGATACTTAGCATTCTTCCAATAAGAAGATGAACACACATAGATGAAGATTATGATAAGAAGATGAAGAACAAGAAGATGAGTTCATGCATATACTAAGAAGAGAACAAGATAAGAAAGAAGAGTTTGAGATATACCTAAAGTTCAAGGCAATAGAAGGGAGAACACTTAGAAGAAGAGTACTCGAGTTTGGGGGAGGTCTCCACTCGGGTCCGGGACTGTGCTGGTCAGTTCTAGACTGTTTAGGTAGTCGAGCTCATATGGAAGAAGGAGAAGAAGTAGCACAGCAGCAGCAGTAGCATATATGGCAACAACAACAACATAGAACAACTGCAGCAAAAATTATGGTAGCAAGGTGGGGGAGGAAAGGAATGAGAGGAAGGGAAGAAGAAGAAGAAGGTAGTTAATAGTGGTGATGGTGGTGGTTAATGGTGATGGTGGTTAATAGAGATGATGGTGGTAGTGATAGCTATCGTGGAGATGATGGTGGTGGTGACTATAGTCGTGAGGAAGAGGATGTGGAGAGTGGAATAGGGGATGATGGTGGTGGTCGTGGTGATGAGGGTTATGGTGGTGGCTGTCATTGATGGTGGTTGTAGAGATGATGGTGGTGGTGATGGTTGTCGTTGGTGGTGGTCATGGAGATGATGGTGGTGGTCATGGAGAGGGGTCGGGTAAAGGGAGGAGAATGGTGATGGTGAGGGTGGTAGTTTTATAAAGGAGGAGAGGAAGGAGGTATAATAAATGATGAGAGAGAAAAGATGTTGTATTTAATGAAGGAGAGAGGGGGTTTGGGGATTAGGGCTGGTTGCCCCTCTCCTATTCCTAGGTATGTGTGATGTTGAAATTAGAGAATGAGTGGTGAGGATGGCTTGAATTTGAATGGAGGGTTGGGATTGAGTATAGGTGTAATTTGTGTATAGTAAAATGCAAAAAGAGAGAGGGAATGGTGTATAACCGTTATGCTCCCAAGAATGGATGTTGTTTATTTGGTTTGCTCCAATAGCATATGTACACCTAGATACCATTTGATATTTACATCCTTAGGAGTTTGGGTGTTTGCAAAATGGGAAAAAAAGATTGGATGAGGGTGGAATCCATGTTTGGTGTATTATAGAGGAAGAAATTGGTGTATTATTTTGTATGAGCCATAATGGCGTGAGTGTGGGTATGGGTTGGTATTTGGTCTAGTTTTGGGTTAGGTTGAGTCAGTTGCTCCAAATTAAATATAATTCGTGTCCTAGGTGTTCTTTAATAAATTGGAAGTGCATAGGGGTCTCAATTGGGGGTGACACATGTGTCATGAACGTAGTAGACTCGGAATAGGTTAACGTCATATATTGGATTACAAGAAACAGGTCAAGGTTGTGTCTCCAATTTTGATTGGAATTGACATAGGTGGAAAGTATAGGTTTAAAATTAGATATTAATTAACGATGTTGTGTGATTAAAATAAAGCACAAGTGAGGGTATTTATGAGTGACATAAGGGTCAAAATGAAAGACTGGCATGTCTAGGTCAAGGGTGTAAATTTTATTTGTGTCACGACATACACCCGGAATTTGGGCATGAGTCGTGGGTACGTCCAGCCTACGCCGCAGCATCGGCGGTAGAACGTTGTCTATATCTAAATACTATTAAACATAACTCACAAGATAATATGTCAATGATCTCAACTCCATAAGGAGGACAATAAATAATGCATTGATCAACAATTTATAATATACTTAATCACAATAACTATAGGAAATAGATGGCACGATAAGATATAAAGATAAGGAAGTACTAACATAAGTCAAGTGCAACAACTCAAATACAACAGTAATTTAGAGTCTAGCTAGCCCAACATAAATAGTCTCAATACAATCCAAGTCATAAGTTTAGAACAAATAAATACATTGATAACTAAGCCAAGGAACTGTCTAAATGACTGTAGGTAGTGTCTCCTCTAAGGAGAGTGGCTCCTCTAGAATCTCCGGTATATAGTCTCCCTCTACTCCTGGGCCATAGTGAGTAGGGCAGAAGTCCTCAAGGTCGTCTGAAAAATATTATCCAGTCAGGATTGGAGCGAAGCACAAGCACTAAACAACAATTTCATTTATATTGACAAAAACTAAAAGACAGTGTAAGAAAATACATGATGAAGAAAATACTGGAAATAAGGAATACTGGAGAAATATGTAATCAACAATAGTACTAACTAGCAATAAACATATATATATATATATATATATATATATATATATATATATATATATATATATATATATATATATATATGAAGACTAGAAATGAGTAAACTGGAATAAAGAAATAGCATCTCTAGCTAAGTGTTTGAAATACCAGTTTACTATGTGATCAGCTTGGGACGAGATCAGGCTTGTTATATATGATTTGCTATGATACATGTGAGGTCAGGCTAACCATCTGGTTAGCTATGATGGGAGCAATAGTCAGGCTAATCATATATAACAGGCTATGAGGCATGTAAATGGTCAGGCTACACCTAACGTGATGTGTGGGGTGAGCTATGATGCATTTAAAGTGGGGTATGATCATATAATTTGCTAATATTTCCCCATCCCCAGCTAGCACGATGGATTCCAATCATGACTCCTCATGACTGGTATCTATGAAGCTAACCCGTGTATCCACATTTTCAGAATCAAGTATACTTTACAACTATAATCATAGAAATAATCAACATAATAAAAACTGTCAGAGAATGTACTCGCCTGTTGTCCTGAGCAAGGTGCGAGGATCGATGTCCAAGATAGGATCACAATGACCTAAATATATGAAATAATAATATTAATTTGGTTAATTGGAAAGATAATTATTAATATCTATGTTTGAAATATAATCTCTAGGCCAAACTAGGTCCATACTAGGCTAATTCCCAAGGATATAAGTATACTAGACTATACTAGTTAATATTAACTATATTAAGTACTAATAGTATATATAATTACTTATATAGTAATCTCTATGCTAACTAACATATTTATATACCAATACATCATATTATACATATCTCAGCCGACACTTGGTATCCCTTGAGTCCTCACAAGTTCTACCCATAATTCCTGATACCTCAGTACAGACACCTCATACACTTATATATGTTCATAAGACAACACATATAGAAATAACTACACCCTTCTGCACCATCTTGTGCCCGACTTTGCTGCAATCATATGATTGCTTGCCTAATGCACTGGCAAGTCTGGACTGAACTCGACCTATACTCGAGACAAATACTTAACACTCAAATACACCTCACATGAACCTGTACCACCACTGCACGATCATACTTGTGTGCAGAATTTACACACAGCAAGCTCTAATAATAGCTATACTGACACCAGTATGCCTGCACACCCCCCATAGGTTAACTGATACACTGATACTTCTCACCACTGGTACACTGATACATGTACATGTGTGACACATTGAAGTATCATTGTCACTCCCCCCACTCACACAAACACACACACTCACTGACACATAAATACTGAATTGATACTGATTTCAGTTCACATCTCACACCCGATCCTCCCCCCTTGCAATACCCTGAGCACTCATGGTACAAATTTTTATAGACACAAACACCCATCTCTTACTAATACACTCTTTATACCAACATTCACACCAGGTTTCCTCACACACACAGAACTCAGGAACCCGACTCCCAACTACACTGACCAAGTGTCAAAGTCACAGTGCCTGAGGAAATCTGATACTCACATAAACCAACTGTTGATACACTGAAATACAGGGGCCTCACTGCTCACTCATGAACTGAATGTTCAGTGCACAGGTCAGTGAAATCTCGACTGCACAGTGATGAGCCATACCAAAGTATAACATACATACATTATTATATACACATACATATAATTACACCTACATACACATATATATGTATCTATATATCAACTACATATACATATTCAAACACATAAATTAGATCATATAGATAGGTATCTCTTCCTATTAAACATTTTATCAAATACCTAGTGTGCAAAATCTGGGATACTCATGATATACTAAAAATCTCCATGCATAAACCCCCAAATTATAATTAAACATCTATGTATATTCTATAGATATACATATATATATATATATATATATATATATATATATATATATATATATATATATATATATAATTAGGGCTACGAAATTAAGGAATGATATATCCAAAATAACAAAAAATCCAAACTATAAATAAATCTCATGAAGAAAACACTATGGAACCCAATAGAACTAATTCTCTCTCCTTGAGGGTGTTCTTAAATCATGGGTAGGCTTCTAATGGCCAAACAAAATAATTAAAATAGGAATTAAATAAGGGTTTCTAGTTTTTTACCTATTGGGAGATGGATTCCCAATGTAGCTTCTTCTTCTCCAAGTCTCCTTGTGCCCAAGCTTCTAGGACTCTTTGAATGAGGGAAGAATAAGGGATTTGGGGTCTAGAAATTCTAAAATTTGTGGAGGGAAAGAAGGGTTTTTCTTGGGGCTATTTCTAGGATTTCTTCATGAAGGATGAGTGGCTTGAGGGAGGCTCCCCCTTGCTTTATAAGGCCGACCATAGTAGGGTTAGGGTTTCTAATGCATAAAGACTCTTTTGCCCTCCATGGTTTGTCATAAAGAACCATTTAATTAAGGGATTTTGTATTCATGTGAGGAATTTTACTAAATGCTAATTCATAGAATAGGGATTTGTCTAGTGGATTTTTAGGTCTAGTTCACTAACCCATGTTATCAATGAACACAATATAATATGTATATTACATATCATGTAATTATTAACATAATAAATATAAATATTGTAAACGACCAAAAAGCCCCTATTCTAGAAATATGGTAGTGACAAGTCTACCCTCCTAAAAAATTTTGTCCTCAAAATTGAATTAAACTAGCACAAGAATACAATCAGACAAAGAATTATACCTCAAGTTTCGAAGAGATACGGGTACTGCTCATGCATTTCATCCTCCCTCTCCCAGGTTGACTCACCTAGAGAGTGATGTCTCCATGCAATACGAACCAAAGGAATAGTCGGGTTCCGTAATACCTTCTCTCTGCAATCCAAGATCTCCACGGGCTGCTCAGGATAGCTAAGAGTCAGACCAACCTTGATCTCCGAGTGATCTAGTACGTGACTAGGATCTACCATGTACCGTCTCAGCTGTAATACGTAGAACATGTCATCTACTCCCTCTAGTGCAGGTGGCAAGTAAAGTCTATAGGCCACTACACCGACCCTCGCAAGAATACCGAAAGGTCCGATGTATCGTGGACTAAGCTTCCCGCCCCCCACCAAAGTGAATCGTGCCCCGTGTGAAAAAAATTCGTAAGAACACCAGATCGCCAACCTAGAACAAAATAGTCTTAGCACACAATCTAAAACAAAACAATCACAAGCCAATAAAATAACAAAACCTATACCTCAAACTCCAGGGTCTACGGTGGCTGTCGGCCCAATGCCTCTATCAGTCCTGCGCCACTCAAAGTCTGTCTCTGATGAGTTTTACCTTTTCTGCTGTATCCATGACCATATCTGGTCCTAACAAGGCTCTTTCTCCGACATCATCCCAAGATAACGGTGTGCGACACCTCCATCCATATAGAGCCTCGAATGGTGACATCTCAATACTGGCCTGATAGCTGTTGTTGTAAGCAAACTCTACCAGGTGTAGATGATCTTCCCAAGAACCTCCGAGATCTAGAACACAAGTGCATAGCATATCCTCGAGAGTTTGAATAGTCCTTTCAGACTGCCTGTCTGTCTGGGGGTGATATGCGGTACTGAACTTGAGCTGAGTGCCCAAGCTAGCCTACAAACTTCTCAAGAAGTGGGAAGTAAAATGACTATCCTGATCCGAGATGATGCTCACAGGAACCCCATGTAATCTGACAATCTGCCGCACGTATATCTCTGCTAGCTTCTCCGTCGATCTACCCACTTTCAATGGTAAGAAGTGGGCTGATTTGGTCAATCTATCCCTGATGACCAAAATTGCGTCCTTTTCTCTTGGAGAATGCAAAAGCCCTGAAACAAATTCCATAGTCACGTGCTCCCACTTCTACTCTAGGATAGGTAAAGGATGAAGCAATTCACCTGGCCTCTGTCGATTCGCCTTTACCTGCTGGCATACTAAACACCGTGATACAAAGCGTGCTACCTCGCGCTTCATACCATACCACCATACGTGCTCTCTCAAGTTTCGATACATCTTGTTGGCACCTGGATGCATCGAGTACTGAGAGCGATGTGCCTCCTGCAAGACCTTCTCGTGCAGCTCCCCGCTCAGCACATATATCCTAGTACCGTGCCGTAAAGATCCATCATCAGCAATAGTGAAGTCTTCTGACAATCCTATCTGAACCTGTGCCCTGATACTCCTCAGAGCCTCATCATAATACTGCATAGCTCTAATTCTGTCCATCACCTCAGACTGTATCTGTAATCCCCATAACTGAATCTTAATACCTGGAACTAGCACCTCAATTCTGAAGCTCTCAAGATCAGCCAACAAATGTCTGTCTGTCGTCAAGTTTATAGCCATCGGATACCTGCTCAAGGCATCGACGACTACGTTGGCCTTTCCTGGGTGGTACTGTAATAAAATATCGAAGTCTTTTATCAACTCCAACCACCTCCTCTGCCTCATGTTCAGCTCTTTCTGTGTAAACACGTACTTCAAGCTCTTGTGATCTGTGAAGATCTCTACACGCTCTCCGTACAGATAGTGTTTCCACAGCTTTAGAGCGAAGATAACTGCTACCAACTCCAAATCGTTGGCGGGGTAGTTCTTTTCATGAGGACGTAATTGCCTGGAAGCGTAGGCAATCACCTTTCCGTGCTGCTGAAGAACACAACCAAACCCTTCCCTGAAGCATCACTATAGATAGTGAATCCACCTATCCCCGATGGCAACGTCAATACTGGAGCTGTCGTCAATCTCTTCTTCAGCTCATCAAATAAGGCCTGACAATCCTCTGTACAGACAAAATCTATATCTTTCCTAGTTAGCCTAGTCATTGGCTCTGCAATCCTGGAAAAATCTTGTATAAACCTCCTGTAGTAACCTGCTAGCCCATGAAAACTCCTGATTTTAGCTAATGAATTGGGAGTAGCCCACGACTCCACTGCCTCGATCTTCTTTGGGTTAACTGATATCCTGTCACTCGTCACCACATGTCCAAGGAATTCAACCTTGTCAAAGAAGAACTCGCACTTTGAAAGCTTTCCGTAGAGCTTCTCATTCCTGAGAGTCTCCAAGACTATCCTCAGGTGCTCTTCATGCTCCTATGGGATCTTCGAATGCACAAGAATGTCATCAATGAACACCACTACGAACTTGTCAAGGTATTGGTAGAACACCTTGTTCATAAAGTTCATGAATACTGCCGGTGCATTGGTTAAACCAAACGGCATTACCATGAACTCAAACTAGCCATATCTGGTCCGAAAAGTTGTCTTCGGAATGTCTTCTCTCTTTACCTTCACCTGGTGATAGCCTGACCTCAAGTCTATCTTTGAAAACAACTTTTCTCCGCTCAACTGATCGAAGAGATCATCTATCCTCGGCAGTGGGTATTTATTCTTCATAGTGAGGTTATTCAAAGTGCTATAATCGATACACATGCGTATCGTGCCATCCTTCTTTGGTACGAACAATACCGAAGCTCTCCATGGTGATGAACTGTATTTGATGGAGCCCTTGTCCTGCAACTCCTCAACTTACTTCATTAGTTCTGCCAGCTCACTGTTGTTGACTCTATAGACATGTTGTGATATGGGCTCCGCTTCTGGCACCAAGTCTATAGAGAACTTAACATCCCTGTCTGGCGGCAAACTTGGCAACTCTATTGGAAAGACATTCAGGAATTCTGCTATCAGAGGATGTGGCAACTCCTCTTCTTCCATCCTGGCTCTGTAAAAAGTGCCCCTGTTCTGCTCCGCTGCTCCTCTGGCGACCTCGAACTCTGGCTCTACTGGCGGTCGAAATATCACTCTGTCTCCACGATAATCTATAGTATCATGGTGCTTACTCAACTAGTCCATTCCGAGTACAATATCGTATCCCGGAAGTGGCATGACGAGTAGGCACACGCTCAACACTCGGACTCCCAATGATACTCTTCGGTCCTTGTAATATTCAGTGACTAGGATAATGCCTCCGCCAGTCGTGATCTTGCAAGTCCTATCTAATGGTTCCGCCTCTAAACGATGCTTAAGTGTAAACTCCCTCGTCCAAAATAGGTATTTTGTGTGTATTTTATATTATTATATATATTATAGATGTTGAATTTCTTTTGAGTATTCTCTTAGTTAATTAGAAAATGAATTTCTTGATATATTTACTTATACAAATATTTATTTAGAATCATTTTTAGGCTATTTTAGAATTTTAGAGATTTTTTTAGAATATTTGGGTAATTAAAACCAAGGAAACGTAAATTTCTAGGACTTCCATGATTTACTATGAGACCATACTTGAATGCTGTTACAACCAAACATTTATTTTAGAGTTAAAATATTTAAATATATTTTTCTATAATTTATTTCGAATTTTAAGAAATTATTGGATTTTTGGAAATATTGAGAATTTATTTGGATATATAAAGTCTTAATATTAGATAGATGCTAATTTAGAGTTAATAGATATTAATAAGATTATATATAAATTATTTGTATTATCTTTAATTCTATTTAAGATTATAAATTATTGAGATAAATTTAAACTATATTTTAAACTAATTTAAATCCTGAGCCTATTAGGTAAGCAACTCCATGCATATCATATCCTTATTTAAACTGACCCTAATCATATCCAAATTAGCCAATCCTAGTCGTATTCAATTAAGTAGTCTCCACCATTATAAATACCTATTAGACTTATGGAATAAACTCATCTTTCATATTTTTCTTTCCCAAACTCCTCTCTTTTTCGTCAAAAAATAGTCAAAATTCGTCATAAATTTAGCCTCATTTTTTAGTAGCTATGACGACTTAAAAAGATGATATCTCCTAGCTCCGGACTCCAAACGTGCTCCAGTTTTTTTATTAGAACAATATCAAGGTTAGTTTTCTGAATATATAAATTATTTTAATAATTTTTGAACCTATTTTTCCAAAAAATTCTAAAAGTGCCAGTTGTCCAAAATCAGACGTGTTTCGATGTTTTCGAGATTTTGGGAGATCCCGAACTCAGAATTATGAGCCGTTTAAAGTTTCAAAAAGCTGACATGATAAAATTCTATAAAACTATTTCTCCAGAATTTAACATACAAGTTTAATCTATTATAAAATTTGTGCAACGTAGACGTAAATAGGAAACCACCAAAAACTGTCATCTGTGCGCCTTTATGGCTATAACTCTTTACCGACTTGTGATTTTATAAAACCGTTGATTTCAGCATTCTTGTAGCACATAAACTATAGAAATCTACACACAAATCAAGGATTTGAGTTGGTTGACTTTTGGTCAATGGATTGTCTCGATTTGTGTGCCACGTATCACAAATTCGTAAAGTTGACTTTCTTTGGACCGAAATTAGGGTTTAACAATAAAATCAGATTTTAATAAGATTAAAATAATAATTTTGATTATTTTATTCACAATTAAAATAGATTAAAATGGAGGAACCTATTCACCCACTTTTGTAACCTAACTTGTTTAATTTATGTGACGGGTAGATCCGACGACGTCTTGAGTTGCGACCATCCTTTTCCGGAGCAGGCAAGTATCCTTGCCATTATACTGTGATCTACATTCCATATGATACATATATTTTATTTCTGTTATTTAGTTCATATATTTTAACTGCTATATAAACTGCGCGTCCGAGAATAACGGATGCAACAACGGTGGCGTCGTATTTTGTCTTTATTATATATTATGCATGTTGACCTAGTTTTATGAGACCACCCCATTATCATGAGACATTCTTATGTTTTATTGGCCGTGACACAGTTGTTACATGAGTGTGAGTCTCATATAGGACACGAACTTGCGTATTCGGCTGGCCACCGGTACGTATGGGACGTGCGACGGATAGAGATAACTGCTAATAAAATTTGCATAGTTAGAAGCCTTGGCAGGTATTAGAGATATCACCGTGTCATAAATATGGCATGAATAGAGCATGGGCTAGGAAGAACAACAAGTAAGATGTTTGGGCTTCTTTGTACTTTCCTTGTGTAACCCGCACGCTCCGTCGGAGATGCGTGGTATGATGACCCCTATATTATCTACAGGCGGCCTCTGACATTCAAAAGACGTCATGCTTTTTAGGCCCCTAATTCTTCGAGAAAATCATGCCAATCCTATTTTAGCCAGATAGCCCACGTGTTCAAAAGTTGTTCTCAATGTGCATTTACATAGGAGGTTAGACGACCCTTTGGATGTTTATTTTCAGTATTTTATTGGCATTCTTCTATGTATCTTGTTACGTCACTCTGAGGACCTGGTCCCCTTTCAGGTGTAAACGATCATGACTATTCGTAGGAGCACAGATCAGGACTTGCTACTTCGTTCTCTTTCGAGGATATCTTTCCTTCGAGCCTCTTTGATCATTAGATGG
The DNA here is from genome assembly GCA_036927795.1 of Iris macrosiphon. Lineage (NCBI taxonomy): Eukaryota > Viridiplantae > Streptophyta > Magnoliopsida > Asparagales > Iridaceae > Iris > Iris macrosiphon. Next base: position 62,127,821 of record JAYESA010000004.1, on the reverse strand, counting down.
TGTACTTGTTATGTTTACTTTTATATTTTAGTTTGGTAGTGGATTTGTCTCCATCCAACTATTAGTTCTTCTCGACTAGTTTATATTTGGTTCATTGACATGTTTGATCATTTATTTCTTTATGATTATTTTTGTAGATGAGATTTAGTTATATCCTGTAACTTGTGACAACTATATACTACTTGTGATTTATTGTTCATAATACAACGTACGTATGTGTTATGGTTTCCATATATTGGAGTCTCCATATACATATGGCTGGCATGCTTACGTATTCCTAGTCCTACGTATTTTGGGACTGGGACGTGACATGTTTTTGTGGTGGCCCATGCAGGTCGAGTTAGCCGTTTCGGTTACATAACTGTACCGAGCGGGCCTGCACATAGGATTAGAGTTTTAGGTCTCATCCATATTTGACTATGACTCACCTTTCTTCCAACCCATTCTATTTAAATAATTATATCCTGCTTGATTCATGTACTTTTCTAATAGTTCCTTGAGTATATCCTTCTGCTAGAATATAGGAATCATTGTTGTTAGGAGATAATTATGATAACATACCTACTAAGAAGAACAAATTAGAATATTGGCAGCTCCTAAAAGTTTAGCATACCTTAGGAACCCTAGCATCAAATACCTATAAATTGATTGACCATTATCCCTTGATATTTATGAATGACTTGAGATAGTATAGACACTAGTAGATTTAGTTAGAAATTTGACCATATTTGACCCTAGCATTGAGTAACCAATAGAAATCCAAGGTTGCGTATTATGACTAAACCTAACTTTCATAGTGAGATAATATTAGAGAACTATAAAATTAGATTCATGTCTTGATATTAGCAGAACAGTACCTTAGAAAACCAAAAGGAATGAATAGAACCTTTCTCTTGATCATACCTCGAACACGGAGATTAGCATACACCTTTCCTTAGGAAACCATGATATTATCAAGAGTCTCTCTATTTAATTTCATATCTTATTTCTCCGAAACCTTAATGCTCGCTATTTGTGCGACAACTAAAATATTCCTTCATCTTTCAATTCGTGTCACCTAACACTTCTGATTGTAGGCCAAGTAATTCCTTTTATGTTAGGATATATAGTTTGCTAGGATTATAGTTGTTAATCTTGAATTTTAAAATTTTGTGCCTAGTAGTTAGAACTTGATAGTTGAGTTGCTCATTTAGATTATGATTTTATGATTATACTTTAGATTCAAATCCTGTAATTTGTATCCATATCTCAATACAGGTTATATCCTCTTTCACTTGAGGGCAAGTAACTTCTTCATTCTTAATATTAAGGCTTTTTATTCTATAAACACTATGATTAAGACTTAAGATGACCATTACCTATATAATGCAATAGGATACCCTAATAAGTACCAAGATCTTTTCTTCGAGTACCCCAATAAGAGTTTCTACTTTATTTACAAGAACAAGATTATTTTGTAAAATCCCTTTAAGGCAGTTACAGTATTAGTTGATTCTTATAAGTTGGGTAGTATGCCTCACAACCTAGTATCACATAATCATTTTGACCTATTAATGAAGTGCAATTGAATGATATTAACTTTATGCTAGTATAAGATGATAGTGTTTATCCAGACTGTACAACTTAGAGGCCCATACCCCATTTGGTCGACTAGAGACTTAGACAAGGAGTTAGTATGGCAACTGTAGAGGCACAACACCGGAGGAGTCTTATTTTCTTGGTGAACTTGAATTATTTTGTACCTTCTTTCATCATAATCCAGCGTACTTATATTTTCTGGACAACCTAGACTTATGCTGCTATTATAGCCTAGTTTTGCAAGTTTATTCTTTTATTGAGCATGTTTATGACATATGTATTATTGGGGGCCCACTCTAATATATTTATCTATTTAGAATCAGTGTATTATGGTCTGATCAACCTTAGTGCGCTTGGTTCGCTCTTCGCATGACTACTTTACGTGGATTGAGATATAGTTGACTCAGCTTGTTAGACGAATATACTTGCCCTTTAGACATGTCAGAGCATATCATATCAGGTACATAATTGTTCTGATATGAACATGCGAATAGGAATTTACCAAAATAGGATCTCATCTGCAACTGCCCTGACAACCCTCTTTTTGAATTCTTTAATTGCCTTGAACCCCATACTTGTATTCTATCACCTCCTCCTTGAATTCTTTATTGTTTTTTTTCGTATTCCCCTATTTCGGAAAGACGAACGTTCGTGCTTGGTATAAGTTTGATACACAGAGAGTACTAGATATACCCCATAGGCCAATCACATTACTTTGTGACTATCTTTTGTAATTAAGGTCATATCACATGTGATATATCTCGTGTTAAAATTTTTGAGGATATATTGAATAACACGATTAAATAATTTGAGGAAGTCTTTCTTAAAAGTATAGTCTTGTGTGATAGATCAGTAAATTCTAAGTTTGGTAGGAGTTGCATTGTCAACTTGAGGTAAACTTTTTTTTTAAGATTTTGATCAAGTAAGATAAGATCAAGAGAATTAAGTCATTTTAATTTCAAGAATTTTTTAGAATAATGATTATGATGATAAGAATTTAACTTTAAAGAGAAGAATACCTTATGGAATAAATTTGAAAACTTTGATATATTAGACCAGATATTTATAATTTGAGCACATAATTTAAATTTTGAATATTGAAAATTGAATCATCGATTTAAATTTTGATGATAAATATAGAATTTAACCTTGAACATTGGTGGATTGGATTTAAAATTTTACAATTTGAGAATTTAAATTTAAATGCTAAATTTTGAATGTTGAATCACCCAGATGAAATTTTGAGGATGGAGATCAAATTTAAGATTTGATGACTACAAAACCCTTAAATTTGAAACTAGGAATAAGATTGGATTCAATAAATTTTTGGTTATTTAAAATCTAGAGGAGATTATGATAGTTGGAAATCGTGATTTAAAATTTGAGGTGTGTTATTTAAATCTTGATGATGTCATATATATTTGAATTAAATTTGGATGTTGATTATTTAAAAATTGAGAATAGATTACGATAGGTTAAATTTTGATTTAAACAGTGGTTATTTTAATTTGGAAGAGATTGTGATGGATTTGAATAGATTTTGTCATTTAAATTTTGGAGAAGATTGCGGTTGACTTATCTTAGATACGAATGTGAAAGATTTAACAAATCATTCCTTAATTTTAATTTTGGGGACAAAATTCTTGTAAGTTGGGTAGATTGTAAACTCCCTCGTCCAAAATAGATATTTTGTGTGTATTTTATATTATTAAATTTATTATAGATGTTGAATTTCTTTTTAGTATTCTCTTAGTTAATTAGAAAATGAATTTTTTTATATATTTACTTATAAAAATATTTATTTAGAATTATTTTTAGGCTATTTTAGATTTTTAGAGATTTTTCTAGAATTTTTGGGTAATTAAAACCTAGGAAACGTAAATTTCTAGGACTTTCATGATTTACTATGAGACCATACTTGAATATTGTTACTACCAAATATTTATTTTAGAGTTAAAATATTTAAATATATTCCTCTATAATTTATTTAGAATTTTAAGGAATTATTAGATTTTTGGAAATATTGAGAATTTATTTGGATATATAAAGTCTTAATATTAGATAGATGCTAATTTAGTGTTAATAGATATTAATAAGATTATTTATAAATTATTTATATTATCTTTAATTCTATTTAAGATTATAAATTATTGAGATAAATTTAAACTATATTTTAAACTAATTTAAATTCTGAGCCTACTAGGAAAACAACTTCATGCATATCCTATCCTTATTTAAACTGATCATAATCATATCCAAATTAGTCAATCCTAGTCGTATTCAATTAAGTAGTCTCCACTTTAAAAATACCTATTAGACTTATAGAATAAACTCATCTTTCATATTTGTCTTCCCCAAACTCCTCTCTTTTTCGTCAAAAAATTATCAAAATTTATCATAAATTCAGCCTCATTTTCTAGTAGTTATGACGACTTAAAAAGACGATATCTCCTTGCTCCGGACTCCAAACGTGCTCCAATTTTTTTTGTTAGAACCGTATCAAGGTTAGTTTTCTAAATATATAAATTATTTTAATAATTTCCAAACCTATTTTTCCAGAAAATTCTAAAAGTACCAGCTGTCTGAAATCAGACGTACTTCGGTGTTTTTGAGATTTTGGGAGATCCCGAACTCAGAATTATGGGCTATTTCAAGTTTTGAAAATCTGACATGATAAAATTCCATTAAATTATTTTTCTAGAACTTAACATACTAGTTTAATCTACTGTAAAATTCGTGCAACGTAGACGTAAATAGAAAATCACTGAAAACTGTCATATGTGCGCCCTTATGGTCATAACTCTTTACCGACTTGGGATTTGTGAAATCGTTGATTTCGGCATTCATGTAGCACAAAAATCTATAGAATTTTACACACAAATCAAGGATTTGAGTCAGTTGACTTTTGGTCAATAGATTACCTCGATTTGCGTGCCACGGATCATAAATCCGTAAAGTTGACTTTCTTTGGACCGAAATTAGGGTTTAACAATAAAATCATATTATAATAAGATTAAAATACTATTTTTTATTATTTTATTCAGAATTAAAGTAGATTAAAATAGAGGAACCTATTCACCCACTTTTGTAACTAACTTGTTTAATTTATGTGACTAGTAGATCGGACGACGTCTTGAGTTGCGACCATCCTTTTTCGGAGAAGACAAGTATACCTTGCCATTGTACTATGATCTATATTCCATATAATGCATGAATTTTATTTCTATTATTTAGTTCATATATTTTAACTGCTATATAAACTGCGCGTCCAAGAATAACTTGGGTGCAACGACGGTGGCGTCGTATTTTATCTTTATTATATATTATGCATGTTGACCTAGTTTTATGAGACCAACCCATTATCATGAGGCATTTTTATGTTTCATTGGCTGTGACACAGTTGTTACACGAGTGTGGGTCTCATGTAGGACATGAACTTGCGTATTCGGCTGGCCACCGGTACGTATGGGACGTGCGACGGATAGGGATAACTGCTGATAGAAATTTTATAATTAGAAGCCTTGGCAGTTATTATAGATATAATCGTGTTAACTAATGAGATTCAGAGTCACAGATTTGGCTTATTGTTTGAGTGTTGGATTTGAGAGACCCTTGGGATAGCCTTCAGCTGAAGATGCAGCCGAAAGATCGAAGCGATGGTGGAATTGGCCTAAGTCAACTGATAAGATTCAGAGTCGCAGATTTTTTATCAATGGCATCACCTCTGACTCATCGTGCCCTGGAAGAAAATATCATTCATATGAATTGACGACTGTGAAACTAGCTCGTGAAGTTAAAGCAGCGGCTCGTTCGAATCAAATCCTTACGAATACTAGAAGGGACAGATGTGCCTCAGATTTACAAGATGTCGAAACTTAGTCTGAGAAGCGTGCTCGTTCGGAATGCAAAGGTGATATCCTATACTTCGAGGCAGTGGAAGCAGCGCGAAGAACTATTACATGCGCAACCTAGGAATTGTGGCGAGTGTGTCCATGTTGAAAATATGGCGACACTATCCCTTTGGCGTGGCGGCGAAATCTTCGTGGATCACACAAACCTTAATATAGATATTCACCCAGGGAGGTATTGAAATGGCAGGAAAATGTGTTGGACTGAGCTGATTAAAGCAAAGTTGATATTTGGGTAAGTCGCCTAGATGGGGTAGTATCAGTCGTGATGATCGTTCGGTGCATGGGATATATTTGGAGATGTTGCTAGTGCGGATTCGGAAATAGTTGGATGGATTGAGTTAGAACACGAACTGATTGAGTCGGTGGGAAATTATCATATTTGAGAATAGTGCTCAAGCGAATATGTTGGAATGGAAATCATGATTTGGTTCAATTGTTAGAAAAGCAAATGGATGCCTCGAACACAAAGGTACCCTTGTAACTTGTCCAAATTCGCTATCGCAAAGCTCGGCTAAAATGTATGTATTTTAGGGATGCCTTAAATATGTGTATGATCCAAAACTAAGCGATACGAGGAATTTGTATTGAGCTGCAAGGAGGATGTGGGAATTCGTGGAATTTGTACGAGCGTTCAGCAGAATGAGATGCTGAGTCAGAATCTTGAGTATGAGAGTTGCATAGAGCAGATCTATGGAATTGGACTAGCGACATATGATAGGAATGTGTACCAGCACGGTTCGTGGACGAACCTAATTTCTAAGTGGTATATTATGTAACGCCTGTAACCGCACGGTGCGTTACACTGAGTCGGATTAAATAAAAAAAATGCTGGTTATATTTAATTTGTTGGATTTTGGGAAAAAGTATTGATTGAGTTGGTTTCATGTGCAGATGGCTAGCGGAGTTCGATGGGATTCAGGTATTCGTTCAAAGCAGCACTGAGATAGCTGGGTTGGAATGATAATGCCATCTTCCTTAGTCTGATCGGTCGGATGATTTGGAGAGCACGGCCTGCTCGCACGGTCATACCAGTTGAGTAGATCATGCTTGCATCGGACCACGGGTTCAAGGGATTGGCCGTATCGGCAGGACATGATGCTTAACAGGATCAAACATTGTGAGTGGGCTCTTTTCCTTCTCTTCTACTCCTTCATGCCTAATAATATAGAAAACACGTAAAGGCTTGAACACTTGAGCTAAAATATTGGGAATCACTACACTGAGGCGTGTATATAGTGTACGTTGTTTGCTTGGTAGGATTGTGGCTTGAATTAATTTATGCGTATGGATAGTTGGAGCCAGAGTTGAATTATTTACTACTTAAGGCAGTTGGTTGGATAATTAGGATTATGCTTGAATATGTTTGAATGATACATTGAGGCGATAGGAACATTGAGAATTCGGGCGAGCGAGCGTGCATCCGTGCACGAGTATCACTTGGTCGCTTTGTCTTGCAAAGCGCCACAGTTGTGGTTCGAAACTGAACAACTGCATCGGCGAGGGTATTGTGCCACTGAAGCGGCATTGTGCCACTGTTGGGGCATTGTGCCATGGGTTTGTCTCGAGTTGGGGTATTGCACCCAATTTGAAACACTGTGTTGAGAAAAGGCTTTGTGCCTATGGAATAACTTGATATTTTGGTGCCTTGGGCTATATGTTGAGGTTTGGTTTTGGAATCCTTGGTCGGATATGTTGGAAGAATGGTTATGGATGCTTTAGTTGGATATTGGTTGAACGAGTCTAGGATTGCTTGGTAGGGCGAGAGTGTTCGATCCTCTCGCCATACATACTTTTTGCATGTCACGGACAACTTGTGCACAAGTTTGGCATTTCCTCGAAACGGATTTCCGGGGCACTAGAACCGTATCGATCCGGAGGAAAATATTTGATTCGTGCTAGTCACGATGCATTGTAGGACCTTCAGCAGGGCTTGCTTCCCGGGCTGATAGGGTGCGCCGTAATGCTTGGAATATGTCCTGTATGGCCTAGCCAGTGACTTCATATAGTTAAGTGTTGGCTTACTTTTCTTTTGTTGGTTTGGCTTCGTGTAGGCGCGGCCACCTTGCCTCGGCAATAGTGTGCACTCGAGATTGGAATATAAACTTTGGTTGAGGAAGGATAATGAGGTTTGGTTGATGGTTCGATGTTATCGTCCAAACGATAGCTTGAGTAGGACGGGTTGCATGCTAGTTACCTTCGGGTTGGTTATAAAATTGCTTGTCGATTGGTTTGAGTTGAATGCTTGCATGCTTAAACTACTTTACAGCTTTCCTTAACATGTCATCCATATGCCATGAAATGAATCTAGGATTCAACTAGAAAGATCACCATTTAACTGTTTGCATTCACTATTTTTCTTAGTGTCGGCTTAGACGAGTGGGTTACCCCGCTCACCAGTAGACTGTGTACTGACCCACGTTTGTGGGCAATATTTCAGGTATGCAGGCGTAGTGGCGCTGCTTGGATATACGAGACATAATGTATGAACTGTAAGTACCTTTGTGGGCTAGAGAAAATAGCAAGAGAATTTCATCGCCTTCGTGGCATCGCCTTCGTGGCATTGCCTTCGAGGTATTTCATTTGGACCCTATCGAGAGCTTCACTACGTATTACTCTGATGTGTGCTTGGTACACAATACAACGACTTCCGCTGTAACTTGGTCGTTTCGATGATAACTTTGGTGTTTAACAACATCGTCTTGTATGAGCGCAACTCCAGGCTCGTACGGCATCACGTCCCGAAGAGAACGATTGTCCCACGGGAGAGCTGCAACATGGTGATTCACGTTCAGCGGGGACTATTGAGCTTGCGGGAGATTAGGACATGACAAATTGGTATCAGAGCGCTAGTTCATTTCTTCGGACTTGGTCCTTCGCTTCATCACAAACTCTAAATAGCTTTCGCGTGTCATCTAGCTCTTGGCTCTACTCGGTGCTGCATTGGATGTTTCATGCAATAAGTCTTTATCGTACTGGTTGTGGCTGCATGTTGTGCCTTGTTTTGTTTCCTTTGGTTGGTTTTCGTTAGATCGCTTAGCCTCATTAGGCGTTGTTGCATTCGTGCAGCAAGTTGGGTGGCGTTGTTGTATTTGTGCAGCAAGTTGAGAGCTGTCGTTGGGTTGGCTTTGCTTGTCGTTCGGGGAGATTCTGATTGCATCAGTGGATTAGTGGGTTGGCAAACGAGATTGGTTATGTGGCATATTTTGAGTAGAAGCATTCGATGAGAATGGATCGTTGCACGAGTTTCTCGTGTAGCGAATGTGTTGGACGGAGTTTGATTTTTTGGCTGGGTATATCACATAGAGCATCGGTTGAGCATGTTTGAGTTTGGCTTGGGAGTATCAGAATAATGTTTGCACGAGTTGCTCGTACAGCAAATGTGTGGAACCATTGGGTATTGGGTTGGACTACTTGGAAAAGATCGTTGCACGGGTTGCTCGTGTAGCAAAAGTATCAGACGGTGAGAATAGTTGGAAGTATTGAGAATGGAATATAGCACGAGTTGTATCGCGAGATTGATGGAAATAGTTGGATAATTCAGGCATTGCATGAGTTTTGTGTCAGACTTGAGTTGTGAAAGGCAGGATAACGCATGAGGGATGGTTCGAACGGATCTTGGATCAATACAAGAAATCATAATGCGAGTAGCGACTTTATTCGGAGTGGTATATGGGATACCATATATTGAGAAAGGCATTGAAATTATTTTGGTTGGACATCAATGGGAATTGCCTGAACGGACTCGGTTATCGGGAATACAAGTTGGTTGGTGCACATCGGTTGAGTTGGGAAGAATAAAAAATGAAGCAAACGAATATTGAGTTGAGTATATCGAGAACGGACTTATGCAAATAGAAGTATCATTGAACTTAAGAGATGGACGAGATTGGAACGAACAGTTGGGATATGCTTGAGTGAAGCGATTGGTGAATCGAATAATAGCGAGCACGAACTACGATTTTGGACAACATATTTGAGCTGTTGGTTGAGTAATGAAACACGATTTTGGTTTGGAGAGGCAATATGATGGATTTACACAAACTTGAAAGATTTTGGATATTGCTGCTCGAGAAGTCGACTCAGGTTTAACGGAAGTGGAATTTTGGGCAAGATGGTGCAACGATGGTAGACGGATTCTCCGGAAGACGTAGACGGATTGTGGCAACAACTGATGGCAAAAATTATGGCGGACAGACCTTTAAAGATAGCTAAATGTGGGAGCAACGTCGGAACAAATCACTGTGCTACTCGAGTAAGTTGGACGTACATTGTCGAACGTGGCAATTCGAAAATTTGATGGATTCAGGGCAGAACGATGGATTGATGGAAGATGGTTTCAACGAACGCACTTCTCAAACTGTGGCTCGGATAGATAGCAAGACTCTAGGTGGTTAAGCGGCCTTTGGTCGACAGATCAACAGAGGTAGTGCATGAAATACTCGGATTCGGAAGTTTGCTCGGATAGAATGGTTGGATTTTGGTTCGGATTTGCAGAGGAGATATAACATGGTTCATAGTAACTGTCCATCGTGATATTATCGAGCGTAGCTTCGGGACAGCTGACCCTAGCGACTTGACCGCCAAATCAGAGATTGAATATGATCGACCCATAGAACGACCCTTGCGGCAGCGTATTTGGGGATGCGTCGAGGGTGGATGTGAGCGATAAGATTTGGCTTATTGTTTGAGTGTTGGATTTGAGAGACCCTTGGGATAGCCTTCAGCTGAAGATGCAGCCGAAAGATCGAAGCGATGGTGGGATTGGCCTAAGTCAACTGATGAGATTCAGAGTCGCAGATTTTTTATCGATAGCATCGCCTCTGACTCATCGTGCCCTGGAAGGGAATAGCATTTATATGAATTAACGACTGTGAAACTAGCTCGTGAAGTTAAAGTAGCGGCTCATTCGAATCAAATCCTTGCGAATACTGGAAGGGACAGATGTGCCTCAGATTTATAAAATGTCGGAACTTAGTCTGGGAAGCATGCTCGTTCGGAAGGCAAAGGTGATATCCTATGCTTCGAGGCAGTGGAAGCAGCGCGAAGAACTATTCCATACGCAACCTAGGAATTATGGCGAGTGTGTCCACGTTGAAAATGTGGAAACACTATCCCTTTGGCGTGGCGGCGAGATCTTCGTAGATCACACGAACCTCAATATAGATGTTTACCCAGTGAGGTATTGAGATGGCAGGGAAATGTGTTGGACTGAGCTGATCAAAGCAAAGTTGATATTTGGGTAAGTCGCCTAGATGGGGTAGTATCAGTCGTGATGATCGTTCGGTACATGGGATATATTTGGAGATGTTGCTAGTGCGGATTCGGAAATAGTTGGATGGATTGAGTTGGAACACGAAGTGATTGAGTCGGTGGGAAATTATCATATTTGAGAATAGTGCTCAAACGAATATGTTAGAATAGAAATAATGATTTGGTTCAATTAGGAGAAAAACAAATAGATTCCTCGAACACAAAGGTACCCTTGTAACTTGTCCAAATTCGCTATCGCAAAGCTCGGCTGAAATGCATGTATTTTAGGGATGACTTAAATATGTGTACGATCCAAAACTAAGCGATACGAGGAATTTATATTGAGCTGCAAGGAGGATATGGAAATTCGTAGAATTTGTACGAGCGTTCAGCAGAATGAGATGCTGAGTCAGAATCTTGAGTATGAGAGTTGCATAGAGCAGATCTATGGAATTGGACTAGCGGCATGTGATAGGAATATGTACCAGTACGGTTCATGGACGAACCTGATTTCTAAGTGGTATATTATGTAATGCCCGCAACCGCATGGTGAGTTACGCTGAGTCAGATTGAATAAAACAAATGCTGGTTACATTTGATTTGTTGGATTTTGGAAAGAAGTATTGATTGAGTTGGTTTCACGTGCAGATGGATAGCGAAATTCGATGGGATTCAGGTGTTCGTTCAGAGCAGCACTGAGATAGCTGGGTTGGAATGATAATGCCATCTTCCTTAGTCCGATCGGTCTGATGATTTGGAGAGCACGGCCTGCTCGCACGGTCATACCAGTTGAGTAGATCGCGCTTGCATCGGACCACGGGTTCAAGAGATTGGCCGTATCGATAGGACATGATGCTTAACGGGATCAAACATTATGAGTGGGATCTTTCCCTTCTCCTCTACTCCTTCATGCCTAATAATATGGAAAACACGTAAAGGCTTGAACACTTGGGCTGAAACATTGGGAATCACTACACTGAGGCGTGCATAGAGTGTACGTCGTTTGCTTGGTAGGATTATGGCTTGAATTGATTTACACGTATGGATAGTTGGAGCTAGAGTTGAATTATACACTACTTGAGGCAGTTGGTTGGATAATTGGGATTATGCTTGAATATATTGGAATGATACATTGATACGTTGGGAACATTGGGAATTCGGGCGAACGAGCGTACATCCGTGCACGAGTATCACTTGGTCGCTTTGTCTTACAAAGTGCCGCAGTTGTGGTTCGAAATCGAACAACTGCATCGACAAGGGTATTGTGCCACTGAAGCGGCATTGTGCCACTATTGAGGCATTGTGCCACTGTTGGGGCATTGTGCCATGGGTTTATCTCGAGTTGGGGTGTTGCACCCATTTTGAAATACTGTGTTGAGAAGAGGCTTTGTGCCTATGGAATAACTTGATATTTTGGTGCCTTGGGCTATATGTTGAGGTTTGGTTTTGGAATCCTTGGTCGGATATGTTGGAAGAATGGTTATGGATGCTTTGGTTAGATATTGGTTGAACGAGTCTAGGATCGCTTGGTGGGGCAAGAATGTTCGATCCTCTCGCCATACCTACTTTCTGTATGTCACGGACAACTTGTGCACAAGTTTGGCATTTCCTCGAAACGGCTTTCCGGGGTACTGGAACCGTATCGATTCGGAGGAAAATATTTGATTCGTACTAGTCACGATGCATTACGGGACCTTCAGCGGGACTTGCTTTCCTGGCTGATAGGGCACATCGTAATGCTTGGAATATGTCATGTATGGCCTAGCCAGTGACTTCATATAGTTAAGTGTTGGCTTGCTTTTCTTTTGTTGGTTTGGCTTCGTGTAGGCCCGGCCACCTTGCCTCGGCAAGAGTGTGCACTCGAGATTGGAATATAAACTTTGGTTGAGGAAGGATAATGAGGTTTGGTTGATGGTTCGATGTTATCGTCCAAACGATAGCTTGAGTAGGACGGGTTGCATGCTAGTTACCTTCGGGTTGGTTATAAAATTGCTTGTCGATTGGTTTGAGTTGAATGCTTGCATGCTTAAACTGCTTTACAGCTTTCCTTAACATGTCATCCATATACCATGAAATGAATCTAGGATTCAACTAGAAAGATCACCATTTAACTGTTTGTATTCACTATTTTACTCAGTGTCGGCTTAGACGAGTGGGTTACCCCGCTCACCAGTACGGCTGTGTACTGACCCACATTTATGGGCAATATTTCAGGTATGCGGGCGTAGTGGCGCTGCTTGGATATACGAGATATGATGTATGAACTGTAAGTTCCTTTGTGGGCTAGAGAAAAGAGCAAGAGAATTTCATCGCCTTCGTGGCATTGCCTTCTAGGCATTTCATTTGGACCCTATCGAGAGCTTCGCTGCGTATTACTCTGATGTGTGCTTGGTACAACGACTTTCGCTGTAACTTGGTCGTTTCGATGATAACTTTGGTATTTAACAACATCGCCTTGTACGAGCGCAACTCCAGGCTCGTACGGCATCACGTCCCGAAGAGAACGATTGTCCCACGAGAGAGCTGCAACGTGGTGATTCACGTTCAACGGGGACTATTGAGCTTGCGGGAGATTGGGACGTGACAGGGGAGAACAACAAGTAAGGCGTTTGGGCTCCTTTGCACTTTTCTAGTGTAACCCTCACGCTCCGCCGGAGATGCATGGTATGATGACCCCTATATTATCTACAGGCGGCCTCTGACGTTCAAAAGATGTCATACTTTTTAGGCCCCTGATTCTCCAAGAGAATCATGCCAATCCCATTTTAGCCAAATAGCCCACGTGTTGGAAAGTTGTTCTCAAAGTGCATTCACATAGGAGGTTAGACAACTCTTTGGATGTTTATTTTTAGTATTTTATTGGCATGCTTCTTTGTATCTTGTTACATCCCTCTGAGGACCTGGTCCCCTTCCAGGTGTAGATGATCATGACTATTCGCAGGAGCACGAATCAGGACTTGCTACTTCGTTCTCTTTTGAGGAAATCTTTTCTTCGAGCCTCTCTGATCATTAGAGGATGTACTTATTATGTTTACTTTTATATTCTAGTTTGGTAGTAGATTTATCTCCATCCAACTATTAGTTCTTCTCGACTAGTTCATATTTGGTTCATTGACATATTTGATCATTTATTTCTTTATGATTTTTTTTGTGGATGAGATTTAGTTATGTCCTGTCACTTGTGACAACTATATACCACTTGTGAATTATTGTTTATAATACAACGTACGTATGTATTATGGTTTTCATATATAGGAGTCGCCATATATATACGGCTGTCATGCTTACGTATTCCTAGTCCTATATATTTTGGGACTGGGCATGACATTAAGAGCAGATGATACAGACACAAAACTAAGAGAAGCGCCAAAATCGAATAATGCAAGTGCTGGAATAGAATCGAGAAGAAATGAACCTGAAATTATGTCTCCTGCTGGCTCGGCCTCCTCAATCGTCATGGTGTATTCTTATCCCTGGGGTGCACCTCTCTGCTGCTGCTGGTGCTGAGCAAACCTTTGTTGTTGTGGTGGAAGTGGAGGTCCCCTCTGCTGGCCTCCTGGTACAGTAGGTACCATGGCTGGTCCCCTCTGAGCGGCTGCTCCTTCCTGACCTGGACGAGTCTGAATAGATGGACAGTCCCTCAACTGATATGATGACGATCCACAGGACAAGCATGTAACCAACCTCTTCCTGCAGATGTCCCTCATGTGTCCTGTCTTCCTGCAGTATGCACAATGGACAGCGGACTGGGTCTGCCTCTGAGGCTGCTGCTGCTGTTGAGTGTGTCCTTAAGCTGGTGCCTGGTGCTGCTGTTGCTGATGCTGATACGGCCTCTATTGCTGCTGAAAGTGGGGATGCTTGGCCGGTCCCGTGCTACCACTTGCTCCTCCAGAAGTGTCGCATCCTCTTTTGGGCCTGAGGTCCAAATCATCCTCAACAATCTGGGCATCCATCAGAATGCCCTCGAAGGTAGCACTACGACGTCCCGAAGTGCGAGACTTGATCTCTCTCGTCAGCCCCTTCCTGAACTTTCGGGCTCAGTCTCCTGGATCCCGAATCATCGACGGCGCAAAATGACTCAAATAGTAAAACTCTGCGGCGTACTAGTCGACCGACATGTTCCCTTGGACCAAGTCATGGAACTGACCCTCTAAGGCTCCTAGGGCCATTTCGGGGAAGAACTTCTCCTTGAAAATCTCCTTGAAAGTCTCCCAAGTAAGTCCTATAACAGTGAGTCTCAGCTCCGTACGATACCATGTCAGCGCAATATCGAATATCTGACTGCCGGCAGCCTCTATCTGTAGAATCTCTAGAATCTGCGCCAAGTACAAGTTTCTCTCTATATCCTCTAGCCAATCGTCAGTGTAGAGTATCCCATTGATGCCCTTAAACTCCTGAGGCATCATCCTCTTGAAGTCCACTATAATACCTGGCCTCTAGTGCTACTAGCCAGGGTACTGCTGGTGCTGTATGTCTCTCTCCACAGCCTAGAGAGCCACCTGATGAGCATTCTCCATGCTCTCTCTCATCAGCTCTGACTGTGCCTGGTGCGCCTCTGCCTGCACCCTCTGAACCTCAGTTTGGACTTGCTGAGCCTCCGCTGACGTCCTCTGAGCATCTACCATGCCCTGGATTAGCGCGAACATCTGTGCCCCATCAACGGACACACCTCCGAGAAACGGAGTCGGTGGTGGTGAAAGGTGCTCCGTCACAGCCGGGGCAACCCTCGGAACAGGTGGGGGAGGAGGACCCCCGAAAACTGCAGATACTCCCACATGAACAGGAGAGGTAGAAGGAACTCCAGATATCTGTCTGTCAGGTCGAGAGGTGGCAGACCTCTCTGAAGCTGTGGGTCCCAACCTCAATGACCTAGTCTTCGGCGGCATCCTGAAGACAGACCAAAAAGAATCAATTAAGGCAACATATACGATATCATCAAGGAAGGACAGTAAATTTCAAAGGAAGCAATTATTAAGAATAGCAATATAATTATCAGAAGTTTCCTAGTTGTGATTGAGCATACTCTCACCCTAAATCATATTTCTTAAAGCAGGATCGTAGCAATACTCTAAGTGGGCACTACTACGACATTGTTCTAATTGTGAATCTAGACCTGCATGATCGTAGCAATACTCTAAGCGCAACAACTCAAATACAATAGTAATTTAGAGTCTAGCTAGCCCAATATAAATAGTCTCAACAATAATACAATCCAAGTCTTAAGTTTAGAATAAATATATTAATAACTAGACTAAGGAACTATCTAAATGACTATAGGTGGTGTCTCCTCTAAGGAGAGTGACTCCTCTAAAATCTTCGGTATGTAGTCTCCCTCTACTCCTGGGCTATAGTGAGTAGGACAGAAGTCCTCAAGGTCCTCTGAAAAATGTTATCCATTCTGGATTGGAGTGAAGCACAAGCACTAAACAGTAGTTTCATTTATATTGACAAAAACTATAAGACAGTATAAGGAAATACATGATGAAGAAAATACTGAAAATAAGGAATACTGGAGAAATATGTAATCAATAATAGTACTAACTAGCAATGAACATATATATATATATATATGAAGGAAAGAAATGAGTGAACTGGAATAAAGAAATAGAATCTCTAGCTAAGTATTTGAAATATCAGTTTACTATGTGATCGGCTTGGGACGAGATCTGGCTTGTTATCTATGATTGGCTACAATACATGTAAGGTCAGACTAACCATCTGGTTAGCTATGACGTGAGCAATAGTCAGGCTAATCATATATAACAGGCTATGAGACATGTAAATGGTTAGGCTACACCCAACGTGATGTATGGGGTAAGTTATGATGCATGTAAAGTGAGATATGATCACATAATCTGCTAATATTTTCTCGTCCCCAGCTAGCACGATGGATTCCAATCATGACTCCTCATGATAGGTATCTATGATGCTAACCAGTGTATCCACAGTGTCAGAATCAAGTATACTCTACAACTAGAATCATAGAAATAATCAACATAATAAAAACTGTCAAAGAATGTACTCGCTTGTGGTCCTGAGCAAGGTGTGAGGATTGATGTCTAAGATGGGATCACAATGACCTAAATATATGAAATAATAATATCAATTTGGTGAATTGGAAAGATAATTATTAATATCTATGTTTAAAATATAATCTCTAGGCCAAACTAGGTCTATACTAGGCTAATTCCCAAGGATAAAAGTATACTAGACTATACTAGTTAATATTAACTATATTAAGTACTGTTAGTATATATAATTACTTATATAGTAATCTTTATGCTAACTAACATATTTATATACCAATAATTAATATTATACATATCTCAGTTGACACTTGGTATCCCTTGAGTCCTCACAAGTTCTACCCATAATTCATTATATATCTGTACAAACACCTCACTAATACACTTATATGTGTTCATAAGACAACATATATAGAAAAAACTACACCTTTCTGCACCATCTTGTGCCCGACTTTGCTGCAATCATAAGATTGCTTGCCTAATGCACTAGCAAGTTTGGACTGAACTTGACCTATACTCGAGAAAAAGACTCAACACTCCAATACACCTCACATGAACCTATACGACCACTGCACGATCATACTTGTGTGCATAATTTACCCACAACAAGCTCCAATAATAGCTATACTGACACCAGTATGCCTGTACACCCCCCATAGGTTAACTGATACACTGATACTTCTCACTACTGGTACACTGATACTTGTACACGAGTGATACATTGAAGTATCACTACCACTCCTCCCACACACACAAACACAATCACTCACTAACACTGAATTGATACTGATTTCAGTTCACATCTCATACCCGATCCTCCCCCCTTGCAATACCCTGAGCACTCATGGTACAAATTTTCATAGATACTAACACCCATCTCTTACTAACACACTCTTTACACCAACATTCATACCAGGTTTCCTCACACACACATAACTCAGGAACCTGACTCCCAACTACACTGACACAGTGTCACAGTCACAGTGCCTGACAAAATCCGATACTCACATAAACTAACTGCTGATACACTAAAACACAGGGGCCTTGTCATGACCCGAACCCGGTATAGGGGCACGAGAGTGTGGGTACGTCCAGTCTACGTCGCAGCATCGACGGAAGAACGCTTCTAGGTCACAGTAATACTATGTAACTAAACACCTGTCAATGATATTCATCTCCATAAGGAGGGCAATATACATCTCACAATATCTCACAAAGTAAACTCAATCACAACAACTATAAAGTATAAGGCACAATAAAAGATAAGAGGAAATGAAATAGTTAAACACCATATCTCAAACATAAAGATAACTCACAGTCTAGTTTTCCAACACAAGTCTCCAATTAAACTTAACATAAGTCTAAACATAAACTGAAATAAACCTCAATAAGTCTCAGATGCATAATGTAAAATCTATCTAGATAGCTGCAGGTAAAGTCTCATCTAAAGGAATAGTCTCCTCTAAGATCTCCGGTGTGTAGCCTGCATCTATACCAGGTCCATAGTGTATAGTACAGAACTCCTCAAGATCCTCTGAAAAAAATATCCAGTCAGAATTGGAACGAAATACACCTCTAATAGCAGTTCCACATATATTGACAAAAACTATAACATAGTGTAAAGAAATACAAGACAGATATGAATACTGGCAATAAGAAATACTGACGAGCATGGATATACTGGAAATAGAAATACTAAAAATAAATGGATACTGGAGCATGTCATCATTAATGTACATCTAGCAGTGAAATAGAAATACAAGTACACGCAAGAACAATGAACTGGTATATAAGTGTGTACAAGAACAATAACTAGAACATGTGGAGATGCTAGATCAATATACTAGAGATACATGTCAAGAATCATCTAGCTAAGTGTGTGAAACATCAGCATATCATGTGATCGGCTTGGGACTATATGACTCATTACATTGATTAGCGATCATCCCTACCAGGTCAGGCTAACCACATGTAACAGCGATGAGGCATGTAATGGTAAGGCTGCACCGACGTAAGGTGTGGGTGAGCTATGATGCATGTAAAGTTGGGTATGATTACATAAGCTACTAATATTTCCCTATTTTCCCCAGCTAGCACGATGGATTCCAAATCATGACTCCTCGTGATAGGTCTCAATGATGCCAACTCGTGTAAATAACAGTGTCAGAGTTATGTACGCTATACAACAAGACTTATAGAGATAATCAATATAATGAAAACTGTCAGAGAATGTACTTGCCTGTGGTCCTGCTACTGGCAATACCAAAAACCTGATTCCGAAGTCTTGTCTGAATAATCCAATAATCCTATAGACAGCATACAATATTGCATCAGACATTACACTAACACACAATAAAAATGCACTGAACTCAGGGCCACACTAGGTATGACTCTGGTCAACTAAGGTTAAGTGTGCGTCAATTGCACGGGTGTCGCGTTTGTAATTGCGGTGCAAGACAGACAGTCAATGATACGGGTCTTGCCAGTACATCAGTGTACATGTTGCAGTCTTGTTGACATGCTACGTGGTCACACTTGGGTAATCTAGAAGATAGACATATAATACATATTATTATCTATCATAACCATTAATACTAACTAATTGCAATTATAATAGAAATATGCATTTAGATAGTTAATAGAGTTTATATTATATATATATTTATATATATATTTATATACATATACATATACATACTAATCAATTTATACTATGTACATATATACATATATTAAACATGTACTAGGGATGCACGTACAATACATATACATATGTATATATATACTAGTTTGAGAAATATATTATATATATATATATATACCAATATACACTTGAATATATACCAATACGTATGCTAATACGTACATACATATATCCATACAAGTACGTATACGCAATCACATGAAATGACGAAAAATGCAGGCAGGAATGAACCTGCGTGCGGGTACGACGACGATGACGATGGTGTTGACGACGACGAGGGCGATGGTGATGATGACAATGTTGGTGAAGGTATTGATGATGTTTATGGTGATAGTGATTATGGTGATGAACAGGTGGTGGTGTTGATCATGGCGAGGCTCGACAGGTGGTTCAGCGAGGTTGTGGCGACGAGGATGGGGAGGAGAGTCGACAAGGGACTGCGGGGACTGTTCAGGAGACTGAGGACAGGCTCCCGTTCAGGCGACGTCGAGACAGCGGGTCAGCGACGGTGAGGGAGATCCGGCGTTGTGCAGGAGAACGGAGAGGGAGACGAAGTCGTCGACTTCAGGCAACGGAAGGATGAGAACGGTGGTGAGAGAGTTGAAGGAGAATCATGCACGGGTCGAGCCCGGCGTTCTGGATCGAGGAGTATCCGGTGAGGGGGAGGCCGTTCAGGCGGAAGATGAGGAAGTGGTTGGCTGTCGAACGGGGAGGCGGTGGAGAACTGCGGGGTGGAGACGTCGGGTTAGCCCAGGCGGAGGGGAGTCTCCTGTCGACGAGGATGGAGGTGTCAGGAAGAAGGCCGGGGAAGGAGAAGAAGAAGAAGATGAACAGGGGTTATCGGCTGAGAAGAATTTTCTAGGTTTAGTTTTTAGGAAAAGAGAAAAAGGAAAAATGATTATTTATATGTGTAGGTCTTTGTTTGACCTAAAAATAGTTGACTTGGTCAAATCCTTTTGGGATTGGGCCTCTCATGTAGATATTTCAAGGGCCATGATTTCAAATGGATTCAAACGAAAGGCTATGATGCATTGGTTCAAGGTTTGGAGAACCATGGTTTTAATGAGCTTGGTGTTGAATTACACACTCCTAAAAATTATGGAAAAATACACATGAAAGGAAAATGGGTTTATTCACGTATCGTATCCAACGGGATGGACACCTTAATCCACTTTTGCATAAAAGTGCCCAACAATTGGAAAATTGCACAAAGTTGGTTTACGGTTTAATTAATTAAAAATAAATGCAATTGGTGTTCTAAAATAAATTAGAAATACAAGGGACTGAAATTAAGTGGGACACAAGTGTCATGAATGAAGTAGACTCGGAATAGAATATTACCCTAATTTGGGTTGCTCAAAATAGGTCGAGATTGTGTCTCCAATTTTGATTGGAACGCACAAGGATACAAAATTAGATTTATTCGAATTAAATAAAGACGTCCGCGACGAATATTGTGCGACTAAAATGAAGCACAAGAGAACATAATTATAAGTTACACAAAGGTCAAAAAAGAAGGCAGGTATGTCTAGGACAAAGATGTAAAATTTGTTGGAAGGCAAAAGCTAGGGTAGCGCTCAAATGTCGAAGCAACGGTAAGGCACAATAATAAAATAAAAATCACAGCAATTATTAAATATAATTAAATATTATACAATTATTTACACATTAATTTTAAAAGACAAAAATACCCCTAATCTAAAATGTGGGAGTGACAAGTCTACCCTCCTTAAAAGAATTTTGTCCTCAAAATTTAAGATCCTCAACAGTCGTATTTTACTCATTATATTATTTTTCATCAAAATTCAAATTTATCGAACCCCATAATCATGAAGTAATCCCGCATTGTTATTTCACAACTTTCATAATTCTATAGATATCATATTTCTGAAAAATCCTCAAATTTAAAAATCTAATTCCATTCGTATCATAATCTCCTCAAAATTTTGATGTTAATAATTAAATACTCAAAATTTAATATCCAATCCTCAATTTTTTTTTAAATCCAATCAATGCACATTTATAAAATTTAAAATCCCATCCAAAAGTTTGTATTCAAATACTAACCCATTAATCATCTTACTCCTCAAATTTTGAGTAAATCACTAAATACAAAATTTTCTATCCAATCCATTAATTGAAATCCAGTCAATGCATATTTATAATATTTAGGAAATCTCATCCGAAAATAGTATTCCATTAATCATCTTACTCCTCTAATTTAAGTCCAATCGATGCGTATTTATAAAAATTAAATCCTCATCCCAAAAATTTGAATTCCAACACTAATCCATTAGTGATCTTATTCCTCGATTTTTTTTCCACACAATACTCAAATAATATAATACTCGCAAAATCTTTAATTGCAATATTCAAAATAAATATATATCTTGCAGTCAAATAAATACATGATAATCTTCTCAATTTCCTCAAAATTTAATGACAAATTCTATCATTTCATAATCTTCATAAAATCAACGTTTTAACAAGATCGCCAATCCTGTTATATTAAATTCTCAACTCTTTGTTTAAATTAATGTTTATCCTCGAAATTTTAGGCACATTGTCTCTAATCTCTTCATTAAATCTTTACTACGGTCAAACCCTCAACAATCAAAGTCTAAGAGAATCCTACCTATAGTCATACAACACGCAATACAACACGCAATCTAGATAAAATATGCAATCTAGATGAAACATGCATGGTTATGGTCTCTTTTGTCATGGTATTGCAGTCTCTGTCGGGGTGTACTACTAGCTATATTCTAGCAAGAGAATCATTGATACATGCTATGGTACTTAAGGAATCAAGCAATCAATCAAACAGACGAAAAAAGAAATAGAAGGAAATAACATAATACAGTTTTCTAACTCATTACTTGGACATCTACAACCTCTATCATACACTTAACTCTGGCACATTTATTCACAAATTCCTGTCCCTATACACCGTTACCCATATCAACTAATAACTAGTCCATAAGATATCCATGGATACATCCACATTACACACATCTGTCTATTAATACCAAAATCTGATACCAAGAACCTCTAACACAACCATAGATTTAATGATGCATCCAGAGTTTGATACATGTATCCTTTTAGGTACCACTGTTTCTACTACAAGCATACTCACTGCTAACTCTCTTACCTACTGTAATTATTTATACTGGTTATTCTTATCACTCAAGTGCACACCAAGTGCAACACACCATACTTAAGTAATGCTCACTCTAATACAACTCTAGATGGACACCCAAGTCAGTTTGCAGTGACATCTCAATCATGCTCAAGTCAACAGATCCTTATCCATGTATATCATCTACTCATATACTAATATATACTTCTTACCCACCATAAAATTTTATCCTCAAAATAAAATCATCAAAATTTACTTCTCGAACGATTTAAAATAAAATGCATATATTTTCCTCAAAAGTCAAATACTCAAATATCGAAATAAATTTTTTAATCACTTCTAAAATCTTTATATCTTTGACTATGTTTATTGAATTGAATTTGAATCCTCAAAAATTTTAATAACATAAAATCTTAACTCCTCAAAATTCTTAAAAATTGTAATTCATTTCCACCCTTCAAATTATAAATTTAAATCCACAAGTATGCATATTAATACTCACAGACTCTAATACTCAAGGTGCACACAATACACCAATTATCTACAACCTCAACTGTGTACTAAAATTTTGTACTGCCCGAATTAATTGCACTTTTGCATCCAATGATTTTCTATCCATATTAATTAATACACCAATCTAATATTATCACACAAGGTACTTACTGTTACTAGCACATTGCTCAAATAATCCTCGATATAGAAACATTAGCACTATTGATATAGTAACACTAGCTTCATCATTAGATCATCTTATCACTTATTAGAACTCACGATCATTCGCACTAGTTATAACTTATATAATACACATGTTTAACTTTGCTCTCATGGGCGGCATATGGTTCAATATCTCGATTGATGTATAAGCATATCTGTTAATCCTTTTACAGCCTGTTAAACTAATCTGTGATACACTTCACAACTTTCATTACAAATCCTGATATTTCTCTACTCATGACATGTCATTAAAACCCTTTATGCATATACATTTCTTTACTCTTAGTACACCCAAGTAATCAATCATCAAATTGAATATCATGCTTCGTTAATCTTCAATACAATTTCCTCGATACTTACTTGTTTACATGGATCACCCAACTACATAAATTTATGACTATCCAGGACGGGTATGCTGACTCTGATACTAACTCTTGGAACTATCACTGATACTCTATACTCTCCTTCTACTTATAGTGCCAATACTAACTATAACACACCTATCATAGGACTATTGCTACAAGGTACTATGCTATGGGTTAACTCTAGATTAATGCCTAATGTTCACATGTCCTACTAAGAAATACTTACAACTCACAAGTCACACTCAGTCAACACTAATACAAGATACAGACATAATTGCAAGTCATAAATTATCATACTAACAAGGATCCTAAAGAAATAAAGCTTAAACTGAACTGGGCTAAGGACTGAAGGTATCGCTATTGCTAGCAAAGGAAGGAAGCGATGGAACAAAGTCCTGGAATAACAGAAGTGGATAAGTTTTGAGATGAGACTTTAAGAACCAATTTAAGATACAACCTGATAATCATACACGTTTGTCCGAAATTATGGCACTCAGAGTCCTCGCCATGCCAGTAAGCAAAGATGCGATAAACAACAGGTTCCGTAACTAAGGTATGTAACTCTATAATCACGTTATCTAGAATCCTCGCCACGCCAACCGGTATGGATGCGAGAAACTCTAGATTCATAACTAAGATATGTACATCCGAAGTTAGGTTCATACGTTTCTGCCATAATAGCTAATGTGGCTGCGATAAACTCTAGGCTCCATAACCAAAGGAGACGTTTTACCTTTCTCACTGTCCTCATTAATATATGTCATCAGATGATACCGTAAATTTTAGCCCGTAAAATTCATCTCGATATAAAATCAAAACTCAACAAAGATACCAAGAATTAAATTTAACAATTGGTCAACAAGAATCAAACTCAACAATGATACCAAGATTTTAATTTAATAACTGATCAACAAGAATCAAGTTCAATAACAACAAGCGAGAACGGACGGGACAAGGGAAAAGATTTAAATTGGAAATTGTAATAAGATTCTCAAGGGGTCGTCCCAGGAATCTCTTAAAAATTTGTGATTGAGTATCCTCTCTCATCCTAGTATCCTATATCCTATTGCAGGCACGTAGTAATACAACTAAGTTATCGCACTACTACGACATCGCACAACTTAGGAAGTCTGACCTGTATGGACCACCAATTAAAATGTGTCACGACCCGCACCCGGTATAGGGGTACGAGAGCGTGGGTACGTCCAGCCTACGCCGCAGTATCGGCGGTAGAACGCTGTCTAGGTCACAGTAATACTATATAACTAAATACCTGTCAATGATATCCATCTCCATAAGTAGGGCAATATACATCTCACAATATCTCACAAAGTAAACTCAATCACAACAACTATAAAGTATAAGGCACGATAAAAGATAAGAAAAAATGACATAGTTAAACACCATGTCTCAAACATAAAGATAACTCACAGTCTAGTTGTCCAACACAAGTCTCCAATTAAACTTAACATGAGTCTAAACATAAACTGAAATAAACCTCAATAAGTCTCAGATGCATAATGTAAAATCTATCTAGATAGCTGCAGGTAAAGTCTTATCTAAAGGAATAGTATCCTCTAAGATCTTCGGTGTGTAGTCTGCATCTATATCCGTTCCATAGTGTGTAGTACAGAACTCCTCAAGATCCTCTAGAAAAAATACCCAATCAGGATTGGAACAAAATACACCTCTAACAGCAGTTCCACATATATTGACAAAAACTATAACATAGTGTAAAGAAATACAAGACATATATGAATACTGGCAATAAGAAATACTGACGAGCATGGATATACTGGAAATAGAAATACTGAAAATAAATGGATACTGGAGCATGTTATCATCAATGTACATCTAGCAGTGAAATAGAAATACAAGTACACGCAAGAACAATAAACTGGTATATAAGTGTGTACAAAAATAATAACTAGAACATGTGGAGATGCTAGATCAATATACTAGAGATACATGTCAAGAATCATCTAGCTAAGTGTGTGAAACATCAGCATATCATATGATCCGCTTGGGATTATATGACTCATTACATTGATTAGCGATCATCCCTACCAGGTCAGGCTAACCACATGTAACAGCGATAAGGCATGTAATGGTAAGGCTGCACCGACGTGAGGTGTGGGTAAGTTATGATGCATGTAAAGTTGGGTATGATCACATAAGCTACTAATATTTCCCTATTTTCCCCAGCTAGCACGATGGATTCTAAATCACGACTCCTCGTGACAGGTCTCAATGATGCCAGCTCGTGTAAATAACAGTATTAGAGTCATGTACGCTATACAATAAGAGTTATAGAGATAATCAACATAATAGAAACTATCAGAGAATGTACTCGACTGTGGTCCTGCTGCTGGCAATACCAATAACCTGATTCTGAACTCTTGTCTGAATAATCCAATAATCCTATAGACAGCATACAATATTACATCAGACATTACACTAACACACAATAAAAATGTACTGAACTCAGGGCCACGCTAGGTATGACTTTGGTCAACTAAGGTTAAGTGTGCGTCAATTGCACGGGTGTCGCATTTGTAACTACGGTGCAAGACAGACAGTCAATGATACGGGTCTTGCCAGTACGTCAATGCACATGTGGCAGTCTTGTTAACATGCTACGTGGTCACACTTGGTTAATCTAGAAGATAGACATATAATACATATTATTAAATATCATAACCATTAATACTAACTAATTGTAATTATAATAGAAATATGCATTTAGATACTTAATAGAGTTTATATTATATATATATTTATGTACGTATACATATACATACTAATCAATTTATACTATGTACATATATACATATATTAAACAGGTACTAGGGATGCACGTACAATACGTATACATATGTATATATATACTAGTTTGAGAAATACATTATATATATATATATATATACCAATATACGCTTGAATTTATACTAATACATATGCCAATACGTACATACATATATCCATACAAGTACGTATACGTAATCACATAAAATGACAAAAAATGCTGGCAGGAACGAACCTGCGCGCAGGTACGACGACGATGACGATGGTGTTGACGACGACAAGGGCGATGGCGATGATGACAATGTTGGTGAAGGTATTGATGATTTTTATGGTGATGAACAGGTGGTGGTGTTCATCATGGCGAGGCTCGACAGGTGATTCAACAAGGTTGTGGTGACGAGGACGGGGAGGAGAGTCGACGAAGGACTGCGGGGACTGTTCAGGTGACTGAGGACGGGCTCCGGTTCAGGCGACGTTGAGACAGCTGGTCAGCGACGATGAGGGAGATCCGGCGTTGTGCAGGAGAACGGAGAGGGAGACGAAGTCGTCGACTTTAGGCGGCGGGAGGAGGAGAACGGCGGTGAGGGAGTTGAAGGAGAATCATGCACAGGTCGAGCCCGGCGATCTGGATCGAGGAGTCTCCGGTGAGGGGGAGGTCGTTCAGGCGGAAGAGGAGGAAGTGGTTGGCTGTCGAACGGTGAGGCGGTGGAGAACTGCGGGGTGGAGACGTCGGGTTAGCCCAGGCGGAGGGGAGTCTCCGGTCGACGAGGGTGGAGGTGTTAGGGAGAAGGTCGGGGAAGGAGAAGAAGAAGAAGATGAACAGGGGTTGTCGGCTAAGAAGAATTTTTTAGGTTTAGTTTTTAGGAAAAGAGAAAAAAGGAAAATTGATTATTTATATGTGTAGGTCTTTGTTTGACCTAGAAATAGTTGACTTGGTCAAATCCTTTTGGGATTGGGCCTCTCATGTTGATATTTCAAGGGCCATGATTTCAAATGGATTCAAACAAAAGGCTATGATGCATTGGTTCAAGGTTTGGAGGACCATGGTTTTAAGGAGCTTGGTGTTGAATTACACACTCCTAAAATTATGGAAAAATACACATGATAGGGAAACGGGTTTATTTATGTGTCATATCCAACGGAATGGACACCTTAATGCATTTTTGCATAAAAGTGCCCAACAATTAGAAAATTGCACAAAGTTGGTTTACGGTTTAATTAATTAAAAATAAATGCAATTAGTGTTCTAAAATAAATTAGAAATACAAGGGACTGAAATTAAGTGGGACACAAGTGTCATGAATGAAGTAGACTCAGAATAGAATATTATCCTAATTTGGGTTGCTCAAAATAGGTCGAGATTGTGTCTCCAATTTCGATTGGAACGCACAAGGATACAAAATTGGATTTATTCGAATTAAATAAAGACGTCCGCGACGAATATTGTGCGACTAAAATGAAGCACAAGAGAACATAATTATAAGTTACACAAAGGTCAGAAAAGAAGGCAGGCATGTCTAGGACAAAGATGTGAAATTTGTTGGAAGGCAAAAGTTAGGGTAGCGCTCCAATGTCGAAGCAACGGTAAGGCGCAATAATAAAATAAAAATCACAGCAATTATTAAATATAATTAAATATTATACAATTATTTACACATTAATTTTAAAAGACCAAAATACTCCTAATCTGAAATGTGGGGGTGACAGGCCTCACTTCTCACTCATGAACTGAATGTTCAGTGCACATGTTAGTGGAATCTCGACTGCACATTGATGAGCCACACCAAAGTATGACATACATATATCATTATATACACATACTTATAATTACACCTACATACACATATACATGTATCTATATATCAACTATATATACATACTCAAACACATAAATTAGATCATATAGATAGGTATCTCTTCATATTAAATATTTTATCAAATACCTAGTGTGCAAAATCTGGGATACTCATGATATACTAAAAATCTCCATGCATAAACCCCCAAATTATAATTAAACATCTACATATATTCTATAGATATACATATGTATATAATTAGGGCTACGAAATTAGGGAATGATACATCCAAGAAAACCAAAAACCCAAACTATGAACAAATCTCATGAAGAAAATACTATGGAACCCAATAGAACTAATTCTCTCTCCTTGAGGGTGTTCTTAAACCATGGGTGGGCTTCTAATGGCCAAACAAAATAATTAAAACAGGAATTAAATGTGGGTTTCTAGATTTTTACCTATTGGGAGATGGATTCTCAATATAGCTTCTTCTTCTCCAAGTCTCCTTGTGCCCAAGTTTCCAGGTCTCTTTAAATGAGGAAAGAATGAGGGATTTGGGGTCTAGAAATTCTAAAATTTGTGGAGGAAAAGAAGAGTTTTTTTAGGAGGCTATTTCTAGGGTTTCTTTATGAAGGATGAGTGGCTTGATGGAGGCTCCCCCTTGCTTTATAGTGCCGGCCATAGTAGGGTTAGGGTTTCTATTGCATAAAGATTCTTTTGCCCTTCATGGCTTGTCATGAAGAACCATTTAATTAAGGGGTTTAGTATTCATGTGAGAGATTTCATTAAATGCTAATTAATAGAATAGGGATTTGTCTAGTGGGTTTTTAGGTCTAGTCCACTAACCCATGTTATCAATAAACATAATATAATATGTATATTACATATCATGCAATTATTAACATAATAAATATAAATATTACAAATGACCAAAAAGCCCCTATTCTAGAAATGTGGTAGTAACAATTTGAAGGCAAAAGCTAGAGTAGCGAACCAAATATCGAAGCAACGACAAGGTGCATTAAGTAAAATAAATTAAATAAGAGGAATTATAACTCCATTAACTAATTCAAAATAACCATAAATAAATCATAATCCCAAATTTGTGCCAGGGGGTTTATAACCTACCCAACTTATAAGAATTTTATCCTCAAAATTAAAACAAATATATAATAAGCTTTAAACTATCAAGCAATGCTACGGACATACCTAGGACCGGTGGAACTGGCTTTTGGACTATCTGTTGGGATCTATTGACATACTGGGAATACTCCTGGGCCTGATGTTGGCTCGATCTGTACCTCAAATACTGTCCTAACCTTCTCCTATAATCTTTCTGAATATGTCCCTTCTTTCCACAAAATGATATGTCGGAAGCTCTCTCTGCTGATACGGTGCAACCCTCTGTTGTGTCTGTACTCTTGGATGACGTACCTGTCCTCCTACTCCTTGTTGTGCCCTAGCTGGTACGGCTACACTGGGATGCCTCTGATTCATCAGTCCCTTGCCAATAGCCTCTTAGATCCTGGCCTCTGTCAAGATCTCCTCGTAAGAGATCATCGCCTACGAGCTAGTAAATCTTTGGAGATCACAAGTCAGTCCATTATGGAGCCTCTTGGCTTTCTCTAAATCATTTGGTATCAGGACGGTACCAAATCTGCTAAAATGACTGAACTCCGCATCATACGTGTCTACAGTCATGTTTCCTTGCTCCAAATGCAGGAATTGAAAGTAGAGCACATTCCTGACCGTAGCTGAAAAGTAATTCACATTGAAGTATTTCAAAAATTGCTCGCATGTCTGTTTCTTGCTGATGCTACACTCCATAGAGTCCCACCAGTGATGGTCATTCCCTTTCAACTGGGCCCTCACTGTGGTCATCTATAGATTTGGAAGTAGATAAGAAGCCTCCAGTAATATCTCCGTGTTGGTGACCCAATTGGAGATCTCCTCTGCGATCTCACTGCCCGTAAAGGTACCCTGGTTCATCTGACAAAACTACCGAACCTTGCCTACTGGCTGAGAAGGTGCAGGTGCTGGTGTTGTTGCTGCTGCTGGTGCGGGTGCTGGTGCTGGTGCAGCTGGCCTCTCCAGAACTGCCATCAAGCTCTGTCTTATAGTCTCGGCCTGATGCCACTGCGCATGCATCATGGCCTGAAAGAACTAGAATATCTGTGGTTGTCCCTCCGGCTGCGGCATCTGAGGTGAGAAGGCTCTGTATGGCATCTGAGGTGGAAAGGGTGGAGGTGGTGGCAACGGAACCTCTGGTTGCGATCTCGGTGCCTGCTGAAACGTCGGTCCCTCGGGCTGCAACGTCGGTGCGGCCCTCAAATCTGGCCCTCATGCTGCTGTGTCGGAATAGCCTACGAAGTCTGGCCCTCTTACTGCTGCGTCAGATCAGTCTATGAAGTCGGGTGCCAGTATATCAACGGGGTCTGAGGTATCACCGGAACCTGTGGTTGTGGCTGCTCTCCAGGTGGTCCAAGGGATGTATCCTCCCTCTGTGCGGTATCAAATGGCACAATAGGACCGTATACCTCGCATCCGCTATGCAAGTTCATCTCTCTGCAAGAGATAAAAATAAATTAAAAGAGTACGAAACAAATATTATGCATATATTCAAATAATTAAATACGAAGGAGGTTCAAAGATAGTAGTTATGGTGGATAAGATTTAATAATGTCTATCCTATTGCAGGCTCGCTAGGCATGATACCATACCAAAAGTGATAAACAGAGACCTACATGGGCCGCCACTAGAATTATGTCATGCCCTAGTCCCAAAATACACGGGACCAGGCCACGTGGCAATGGCCAGCTAATACGACTTCGAAATATTTCTTAATTTAATGGACCCGACGAAGCTTACTACATTGTCCTAAAATACTATCAAGTCTAATATGCTGCGGTAACAAGCAACAGGTAAATAACTAATCTCATCTATGGAAACAAAGGTAATAAAGACTGAAGTACTGGTAAAATAAAATACAAAAAGTTTGAATATCCATAATACAACTGAAATAGTCTGATGGAAACAAACCCACTGAAATACAACGATATAATAAAAGTATGAAAAACTGTAAGATAACTAGACTAGAGCATCAAATAGCTAGATAAAGATACTCTAGTCCAAAGCAGCAATGTACCCCAAATCATGGGAACTCCTCTGGAAATGACCCAAATCATGGGAACTCCTCTAGAAATGACTCAAAGTCCTCATCCATGAATCCGGTCTCCACTCCTGCTCCGTAGATGGTCGGGTACAAATGCTAATCAAAATCTGGAAAGAAATCAAGTCCTCAGAGGGACGTAACAAGATACAAAAAGTACATACCATAAAGTAAATACTTATAAACTCGAGGGTGAACTAATCAGCTAAGTGAAATGCACTTGAAGATAACCTTGGTACGTATGGGTAGGTAAAATGTATAAAGTGTAGCATCGAGCCAGAGGCTAAGTATCTGGCATTAGCTGTAAACTGGAAGCCAGAAGTATATGCTGACTACATCACCGATCATGATAGCGTGCAGCTAGTAACCACTGTCGGATGTATCGACAAGCATATATGCCCATAATCGGGTAGCACATAGCCCATAACCGGGTAACACATAGCCCATAACTGGGTAACACTAAGTCTTACGACCCCGTAGTTTACTCTGAAACTACGATAGCCAAATGCTTGTCCCATACGCCTACTAATTGTCTTCCCCGTCCAATGCCAATATACAAGTCACAAATACGACGTGGACATCTCGTACTATAATGCAAGTCACTAAAGAACTATACAACTTTGCTAAATACGGTCACACATGCTACTCGCACCGATGATCAGTCATGTGCATAAACTCGTGCCCTAACATGAACTCACTCTGTCATGTAAAATAATATGTGACAAGGCCTAGGAGTCATAATGATAACTCCACAACATTAGGTGTGTCCACTAGACAGTAGGTCAAACACAAGTCCTAACGTCAATGCCTTCATTGACTGAACCTGAGTCATTCTCGGATGCACATATTTATATAATACTTAAAGCAATAAACATGCGATCCATAATAACTGAATTTAAACAGTACAACAAGGCAAGGTATACTTGCCTGTAACTCCGGTGTGAACAAGTAAAGCACTGAAACCCGCAGCCAAAGTCGAACCGTCCTGGGTGCCTATGAATATATAACAATAATATATCAATCACTACATTACGCTATGCTAAGCATGCACAAGAATACAATATACACAATGTCAGGAGTCACACGCCTTCTAACTAAATGGATTGGCTAAAGTTGACTAGTCAA
This sequence comes from Iris macrosiphon, assembly GCA_036927795.1. Lineage (NCBI taxonomy): Eukaryota > Viridiplantae > Streptophyta > Magnoliopsida > Asparagales > Iridaceae > Iris > Iris macrosiphon. Next base: position 62,095,236 of record JAYESA010000004.1, on the reverse strand, counting down.
AGATTAATAAAGTATGCGTACCCTAATTAAGTCTACTAGTCACATAACATTTACAAGTCCTCTAAATGTACAACTTTTTAAATATATAACCAAAGTCATAACTAGGGTTCTTGTAAGTGCTAAGTTGTTTTCCAACATCTAGGTACCAAAATTTAACCCTCTAGGTTTCCATGCACAAATATATAAAATGGTTCTCTAACATTTGTACACAATAAGTCAAGGTTGCTAACTACACTACTAACAATTTTCTACAAGTAAAGGTGTTCAACTTGTGTATTTAGAAATAGGTTAGGTCTCTCTTTTATATATATAAAAACCATCATCACAACCTCTAATATATTTAACCCACCACTAACCCTAATTTCTCTTGCACTTGCACATACAATAACAAGTGCACATAACTATATGACAAATTTATATCTACTCTAGCATGCAAATATTGCAACCTCTCATTCTATACATGCAATATATATAAATAGACAAGACTCTAACCTAAACATGGCAATGATACTCTCTAACATAGCACTTTGGATATATATATATATGACACTACTGTAAAAACCTAGACATATTCACAATAACTATCATAACATTAATAAAACTTATCTCATGCAAGTATAAATCACTAACTAGCATTCTAACCAAAATTTTATTCTGAAATAAATAGGAATATGGAGTTATTATGAGAGTTTAACAAGTGCTAAATTAGGTTATAAAAGGTGTTTAGATTAGGGGTTGAAGAATGGCAAGTGTCATGAACAATGATGCATAGATACTTAGCATTCTTCCAATAAGAAGATGAACACACATAGATGAAGATTATGATAAGAAGATGAAGAATAAGAAGATGAGTTCATGCATGTACTAAGAAGAGAACAAGATGAGGAAGAAGAGTTTGAGATATACCTAAAGTTCAAGGCAATAAAAGGGAGAATATTTGGAAGAAGAGTGCTCGAGTTTGGGGGAAGTCTCCACTCGGGTCTGGGACTGTGCTGGTCGGGTCTGGACTGTTCAGGTGGTCTGGCTCAAGTGGAGGAAGGAGAAGAAGTAGCACAATAGCAACAGTAGTAGATATGGCAGCAGCAGCATAGAACAACATCAGCAGCAGTTCTGGTAGCAAGATGGAGGGAAAGGAAGGAGACGAAGGAAAGAAGAAGAAGGTGGTTAACGGTGGTGGTTAACGGTGGTGGTGGTGGTGGTAGTAGTGGTGGTTAATAGAGGTGATGGTGGTGGTGATGGCTGCCATAGAGATGATGGTGGTGGTGACTATGGTCGTGAGGAAGAGGATACGAAAGAAAGTAAGAGGGGGTGATGATGATGGTGGTGGTGGTCGTGGTGATGAGGGTCATGGTGGTGGCTGTCATTGGTGGTAGTCGTGGAGATGATGGTGGTGGTGATGGTTGTCGTTGGTGGTGGTCATGGAGATGATGGTGGTGGTGATGGCTATCATGAGGGTGGTGGTGATGGAGATGGGTCGGGTAGAGGAAGGAGAATGGTGATGGTGAGGGTGGTGGTTTTATAAAGGAGAAGAAGAAGGAGGTATAATAAATGATGAGAGAGAGAAGATATTATATTTAATAAAGGAGAGAAAGGGGGTTTGGGGATTAGGGTCGGCTGCCCCTCTCTCTCTCCTTGGTATGTGTAATATTGAAATGAGATAATGAGTGGTGATGATGGCTTGAATTTGAATGGAGGATTGGGATTGAGTATAGGTATAAATTTGTGTATAGTACAAAGTAAAAAGGGAGAGGGAAGGGTGTATGACCGGTCATGCTCCTAAGAATGGGTCTTCTTTATTTTGTTTGCTCTAATAGGAGAAGGACACCTAGCTACCATTTCATATTTAGGTCCTTAGGAGTTTGGGTATTTCAAAATGGGGAAAAATGATTGGATGAGGGTAAAATCCATGTTTGGTGTGTTGTAGAGAGGAAAATTGGTACATTATTTTGTATGAGCCATGAGGGTGTGAGTGTGGGTTTGGGTTGGTGTTTGGTTTAGTTTGGGTTAGGTTTGAGTCGGTTGCTCCAAATTAAATATAAATGGTGTCCTTTGGTGTTCTTTAATAAATTTGAAGTACATGGAATCTCAATTGGGGGTGATACAAGTATCATAGATGTAGTAGACTCAGAATAGATTAACATTATATATTGGGTTACAAGAAAATGGTCGAGATTATATCTCCAATTTCGATTGGAACGGACATATGTGCAAAGTATAGGTTTAAATTAGATATTGATTAACGATTGTTGTATAATTAAAAAAAAGCACAAGGGAAGGTATTTATGAGTGACACAAGGGTTAGAATAGAAGACTGACACGTCTAGGTCAAGGGTATAAAATTTGTTTGAAGGCAAAGACTAGAGTAACGATCCAAATATCAAAGCAACGGCAAGGTGCACTAAGTGAATTAAATTAAATAAGGGAAATTATAACTCCATTAACTAATTCAAAATAACCTAAATAAATTATAGTCTTATATTTGGGTCAGAGGGTTTACAAGATATTTAATGGTTCATTCTTAATATTACAAGTAGATAAGACATATTACACAATATTTTACTTCTTTCTCATATAAGGCATACATTATAACATTCTTGTGTTGAGAGATACGATCAGTTATCATTCATGTGTTTATCTGTTTATAGCAGCATTAAACATAAGGCATAACTATCTTTATGTGGACTAAATTAGCATATAGTAAGGCAACACAAAAGAGCATTACTAGCATTCATTTTATTAGGATATAAAGGATCAGAGGAGAAGGTACATATTCACTCACTTATATAATTATCGTTTCCATGCCATGATCCCACATTCGCCCACGATCCCTCAAGAATGATCAGATGTGATACACAGTCTTCTAACTTGGCATAATCATACATTCGAACTATGCCGCATAAGATATCTCATCCGGCCAAGTTAAGCAATATTGCATCATCACACCAAGCATCTCGATTACCCATACCACTTGTATCCCATCGATCTGAACCATCTATAATTCTAGCGTAATGTCTTTTCGTGGAGTGGGGCATTACATGAGCCAGAGTAGATGATGGGTACAGTGGTGGCTTGGGAATATGTACGAGTGAAAGGTTAGCTAAGTTGTGATTGGTTAGTGGTGGGGATAAGATTGGCTGAGTCATATTAGTGATTGGCGGGAAGGGGCAAATAGTCAACTTGCTTTGGATAATTTTAGGAGTATGGGTAGATTGGACAGTTGTTGGTTTGGAGATATGTGGGTTAGGGTTGATTGCCATAAAAATATGAGTAGTGGTCGGTTTGGATATTTGGTACTTAGGTTTGGGGAGATTCCCTGCAACCATTATCGTAGGGAGACTGGGGCCGACAATGACTGATGTAATAGTGGAGGATATTCTAATTTATTAAATATATAATAAACTGATATAGACAATGAAGAGTGCTCGATATCCATTTGGGTTCTTCTTTCCTTGATGGATAGGTTATCATCGGATGGATGGTGAGTGGATGTCATATTTGGACTCTGTCGAGAACCTTGCAGGCTTCCAACAGATGAATGTTTTGATTTAAATCTCTCTGCATGAGTAGTACAGATAGAAAGATCTAACCTCTTTTCTACTGGAATCATCCCAGGCTTCCAGTGTTCCTTCTATTCTTCCAACCATGTATTAGACACCATTGAGGTATATTTAAGATGAACATCACATTTTGCCACTCTGTGGCTGATCCGACCACAGAATAAATAGAATTTGGGTAGGCGATGGTATCTAAGGAATGTCGTGCAGGACATGTTGTTACCTATTGATACTTTAAACTTTTTGACAAGGGGGTTCCGGACATCTATTATCACCTTAACACGAGCAAAGAGACTCCACTTACTAGTCTCCTGGAGTGAGGGTGGATAAACAGTGCCTTAGCCGCTAGGGTGGTGATTGAATTCACTGTCATAAGCTTGATCAGCGAGCCAGGAATCTGGATCCAAAAATCTGAGTCAGAAAATGTATACTGACAAGGTAATTTGTTTGGAAGACAATATTCCAAAAGCAGTAGATGGTTGTTGAATTTCTACGGGCCATTGTGCATAATTCGTTCGAGATCCTCAAGATTATCGAATTTAGCTGAGAATAAACCATCAAAGTATTCTATAAATTTAATACTGCCTCGGCCTTTCCAAATTTTAGGCATAGTTGAGATTATAATGTAGGGTGGGTATGGTTTGGAGCAGAGAGGTTTGAAGAAAATGAAGGTTCTCCAATCCGCTAGGGGGTTGGAGAAGGAGATGGGAGTGGTCCCTGCATCGTCTGTGGACGAAGAAGACAATAAATTATCTAGATTTTGAGGATGTCCTGGTAAGTAGATGAGGAATGAAATCCATGATTAGAATATGCAGATGATGGAGGAGAAGGGCGGAATTGAAGAAAAGAAGAGGAATGCAATGGAGAATGCATTAGTGGAAAATCGCATGTGCAGAGCAAGACGAGGCTGATAGGACTTACTTTCTCCCACTCATATTACACACACACACACACACACACACACACACACATATATATATATATATATATATATATATATATATATATATATATATATATATATATATATATATATAAACTATAACTATTTGCACTGCGTGTGATGCAAATAAAACGTCCCGCCTGCCCTCCCCCCTATATATCCCTGGCCCTACTTCCAAAATGAAGACCCAATAAGAAAATGCCACGTGGCGGCGGGATGGATACAGGACCAAAAACTGGCGGTGCAAATAACATCTCTCATATATATATATATATATATATATATATATATATATATATATATATATATACGGTGCGTGTGCAACACGTTTTACAAATGTTGATATCATTTTATGTAACAAAAGACAATATATGAATTTTTAAAATAGATTATAGCATGCTTCCTGAAACTTTTTCATGGAGACTAATATATGTTTTGATGGTAATATTGGTAACTTAGATCATATTAGATTAAACCATGCTTCAAAAAATTCAAATTTACTTCATTCATGGCTGACATCAACCTCTCATATCCGCAACTGCCATCATCTTCATTATCATCAGAAGAGCAGTCATCGAAAGTGCAGGAGGAGGAAGTAGTTGCTCATCCTACTATGGTGAGGGGAGGATGATGATAACTACTACTAAAATAATTTACTTCTATGAATAAAAGAATTAAAAAAAAATCTTATCAGAATCAAAAACTCGCTTTCCTTTAAAGATGAAACCTTATAAAAACATGCTTTCCTTTAAAAATGAAACCTTATAAAATTATTGTTAGTGTCTAGAAAAAGGTCAAAAATAAAGTAAGACACCTGTACTCTAGTGATAGATGGAAGAAAGCTTCAGTTGTTTGCCTTGGTAGTTATCAATTTTTTTAATAGATAACCTACAATAAAGAAAGAAATAGAAGATGAAAAAAGTCAAAGTAGAGGAAGATAGTTGTAGTTCAGGGAACGATGGGAGAGAGCTTTAGTCCAGTAGTATCAATTTTTCAAATAGAGCAAATTATCATATAAGCAAGTTATCAATTTTTCGAATAGTAAAGAGCAAACTATCATATAAGCAAATTTTATTGAGTGAGTGTTTACAAACATGAGAGGGAAGAACAATCGACTTGGCTTTTATGTACTCCTTAACAGATAAATCATATTCTCCTTTACTGATGCTCCCACAAATTGTAATGGGTATATTGAATAAAGTACAAAAATCTGAAGCATACCTTGGACTGATCTGAAGCATACCATGTACCTGAGCATATTTTTTTTAGATGAAAGAGAGCATCATTAATCAATACTCAAGCAATGATGTCAAATTTTTATCGACTTTCTAAATGATTTATATAAATACATACCTGTCTCTCAAACATAAGTTGAAATGCATGGTTTGCTAATTCGCTAATTTTCTGTATAATGCATTCTACAAATATTGATATCTTTTTATGTAGCAAAGACAATATGAAAAAAAAATGTTATAGCTTGGTTCTTGAAACTTTCTTATGGTGACTAATATATGTTTTCATGATAATATTGGTCTCAGATCAGATCAAAGATCAATTTTTTTTCAAATTATAAGATTCAAATATAGATCATATCAGATTATATTAGACCTTGTTTCAAAAATTCAAACTTACTTCATCCGTGGCTGACGTCATCCTCTCCCATCAGTAACAGCCATCATCTTCAGCATCATCAGAGGAGCAATTATCATCATCGGAGGAGCAGGAGGAGGAAGCAGTTGCTCATCCTGCTGTGGTGTGGTCTGTGCGAATCGGTGCGGGGAGGATGAGGACAACTACATCTAAAATAATTTACTTCTATGAATAAAAGAATAAAAAAAATTCAATCTTGTATAGAATTAAAAAACTCACTTCTTAAGAAATGAAACCTTATCAAATATTTTTTTAGTTTAAAAAAAAGGTCAAAAGAAGAATCAAACATGCACTTCTGGAGAGAAAGCTTCACTTGTAATCTTGGTAGTTATTAATTTTTTAAGTAGATAACCAACAATAAAGGAAGGAAAGAGAGAGAAGAGGAAAAAAGGTCATAGGAAGACACATGTGTTCCATGGATCGATGGGAGAGAGAAAGAAAGAGAATATAAAGGGAAGATACGTGCCTCTAAAATAGAGGAGTAGGTTATAATAAATGTAAACCCCCAAATTTTTTAAAATTTTAAAATTTATTATTTTTATTATTGATATTATGTAATTATTAAGATTAAGAGAGAATTTTTATTATTTTTAGCTAATTAAAAAATATAAAATTTATGGATAGTTATTTATGTATATTTAATTAATTACAAATATTACACAGAAAATATATTTTTGGGTGTACAACTATTATTAAAGTATTATAATTTTTTTGAAAATTATTTGAGGTACAAATCTATTTATAAATGGTTATATATATATATATATATATATATATATATATATATATGGGATAATATAAAAATTAATAATAAAACCAAACCCAAACCCAAAACCCGAATCCTAACCCGCTACCCGTTTCCTCTTGCGACCCCTCTAATTCTTCTTCCGTAACCCCCATTCTTTAAAAGCCATCGCCACCATCACCATCCGACCGCCACCATCACCATCTGACCGCCACCACCGTCGACCCCGACTTCCAGTGCCGCCGCCGATACCGGCCCTAACCGCAGCCTCCCCGCCCGGCCGCCACAATAGCGTGGGCGCGTGCGCAGGTGACAACGGCTGCAGCAGTAGCAAACCGCCGACGACCTCCCCGATGAGCCCGATGAGCTCGACGAGCCCCGGCGAGTACCCCCTGCAGGACGACCTCCCTCATGCTTCCTCGAGGCCGAACGTGGTCGATTCCCTTCCCCGCGACCAATAACGCCATAAAAATCAAGCAGGAATTCAGTTTCAACGAGTCAACTTCACGGCACATTACCGCTCTCCTCGCTCATCCGAATCTTATGCAACCTTCTCTGGTATGATCCTTATCTAACCCCCTTCCAGCATCTTTAATTAGTTTATTTTAATTTGAATTAGGTTGATAATTAATCGAGTTCCAAAACCAATAAAAATGTGTTTTCGAAAACCCAAATTTTCCTGAAACGAAGAGTGTCCCGCCAAACAAGGTGACTTCATCGTGTGAGGATATCACCGAAAGGCGTGTATCATCAATGCGGACGTGTAGGATTTTTTGAAACTTGATTTGGATATGTGCGCACACCGAAATCAACGCATATCCGTCAAAAAATACCATATCGGCATATTTTGACACCTTATCATAACTTCGTGTGTGCTTATTGTTTCATAATGAAACTTACGCCATCGGATTCGTAGCATTACGCTGGTCCTGTGACCCAAGTTTGGTTTGATTCTGAGAACGTTGATGAAACACCATTTTGCGGGCCCCACGGTTCTACTTGACGGGTGATTTCGTGACCGGCTTACTGAAATCCAATTTCGGATACTCCGTTGAGTTTGTGCCATCGTTCTGGACTCATAGACACTAAGTTTGCTAAATTTGGAGAACTTTATCTCCGACACGCTTTTCGGTGCGAAGTGGGCCACTTGTGGACCCCGCTTTGATTCAAAACTGCTATTTTCATCCCTGTGTCCAAATTGGACTTATGGGTAGTCAATACTAGCTATTTTAAGTATTCTAAAAATATTGGTGATGTTTGTTTCAGAATCAGAAGGTGTACGTGCAGATTCTACTTTTTCAGGAGCAGTTGACGGAGTTCAGAACCGAGGCAAGTGTACCTTGCCAACGTGCAATAGATCCTGTTATATTATATGCTTGTGTTTCTTCCAAATATATATATATATATATATACTCTTGAGATGTACCTATTCAACCTAGGACCGTGTGACGTTGCTTAGAGCCCGAACAAGATTCGGATGACGACGTCGTACACGGAGTCGAGTAACGTCACCTAGAGAGTTAATACCACGATCCTATTTTTACGAGCTTGCTTTACCAAGTATGTCATACAGTAGGACATTTGACACTATTTCATGTGATAGAATATTTTTTGAGTTAATCATGGTGATTCTGTATAGGCTTGCATGATTCGTGATATGAGACTTGCATATTATATAGATATCATTATGACTCATTGTACTAGCTAGAGGTCATGATCTTGCTTGTTATAGACATGAGACATCGTGGACATGAGACATGAGGTTACATTGGGTGGGAAAAGATACACCATACTACAGGCTGATTATGTTTATATATATATACTATACTACTGGAGGTGCCTTAGACTCTGTCTCAGATCTTTGGCACATATACTGGCCCTACGAGATATTACTTGCTGCTATGGGCTCCCTGACACAGAGCCTGTAGTGGTTTCAGTCTAAGTATGAGTGATGTCCTCACACGAATATTACTTAGTTGGTTACAGTAGTTTACCCTTGAGTATGTGGCATTATAATATTTTACTTTGGCATGATGTTTCTTGTACCTTGTTACGTCCCTCTGAGGACCTGGTCCCTTGCCAGTTTTGTAGCATAGACCGTTATGGAGCCTGCCTGGAGTTGCTGATGTGTGTTGCTTTGTCATACGGGCATGGGTGCCAGGTACTTATATCATTTCTACCGGAGTTATAATTATTTATTCATATTGTTTATTCATCTGCTGATATAGCCTAGTTTTATAGACTCATATTCCTTTCTCGGGTCTATTTGAGCTTATGTGTTACTGGGCGGCCGACTTTAGCACATGCATTTCATTCTTGATATTTTGTTCTTTTGTGGATTGTGACATAGATATTATCAGTAATTCTTAGATTGCTACCCTTATTATACAGCTTATACGTATTCGAGTCAGACCAGAGTCTGATCTGTTGCGTAGCTGGCATGTTACATATTTCTAGTTCTATATATTTTGGGACTGGGGCATTACATATTTTTGTGGTAGCCCATACCGGTCCTGATTAAATCATTTCAGTTACTTTTCGGTACCAAGCGAGCCTGTAATCAGGATTAGCAGTATTAGTATCTTAATCCACAACTGATTTAAAAATTCCTTAGCATATGATTATCGCCCTTGGACTTCATAATTGTACTCTTTTATTTCCCTCGACATCCTTATTATTATTTATTATCTCTTCTTATTTCAAAGAGATGGACGTTCGTGCGCGGTATTTTCTCCAGAAGCAGATCCTTGTCAAGACAGAAGAAGACATGCTGGATATAAATTTTTGAGAAGACGGTTACCCTTAGTATGATTAGTAGATAGATTATTCCTATATGCTAGAGCTAGTGTAGATTGTTAGCATGAGAATTGAATATAGTATCAGAGGCCTAGAACTAATAAAAGCTTACCCTTGCTTAAGGTAGTAGTAATTTGGAAGTATTAGAAGTTAGAAAGATGGTTTAATTCTAATGCATTGGAATACTTTATGAAATATATAGCTAGATGCTAGGGATTAGATGTGGCCCATGATGGTGATACAAGGAATTGTATTATGACCTTAAAAAATTAGAACCTTACGTAGCAGGCCATAGTGGTTAAATCTCTAGTTGTCTTGTGACTTTTAGTATCAAAACTAGATCTTATGACCCCTTAAATTATTGATGACCATAGGTCTAGACTAAATAGATAGGTAGATTGCTAGACCAAATGTTTGAGTAATTAGATAACTAAAGTACTAAAGTATAGCTTTCAAAAATTAAACTAGATGTACTTGATTATTTGGGTTGTCAGTGTTAATTGAACAAGTGAGTTCCACCCGTGATTACTTGGGTAGATAAGCTAGTATCTATGATAGAGCAAATAGGATGAAGGATGAGAGTTTTGATAGATATTATAGTCTTGAGTTAGATATAATAAATTGCCTATAATAGATGACAAGCTATAACAAGATGGTAACCATATAGTTAGATGAAGGGTATACATGGAATAAACAAGGAGAAATCTCAAGTTCAAGGTGAAGAAGGTAAAATGGTAACAAGAAGAGATTCATGAAGAGTACATGACCTTGAGTATTTTAAATTAAGAGAAGGATATAGGAAGGACTGAAGATTTTATCACTCGATAATTGCTTAGAAGATCTATACTACGAAACAAAAATTACTGGGTCATGATTGGCGACCCTTAAAGTTGAAAACATGATTAACATACTAAAAGGATATGAAATAAATGATAAGGGAAAGATATTATGGTCGCATAATCCAAGGAGAAGGGATTGTGGTATGGACTTGAGGGATAATAATTTTAGTATTTATGAACTGTAATGCTTTTGGAATTTTGAGAACTTAGTGCGAGTAAAAATTATCGATCAGTCTCGAAGTGATACGAATTTCAAGAAATTAAACACAGGTTCAGAATCACATACTGACTTGTTGGTTATTCTGTAGAGGATTATCACAACATCCTTAGATTATAGATTTACACATGGTAGGGTAGTGTATATGGAAGATGGAAGTCTTATAGGAATGATAGCTGAATATTGTGGGTTTACACATAAACTGATTAGGGCCAGGAATTTCAATTTTTGACTAATAAGGGTATGAGCTTGCTGAATCTATCCTTAGTAGTAGGTGATAAGAATATATTCCTAATTTACCAAAGCCACTGGATTTTTAAATTTTAAAAATCTTATCATCTCATTGAGTTCAAAGAATTTCCACTCAAGATAACCATGACATCATGCTTGTGTAATAGGGTAGTAGCCTAGTCGAAAGATTCTTGTAAGAAAGATAGGTTTTAGATGGCAGAGACTAGACGACCAACAGTTCAGAAAGATAGACAATATAATAGAGTAAGTTGTACAAAAATGGGTAGACATTCCAATTGAAGATTAGACGAGTATTGAAGAGTGTCCTTAGTGAATAGTATGTCATGAGTGATAGACCTAAGTACATGCTTAGTTTAGACCTTACCTACTAATTTAGGAATATGCGAGGAAGACGAAGTTGTAAAGATCATATATTGTTTACCTATAGCCAGAAGTAGGTTGCTAAAAGTATGAGAGAGGTTATATACAAAATAACTTATAATAATATAGTATTGAGTTTAAGGATTAGTTGTATTACTCCCTCTACTGTATTCCTATCCTTCCAATCAAATTCTTATATTATTTTGCATATATGGCCACGTATTTTTGCAACAAAGATCCTTCTAATTATCCAAATGAGTAGATCCTTCTTGAATAAAATATTTGTAGCCAAAAACTTTAAAATAACTAATTATGGGAATTTTACCAAACCAAAGTTCATAGGGGGGTTTCTTCGATATAGGTCGAATAAGCACCATATTCAAAACATGGCATGAAGTACTTATAGCTTCAGTCCAAAAGTATTTTGGAAGGTTATAGTGATTTAACATGACTCTAGCCATATCGCCAAGAGTTCTATTCTTTCGCTCAACAACACCATTTTGTTGTGGAGTTCTAGGACAAGAAAATTCATAAGAAAACCTAGTTTTATTGCAAAATCTTTTGAAATCACTATTTTTGAATTCGCCTCCATGATCACATCGGATACGAGTAATCATGAAACCTTTTTCGTTTTGAACCTTTTTACAAAAAGTGACAAATTCAAAAAATACTTTATTTTTATTTGGAAGAAAATAAACCCATATGTATCTAGAAAAATCATCAATAATAACATAAGTATAAAGCTTACCGCCAAGACTAGCGTCTCTATTGGGTCCAAACAAGTCCATATACAAGAGTTGGAGAGGTCTAGAGGTACTTACAGAGTTGATTGATTTAAAAGAAGATTTAGTAGCTTTATTCTTTTTACAGTCAGCACATACCATATCTTTTTTGAAAGTAATCTCTGGTAAGCCTTTTACGAGTTTCTTTGTAGATAGTCTTGCAATAGTATCTATATTTGCGTGTCCTAGACGCATATGCCTTAGCCAGATGTCATATTTGTTAGCATATAGACATTTGCCTACATTGTCAATATCTTTTGCAAGATAGAAAATATATATATTGTCTTTCCTGATCCCTTCAAAGTTAATCTTACCAGTGGATCTTTCATAAATAGAACATTTATTTTTAACCAAGTTAATACCATAACCATGGTCAGCTAGATGACTGATGCTGAGTAGGTTGTGTTTTAATTCCGTTAGTAGACAAACATCTTTTAGGACAAGATAGAGAGGAACACCTATATTACCATTACCAATAATGTATCCTCTGAGGTTATTGCCGAAGGAGACATAACATTCTTTCTTCATCGATAGCATTGCAAATAGGTTAGCATCACCAGTCATATGTCGTGAGCAACCACTATCAAGAATCTACTTGCTTCTAGTATGAGAGGGTTGTTCCACCTATAAAATGAGTTATAGTTGTAACCCTTGGTACCCATTTACTTGAGGGTCCTGCTGTGTTAGTTTTTGGCACCCACGTATAAACATTCATATCTACTTATTTTCTTATTCTACAGAATCTAGATATATATATCCTTTCTTACCACAGTAGTGATATATAGCTGTGTGATTGATATTTGGTGCAGCATGATAGATATGATTGTGTGAAGCAATTTCTTGTGGTCTATGTGGATAGAATGCATGATTGTGTTTGACATTTTTTTGTGGTCTTCGTGGATATCTATAGTAGAATGCATGATTGTGTTTGATTCTATGTGCATGATGATTGCATGAACAGTTATGCATATATGTAGGAGCATAACTGTGAGTGTTCTTTTGACTTGCTACGTGTCTCGTGTTAGGTTAGGTGGAGGTTAGTTTGACCTGTTTATCTAATCTAATCTCTAAGTTTTAGAGGTAGCATATACTTCATCATATTTAGCAGTGAGAGCATCTATTCTTCGTGTAGCAATGGAATTTTTTTTTCCAGATTCGAGTTCTTTTAAGTTTAGCATTCTCCTGAGAGCTCTAGTCAAGACTGGCAAGTGCCTAATGGAGGTTAAGCTTAAGTCTAGAATTTTCGTCTGAATCGTTTGAGGTATCATTTATTTCACTAAGTAGAGATATTAGTCTCTATATTTTAGTTTGACAATCTTGAACATATTTCTTAGCATGCTTGTACTTATTTCTAAGTTTCCTAAAATCATCAAGCAGATCACTAAAAGCATTACCTAGTTCATCAAAAGTAAAATCATCATAAGAGTTGTTATCCGTTACCTGACCGGCTAATGCCATGAAGCATAGGTTTGCTGCTTCTCGATAATTCTCTTCTTCAAATTCACTAGCTTAACTTTCATGCCAAATACTAGTGTTTGTATATTTCTATGATGATGTTCTTCTGGATGAGTAATTCTAGTGATTTTCTTTTCTTAGGGTTGGACAATCTTTCTTTATATGCCCTGTCTTCTTACAGTTGTAGCATATAGGCTCTTCATCACTATTGTCAGTTGGCTCCTTCTTCTTTGATTTCTCAATCTTTAGGAATTTTCTAAAGTTTCTTGTGGTCAGGGCAAATTTCTCATCTTGAGACTCATTATCGTCGTAGTTGTAGTTGGTGACCTTTTTGTGATGTGCCTTAAGAGCGATCATCTTCTCCTTGGGAGTGGGTTCTTCAAATTCCTTGAGATCCAGCTCATGATTCATCAACTTGCCCGTGAGCGTCTCGAGGGTCATCGTGGTAAGATCATTCTCTTCTATGATTGAAGTGGCCTTAGGATTCTAATTCTTGGCGAGTCCCCTGGGTACCTTGCGAATCTTCTCGTGATTGTTGTACTCCTTGTCGAGTGATAATAGAGGATTGACGATGTCAAGAAATCTCGTGAATATTTGAGTGATCGTCTCATTTTGCTTTATCTTGAATGCTTTATACTCTTGTGTTATACGACTTATTTTTGATTCCGTCACTTGGAACGTTCCTTCATGAGTGACCTCAAAAAGTTTTCATACTTCGTGCCTAGTGGAGACCCTGTTAAATTCAATTCTGTCTACAACACAAAATAGAGCGTTAATAGCTTTAGCATCAAGACTAGCTTATTTTTTTTGTGTCTGTGTACTTATCATGAGAATTCTTTACAAGGTTACCATATATGACTATTCTAGGTGTCTTCTTGTATCCTTCTACTACTACAGCCCAAAGGTCAAAATCAACTGACTTTAGGTAGAAGCTCATACGTGTCTTCCAGTATGTATAGTTAGTACCGTCAAATAGAGGTAGCCTATTTGTGGACTGGCCTTCACCATTGTTGGTGTGGATAGATCTATCAATTTCTATAAGTCTCTTAGGATGTTAAGCCAAATAACAAGAGAACTAGCTCTGATACCAATTGAAGGACCATGAGGCAACTCTAGAGGGGTGGTAAATAGAGTGTAATGGAATAATCTACCCAATTTTAGATTAACGGAATGAAGGCAGTTGCTAACTAACAGTGTATATAGAGACAGTAAAGTAAAGCAGTAAATTAGAGAGAGAAAGGAAACACAAACACCAAGATGTATACTGGTGTGCCTCTGACAGGACTAGTCCAGTCCCGAGAACTCAAGCTCAGAGTTTCTCCACTATAATCACCAATAGTGAATAACAAGCTTTGATCTGAAGGCTTGCCACTTCTTTACACCACGAGGTTTGATCCAAAGTCTTACAACTTCACATCTTAGAGAGAGAGAGAGAGAGTAACTGATCGAATAAAGCTCTTTTCAACTCAGAAGACTTCTAGACCGAGATCATACTTACCACTAGGAAGGCTAGGGAGTTGCTCTTTAAGGCTTGCAAATTTAAGGCTTGCAAATTTAAGGCTTAGAGATTTGCTCATAATATGATAGAAGATTTAAGAATAGTTGAGTGAGTAAGAATGAGAATTCCAATCCTATTTATAGGTTGTAGGCAAACAAAATTCGGCCAGAATTCGGTCAGGATTTAATTTAAATTTCCAACCGCTGGACCAAAAAATCAGAAGCTATTGAATTGGTTGATTTCATACCAAAAGGGTAACCGAGTTTGGTTCTAGTTCGGCACGAGTTCGGCCCGAGTTCGGTCTTCTAGTATGGTAGACTTTATATGGCCTGATTTGGTGGATATGTTCTTTGGTTTATTTGAGTGGACTAGGTATCTGGTTTATAGGTTCTTGGTTTTGCCAGTACAACTCAGCATACATCAGTCCTAGACACAAATAAATAAAAGATTATATTTGAATATACGTAATACAGACAATATGCAATAACAGTGTTGAGGCTTCAGATTTGACATATTAATGCATGGTTTAGTTAACTATCAAAATCAAGTTGAATGAGACCGGATGGGCCAACAACTGCGGTGTAGGCTGGGCGTTGATCACTATTCGTGACCTCATTCTGGGTGCTGGTCGTGACACATTTTTAGTGGTGGCCTATGCAGGTCCAAGAGTCGCATTAGAGCGATATCGTAGTAGTGTTCACCTAGGGTACTGCTACGAGCATGTTTTAGGATATAGGATATAGGCGGAAAGTATACTCAATCACAACTAGGGAATATTTCCAAATATCTGTTTGTCTATCCTTATCTAATTGAATATTTTCTTTACTTTGAATAAAATATTTTCTTCTTTGATGATATCGTATCATACTCAATATTGATTCCTTTGTTCAATCTATCTTTAGGATGCCGCCGAAGACGCATTTCCAGCGCTCAGGCGCAATATCAGTGAGGTCGGTCACTTCGTCGCCTATAAGGGCAACACTAGCAAATATTGTTCCAGCAGCTACATTCCAGAGGTCCGTTTCACTAATCCAGATGGGCGTTTCTGCAGCAGCTTTCGGAGGTGCTCCACCTCCGGTACAGAGGGTAGTAATGACAGTTTCGAGGGATCTTACATCCCCACCACCCGCAGTTGATCAGACACAAATGTTTGTACTCTTTCAGCAGATGATGGAGGTACATCAACGCTAATCAGAGGTTATAAGGCAGGGCATTGAGAATGCTCACCAGATTGTGCTCGCCTTAGTCGAGAGAATCTCCTTAGTCCAGCCACAAATGACACCACCTAGTGTAACCCACAACAGCCAAGGCCGGGGACTATCGTAGATTTCAAGAGGATGGGGCCGAAGGACTTTAAAGGCACTGAAGGGATTATTTATGATGATGATTGGATAGAAGAAATCGAGCGAAACCTGCGACTGGTACAGATTCCGGAGAGGTTACAGGTAGAAGCCGTAGGAAGTATGATATTTGACATCGCACTGACATAGTTCAAGATGGACCCCAGGATCTCAGTAACAGGACTTACTTGGGAAGCTTTTAAGAAGCTCTTCAAGGAAAAGTTATTTCCAAATGTGGCTCTAACAACTCTAGAGACCCAGTTTCAGTACCTCGTTCAGGAAGGTATGACGGTGGATGAGTATGCGGCAGAGTGTTGCAGATTAGTCCATTTTGTGGAGGGGGAGAACCCCAAAGGAAGGGCCAGGAAGTTCAGGAAGGGCCTGAACAAGGAGATTAAATCACATATTAATGGAGATCCCACCGCTACTTTTGAAGAGATTCTGAGACAGGCACAGCAGGCAGAGGATAATCTAGTGCTTGGCTCCAAGAGGCCAAGGGATATAGGAGGATCCAGTACAAACATGGGTCCAATGAAGCGGCCTCACTTTCAGCAGAAGCATCAGACACACTTCCAACAGCCGAGGCAGCAGTACCCGGGACCAGCTTGAGTGACGGTATAGCAGATGCACCAGATCCAGAGGCTAGTTATTCCTTGCCTATTCTGTAAGAAGTAGGAACACAAATGGTATACTGCAGGATGAGATTGGGCCAGTGCTTATTCTGCGGATCCGGAGACCATCAGTTGAGGGCTTGTCCTAGAGCTCCAGCTCATCCAGCTCAGGGCGGGGCCCAGGCACAGAGAGAACCCGCGAGACCACCAGCGGGACAACAAAGAGGAACTTCCCTACCACTATAACAGTAACAGTTCGCTTAGCACCACCAGCAGCAGAGGGGTGCCCAGCGACAGGGGCGAGCTTTCGCCTTGACCATCAAGGAAGAGGAGCCAGTCGATGATGTTATATCAGGTTCATTCTATCTTGATTCTTTTCTAGTTCATGCTTTATTTGATTCTGGTGCTTCACATAGTTTCATATATGTATCTTTTGCTCTGAAATATCACCTTAAGACTGAACCGTTGGCGAGGAGTTACAAGATCATGATCAGGGGTGGCATTATCCTGGTCAGTAATATTTATAAGGATCGAAGAGTTTCTTTGGGAGACCGAGAGTTGAGCGTGTGTCTACCCGTAATGCCACTTTTGAGCTATGATATAGTACTCGGGATGGATTGGTTGAGTAGGCACTATGCTAGTATCGATTGTCGTAGAGGCAGAGTTTTATTCCAGGCGCTAGGAGAGCCAGAGTTTGAGTTTGTCAGAGGAGCAGTAGAGCAGAGCGAAGGAGACTTCTGTGGAGATATGGTGGAAGAGCAAGAGCCGCCACATGCATTGATTGTAGAGTATATGGACGTCTTTCCGGAGGAGTTACCAGAGTTGCCACCAGACAAAGATGTAGAATTTTTTATAGACTTGGTGCCAAGCGCAGAGCTGATATCACAGCACGTCTATAGAGTGAACAACAGTGAACTGGCAGAGTTGAAGAAGCAGGTGGATGAGTTACAGGACAAGGGCTTCATCCGCTCCAGTTCATCACTTTGGGGTGCTCCGGTATTATTTCTACCGAAGAAGGATGGGTCAGTACGCATGTGTATCGACTACAGGGCACTCAACAATATTACTATCAAGAATAAATATCCGTTGCCACAGATTGACAATTTATTTGATCAGTTGAGCGGAGCAAAGGTATTCTCAAAAATAGACTTGAGGTTGGGGTACCACCAGGTGAAAGTGAATGAGTATATTCCGAAGACAGCTTTCAGGACTCGGTATAGGCTATTTGAGTTCTTGGTGATGCCGTTTGGGTTAAACAATGCCCCGGCGGTATTCATGAACCTGATGAATAAGATGTTTTATCAGCACTTGGATCAGTTTGTGGTAGTATTCATTGATGATATACTGATTTATTCAAAGATCCCGGAGGAGCATGAGAAACACCTGAGGATAGTTCTAGAGACCCTCAGGAAGGAGAAGCTTTATGGCAACCGTTCAAATTG
Organism: Iris macrosiphon; assembly: GCA_036927795.1. NCBI lineage: Eukaryota > Viridiplantae > Streptophyta > Magnoliopsida > Asparagales > Iridaceae > Iris > Iris macrosiphon. Next base: position 62,076,752 of record JAYESA010000004.1, on the reverse strand, counting down.
TGGTTCTTCCTTGATAAGGTTGAATTCCTAGGGCATGTGATTACAGGAGATGGGATATCAGTAGACCCAAAAAAGATTTTAGCAGTTTAGTTATGGTCTACCCTGAGTTCAGTGACAAAGATCATGAGTTTTCTTGGATTGGCAAGGTATTATCGGAGATTTGTTCAGGATTTTTCCAGGACTATGGAGCCGATGACTAGACTAATCAGGAAGGACTTGGAGTTCGTCTTGACTGAGGAGAGTCAGGCTGCTTTTGAGGAGCTAAAGAAGATATTGACTACAGCTCCAATGTTGACATTGTCATCAGGGACAGGAAAATTTTCTATATATAGTGATATATCGGGTAAAGGCTTAGGTTGTGTGTTGCAGCAGAACAGGAAGGTGATTGCCTATGCTTCCAGGCAATTTTACCCATATAAGAAGAATTACCCTACCCATGACTTGGAGTTGGTAGTAGTTATTTTTTATCTTAAACTATGAAAACATTACTTATATGGTGAGCGGGTAGAGATCTTTACAGATCACAAGAGTTTGAAATATGTGTTCACATAAAAAGAGCTCAACATGAGGCAGCGGTGATGGTTGGAGTTGATGAAGGACTTCTATATTTCTTTGCAGTATCATCCGGGGAAGGCCAACATAGTCGCTGATGCCTTGAGTAGGTATCCAGTGACTATGTACTTGACGAGGGACAAATACTTGTTGGCCGATCTTGATAGCTTGAGTATTAAGGTATTAATTCCTGGAGTTGCAGCACAGATGTGGGGACTCCAGGTACAGTCAGAGTTGATGGATCGGATCAAAGTTGCACAGTTCGAGGATGAGTCTTTGAGGAGCATCAGAGCATAGGTCCGAATGGGATTGGCAGAGAACTTCAGTATTATAGATGATGGATCATTGCGGCACAGTACCAGATTGTGTGTGCTAAGTGGAGCATTGTGCGAGAAGGTTCTTCAGGATGTGCATCGATCTCAGTACTCTATGCATCCAGATGCCAACAAGATATATAGGGACATGAGAGAGCATGTTTTGTGGTATGGTATGAAGCGAGAGATAGCTAGCTTCATATCTAGATGTTTGGTATGCTAGCGGCTAAAGGCAGAGAGACATAGGTTAGGTGGATTGCTTCAGCCTTTACCCATTCCAAAGTGGAAGTGCGAACATGTGACGATAGATTTTGTTCCGGGGCTTCTGCGTTCACCATGAGGGAAAGACGCAATTTGGGTCATCGTAGACAGGTTGACCAAATCAGCCCACTTTCTGCCATTCAAAGTGCGTACGTCTACGGAGAAGCTCACAGAGATGTATGTGTGTCAGATAGTCAGATTGCATAGAGTTCCTGTGAGCATAGTCTCGGATCGGGATAGTTACTTCATATCCCAATTCTGGAGTAGTTTGCATGCTAGCTTGCCCACTCAGCTCAAGTTTAGTACTGCAAATCACCCTCAGACAGATGGTAGTCGGAGAGGACTATCCAGACTCTCAAGGATATCCTACGTACTTATGTTTTGGATTTTGGAGGCTCTTGGGAGGATCATCTTCACTTGGTAGAGTTTGCTTACAACAACAACTACCAGGCCAGTATCGAGATATCACCATCTGAGGCATTGTATGGACGGAGATGCCGCACTCCGTTATCGTGGGATGATATTGGTGAGAGATCCTTGTTGGGACCAGAGATAGTCGTGGATGCAGCTGAGAAAGTAAAGCTTATCAGAGATATACTTTGGGTGGCGCAGGAAAGAGCGGCATTGGGCCGATAGCCACCGGAGACCATTGGAGTTTGAGGTATATATTTTGTTCTGTATTACTTGTGATTGCTTATTTTAGTTAGAGTGCTAAGGCTGTGTTTCTTGCTAGATGGGTGATCTGGTGTTCTTAAGGATTTCTCCGATACGGGGCACGATTAGCTTTGGTGGAGGCGGAAAGCTTAGTCCACGGTACATCGGACCCTTCGGTGTTCTTGAGAGGGTCTGTGCGGTGGCCTACAGACTAGACTTGCCGCCTGCATTAGAGGGAGTGCACAACGTATTCCACGTGTTGCAGCTGAGACGGTACGTGGTAGATCCTAGCCATATAATAGACCACTCGGAGATCAAGGTTGGTCCGACTCTCAGCTACCCGGAGCAGCCCGTGGAGATTCTGGATCGCAAGGAGAAGGTGTTGCAAAATCAGACGATTCCTTCGGTGCGCGTCGCATGGATGCATCACTCGCCAAGAGAGAGTACCTGGGAGCGAGAGACCGAGATGAGCGAGTGATATCCTTATATGTTTCAGCCGTGAGGTATAATTCTTCTTGCCTGTATTGATTGTTATTGGTAGTTAGTTTCTTCCTAAATTTCGAGGACAAAATTTTTCTAAGGTAGGTAGGATTGTCATCCTCACTTTTCTAGCTAGGGATAGTTGGGTAATTTGACATAGATAATTAATTTTAGAAATATAATATTGAATATTATTGTATGATTGTATTAATTATTTAATTATATTGAGCTATAAATTAGTTGTGACTTGTATTAATTATTTAGCTAGAGACTTGTGTCATTTATTTTAGTTAGAGAGACTAGCCCAATATTTAGACTTGATATATATGGACCCATTTAGACTTGTCATGACAAATAGTGAACCCAACTTGGACCCAAACCCATTAGTCATTTCCACTCATTAATTAAGGAGAATTAGTTTAATTATAATTAGTTAGAGACTTCCAAATTTACCTTTCCTAATTATTTCTCATAATTTACCATGTAGGAGTAACTTGGACCTTTGCAAGTGACTTGGGGAAGGGGAGAAGAGACCGACTACTATTAGAGGGGGTTCTTCTCTCTCTCTCTCTCCTCTCATTGCATTCATTTTAGATCTAGAATTAGATCCCCAATTTTTTATCATTCCCTCCATTGAATTCTCACTCATTTCACCTCCATTTTCTTCTTAAATTTATCACTCTTGGAGCCTTAGAGCTTGGAGAAGTACGAAGCACAAGGAGGATGAGCTTTAGAGCTAGAGATCGTGTTCAGAATGTGTCCAATTGCATTTTTATTTGGAATCCATCTCCCAATTGGTAATTCCTAAATTTTTCCATTTATTGTAGCTTCTTAATCATGCATTTGACCATTAGAAATGACCCCATGGCATAGGACTACATATAGGAGAAATTTCTAGGCTAATTGGTTATATATTATGAATTCTAGGTAGCAATTTTGTGCATGTTGGGGGAATTGCGAGATTGACACATCAATATTATGTCATGAGACCAATTATATCCAATTAGACTTAGATCGGGGTTATATGACTAGGTACGTGTCCACAAATAGATACGTGTAGGTCGTATCATGATATTTTATGATACGGTGAGACACGAGGCCCAATTTTAGGTGCTTTACATGAATTCTCTTCATTATATGTTATAATAACTTGTAATAGTTGTATATATATATATATATATATATATATATATATATATATATATATATATGACTTGTAGGAATAATCGATTATGAAGAATAAGAAATTTGATACCTCAATGGGTTGAGTATCATAGATATTCTATTTGTGCACTATATATATTTGTTTAAATGTCTAAATATATATATAGATATAGAATCTATGTGTGTATGTATGTATATATATATAGCAGTCAGTGAGTATGAGTTGGTGTCTATAACTGTGTCACTGATTTGGAGTGAGGTTGGGATTGTCTATATGCAGTGACTGTGGTGTGTGAAGTGTTTCAGGTACTGTGCAGTGATGTCGAGGAGTGCATTGGTAGTATAAATGTAGATGGGGGTGGGCAAGTTTCTGATTATGATATCAGTAGGAGTTAGGATGTGTGTTCATCCAGTGTAGATATGTGGAACCTGAGCAATCTACAGCAGGCCCGGGTGCACTAGGTAGATGTGCACAACTGCACAACAGGCTCGGGTGCACTGCTGGAGTAGTATATAATCCAGTTTGATATGGGGGAGTATTAGGGACTGAGTGAATCTGGTCCAAACTTTAGGGCAGTAGCAGCAGATAGTTGGGGTTAGGCTCGAGTACCTGGTTATTTGGGAGTGTAGGCAATGGAGTGGGTTACTTGTTGTGCAACAGCAAGATAGAGTAGGAAGCTTACCTGCAGGTAAGTATCTGAGTAGTGGGTTTCAGTTGGGTTGTCCCTGGGTTGTGTAGGTTCAGGTATTGCTGAAATAGCAGTTATGAGATAGTATAAGTATTGGTTGAGTTTTATGTAGCATTAGGTTGGTGGTTTTGTTGGTGTAGGATTAAGGTATATGGTTCAGTTCAAAACTTGGGAGAGGTCTGATTGCAGTATGGAGTTTAAGGAGTTAACTGATGCATGATTGTATCAGTGGGTGAGCCTCGTGGGTTGGGTTCCAGTGAAGTAGTGTAGCAACAGCAGTAATACCAAGAATAGCAGCAGTATCAGCAAGTTAGGTGAGGAAAGGATAGGTAACAGTGCACTAGAGGTAAAGGGGTTTTTAGTATCAATCTTAAGTTATGGTAACCATGATAGTTAGTGTAGGATGATTATAGTTGAAGTATATAGTGTAGGATTTATGCATATGAGGGTATCAGTTGGGCATAACGGTGTATGTTATGGATTAGTTAAATAAGGTATGGGCTAGTTGCTTGTGGGTGAAATGAGGTATTATCTAGTATTTAGATATCTTAATAACATTAGCTAGTATAATAATACCTTAAGGTAATCACTTAGAAACTCAACCAGGACCTTGTATAACTAGTATTAGCTAGTTAATGATCAATTGAGACCCATTAACTTAGCATGGACTTAGTTAGGTATAAATGGACTTAGAAAAGTATATTTTAGTTCATTTTAGTAATTTATCATTCATTACCCTATTTAACTTAATATTCCTTAAATAGGATTATGTGACACCAGCTTGGGTATCGAGAGACACACCTTGCTCAGGACCAGAGGCGAGTGCATTTCTCTGTTAGTTTTTATTTCATGATAGTGTATATATCACATATTCTAGAACTGTATACTTGATTCTGACACAATGGTTACACGGACTGGTACTATATGGATCCTTTCAGGAGATGTTATCCCTTACCGTGTTCAGCGGGTACTCCTCCACATAAATTTTATCGTGTGTATTGGGTATTGATTTTAGTGTACTTCGTGTTCACACCCTGCTCGTATTCAGTGTGTCCATATTCGTGTTTGTAACGTGTCATGATTGGATCCCTAAGTATTGGTTGGGGATGGAGGAGTAGTAGTTGGTTATATGATAAAGCCCAAGTGTATTCGTGTACATGTCAATTACATATCACACGTGTAATCGAGTTACCATATTGTATTCGTGTTTAACCTAAATCGATCACATAATGAACTTGTACTCTATAGCACATTAGTTAGATTTATCTTTTCTATTTAAATTACAGTTGTTCTATTGCATGTTCTTCATTCCAGTACATTAGCTGTTCACTCTAGTTCACTCTATTTCTGAGGTTTAGTTATCTTATATTCTTTTCTATTATCTGTTATATATGCTCGATTATGTATTTAAAACGACTTTCAGAGGTATGTACTTCGCTCCAATCCTGACTGGATATATTTTTCAGATGATTGGCTTGTACACTAGTGTCCCACCTACTACGGGCCGCAGGACAATGTACTAATAGAGGATACTCCGTTAGAGCATGACCTAGTACCAGAGGCTGAGGAGGCTTAGATTATTTGTTGGACTTGTGTTAGAATTTATTGAGGATATTGGCATATATATATATATATATATATATATATATATATATATATATATATATATATATATATATATATATATATATATATATATATTAGGTTTAAGGATGTATTCTGACTCTTTCCTTCATTTTTCCATCTCGTGCTTATTCCTTCTTAGTTTACATTGTAATTGAGTATAGTTTACCATTATCTTATACCATATTGCTCCTCCGTTTGAAGTTGAGATGACATTGACAGGTACTTTATACATATTGTTTGAGATATTAGATTATGGATGACCCATACAGCGTTCTACCGTCGATGTTGCGGTGTAGGCTGGACGTTGATCACTACTCGTGCCCTCATTCCGGGTGCGGATCGTGACATTTCCTGTAGATAATATTTAGATATTTTTATATAAATAATTTATTTGTGATTGTTTTTCAATCTGACTTTTTCAATAAGCAACCCATAATTCATCCATGCGAAATTAGGCCACTTTCCTCTTTTATAGGATTTATTTATTTATTACTATTTTAATTTCAATGAATCAAATCAAATCTTTGTCATAAATTTATTAATTGATTAGTTGTTAACTTTTAATAACTAAAAACCTAATTAGGAAATAATTTAAACTAATCCTAAACCTACCCATAACCGATCTCCTTCAAACCCGCGGACCCCCCTTCTTCCACCGACCCTTCTCTCTCTCTCTCTCTCTCTCTCTCTCTCTATATATATATATATATATATATATATATATCTTCTCATCTAAAATCCTAACTTTCTCTCCTTCCTCCATCACCCTAGCCGCCACCACCAAGCCGCCGACCCCTCCTCCTCACGTGGACACATACCACCTCCTCCATCCAAGAACCCTAGTTCTTCATCCTTCTCTCTCTAGTAAGTCTCCTTCTTCCTCCAACCTCTCTAATGTGTATGAATGCATGAATAAATATTTGTATATATATAAATAAATAATTTTATATGTGTTTTTAATCCATTGTCATATTTTTTATTGTAGGATTTTATTTTAGAGTTTGCATGTAAAGATTTAAACCCATGAATGCATGTATGCACCCATAGATAGAAACATTGATTAAAACATGTTAATAATCAAGAAATATAATGTTAAATTATTTTTATCCATAATTTTACTGATTATTTCAGAATACTAAATTGTTATTATTTTTGGAATAAATTGCATGTACAATGGGAAGGGTGACCTAGTTTTATGTTTTCTCCAAAATCCCACATCGAACCCTTCTAAAACTTTTTAAATAATTAGTATATAATATAATTAACCTATATTAAATTTAATTTTTAATATTTTTTTGGAAATTTTCTTTTGATTTAAATGATTTTTACGCATAAAAAGTCACCTAGTTGACCTAGTTTTGATGTATGCATGTTGGAGACCCTTGGACCTTGTAAGGACTTGTTCATTGATAGAAACTCCTAAATTTTCTAGATGAAGTATTATTTTTCCAAAAATTATATGTTCTGAAATTATATCAAAAAAATTATATTAATTGATGATTATATTGTCACAACACCCATGTACCACCCCTTTTTGTATCCATACTAGCAAGTTTGATTGCCAACCCTAATAGGATCAACTTGTAGATAGTAAAACCCTAATTATTTTTGTATAGATAAAATAAATAGTATTTATTGTATTTATTACCAATTTTACCATATTTATTCATATTTATTTTCTATTTAAAAAAATTAGAATTCTAGGTATTTTATATAACAAGTTGACCTAGTTTTGACAAAACTTGACCCCGACAATTTCAGACTTAAACTCCGACCAAAAAAAAAAAATATTTTCTACATCTAAAATTATATCACGTTATTTTAATTCTGATTTTTAAGTATTTATTCCAGAATTATCCATTTATCAAATTTTGGTTTTATTGACTTGTCGGTAACTTGTTATGACCTAGTTTTGGATTTTACTTAGTTTTTGACCCATAGAAATTATAGGAGATGAACCTACCACTAAAAATCTTATTTTCTAATAAAAATTTCAGAATTAATATTTTTGATAATTAATATCTTTAAAAAGGATTTTTGGTAATATTTAACGACTAGTAATATTTTGAGGGCTAGTTACTTGCATGTGCAATCAACGTAGAATTAAGAACTAGTTAATAAACTAATTATAACTTGATAGTAAGAGTCTAATTAGTGTAATAATTAATTGTTAGGTGTTCGAGACATTCCTGTGGAGAGCTCCGGACCATAATTGTTGTGCTCGCATCTTGGCTTGGAAGGCAAGTACTTGCTTGTTTGTATTGTGTAGCTTACATATGCCTAGCTCTTTTTATTTTGTTAGCTGTGTGCACGCATCTTAGAGTAGAATACGTACCCGTTGTGTTGTGAAGATATGTGGTATCTTCTGACCTGACACTGTTTCAAACACATTCACTGAGTGAGTGAGTGCATGAACTGGCATGTTGACTGACCATCGGTACGTGAGTTCGCATCTTGTATTAGTTGTTGGTGTTAGTTTGAGTTCTAGATTTTTATTGACGTCATTGCATTCTGTCTGCACCGAGTATACGGTTCGGATAGTTCATTGGGAAGGGAGAATCTGTAAGTGAGCGTATGGGATTTTGGTTTCTTACTGTGCTGTAAAAATGATGCAACTATGTAACCCATGAGTTCTACGAAACGCCTGGTGGGACGACTGTTCTTCTATTTCTCCTCTCTCATGTGCCATTAGAGATGTCTCGAGTGCACATCATATAGATGGTTTAATTACCCTATTTATTGTTTACTGTTTTACTTTTATGCATGTTAATTTCTTGTGTACTTGTTATGTCTCTCTAAGGACCAGGCACCTTTTTCAGATTCTGACGAGCACTTATACCCGACATATTACGGAGTTGGAGATTTTGTAGACGAGGACTTTGAGGTGGAGCCACATGAGTTTCCTTGAGCATTCATTCATGGACGAAAGTCGCTTAGTATATTTGGTATCTTTATCTAGTTAGCTAACACCCGAACTATTTCTGTATTGCTTAGTTGTATTTTTTTAGTATTCTTTTGTACTCATTTTTGTGGATTATTCTTCACTAGATATTCTTTTGTATAGGATTCTGAGACTTATTCTATTTCATTCAGTTTTCTATTCTGTGATATTTTGTCGATAAGACTAGACTTTACCTGCCTGTGATATTGAGTCTTAGTTATATTTTATGGCGTACCACGACTGGTTAGGTCCTTTAAATTAGGTTTCTATACTTGTTCGTACAGCTGGCATGTATATGTATACCTGCTCATATATATTTTGGGACTGGGACGTGACAATAACCCATGTCATGCAGGTCTTCTTAGGCTTTGCCAACCTTCAAGAAGCGTCGCCCTCAAAGGGCATTTCCTCAAAGGCTTGCTGGTCGAAGCATACAACCAGCATCCTCTGGGTTAAACCCAACTTCGACGTGTCAGACTGTGTTACAACCTACTCATTAGAGGAGAAGCATGTCCCCAGCAGAGTCGCCACCTTGTTTGCCATGTAAATTTAGTTTGGAAAAACTTTTGTTTAACAACAAACAAAAAAGTACAAAGAAATCCTAGACAGAAAATCTAAGTACAATATTTTTTATCTAGATAATGTGACGATGGAGATCGAGTACTGTAGTAAAACTTTTTTTCGTTGACTGTCCAACGAGTGAATTAGGGATGCTTTTTTCTCCTCTCTCTCTTGAGCCTGTGTGTACGTATAGAGCTCGCTTGGATGGGTATAGTCTCTGAAGTAGAAAAAGCCATCCAGCCATTGGAACGTCTAAGTTGCTCCCATTTATAGCCACCATGTTGATGGGCTCTAGGTATCGTATGTGATTCTGTTTGGTAGCTGCAAGGGGGCGCTTTCAATAGAATACGGTTGCAACTGTAGGCGTATATGATGGGCAGGCTGCCATATTTTTTTATCCTTAAACGGATGTAGTTGGCTATAGGCCGAGCTGCCATGTGGACGTTTGTGGGTATTTATTGCCTTTTATTTGCGTGACTTGGTCAGCTTGACACGTGGTCCGCATTTAGTTGGAGAGAATCACTTCAGTCACAACAGAAAGATTTTATCTCAGGGAACCCTGCCACGTTTGACGCATATGGCTATAGATGCATGGAAAACCTGGTGTCTGGAACGCTTGGGGCCAGAGAAGCATGGAACGTATAGAGTTTGGGACGAATAGTACTAGAGTCACATCGAACGCATAGAGTCTGGGATGCATGGGGCCAGAGTTGCATGGAACGCATAGAGTCTAGAACGCATGGGGCCAGAGACACATGGAACGCACGGAGTCTGGGACGCATGTGGCTTCGTACATATGACGCTGCATGCCAGTCAGAAGTCATTATTAGTCTGACGAGAGCTTCTTGTCGCTTAGTTTGCCCACATCTTTCTGTTGGCCCATCCGGTCTCTGTCAAATTGATTTTGATAGTTAACTAAACCATGCAAACACTAGTATTTGGCACGAAAGTGAAGCTAGTGATTCCGAAGAAGAGAATCCTCGAGAAGAAGCAAACATATGCTTCATAGCGTTAGCTGATCAGGTAACGGATAACAACTCTTATGATGATTTTACTTTTGATGAACCAGGTAATGCCTTTAGTGATCTGCTTATTGATTTTAGGAAAGTTAGAAATAAGTACAAGCATGCTAAGAAAGATGTTCAAGAATGTTAAACTGAAATAGAGAGACTAATATCTCTACTAAGTGAAGTAAAGGATACCTCAAACGATTCAGACGAGAATTCTAGACTTAAGCTTAACCTCTACGAGGCACTTGCCAGCCTTGACAAGCGCTCTCAGGAGAACACTAAACTTAAGGAAGAACTCAAATTTGAAAAGAAGAAGTATTCCATTGCTACACATAGAATAGATGATCTCACTACTAAATATGATCAAGTATATGCTACCTCTAAAAAGTTATAGATTAGATTGGGTAAACAGGTCAAACAAACCTCCACCCAACCTAACACGAGATACGTAGCAAGACAAAAGAAAACTCATAGTTATGCTCCTACGTACATGCATAAAAGTTCATGCAATCATCATGCACATAGAATCAAACACAATCATGCATTCTATTATAGATATCCACGAAGACCACAAAGAAATGTCAAATACAATCATGCATTCTGTCCACATAGACCACAAGGAACTGCTTCACACAATCATATATATTATGCTAAACCATGCATCAATCACACAGCTATATGTCACTACTGTGGTAAGAAAGGACATATATCTAGATTTTGTAAAACAAAGAAATTAGTATATATGAATGTTTATACATGGGTACCAAAAACTAACACAGCAGGACCCTCAAGGAAATGGGTACCAAGGATTACATCTATAACTCGTTTTGTAGGTGGACCAACCCTCTCATGATAGAAGCAAGTAGATTCTCAATAGTAGTTTTTTACGACAAATGACTGGTGATGCTAACCTATTTGTAACGCTATCGATGAAGAAAAGAGGTTATGTCTTCTTCGACAATAACCTCAGAGGATAAATTATTGGTAATGGTAATGGTAATATATGTGTTCCTCCCTATCCTATCATAAAAAATTTCTGTCTAGTAACAGAATTAAAACACAACCTACTCAGCATCAGTCATCTAGCTGACCATGGTTATGGTATTAACTTCGTTAAAAACAAATATTCTATTTATGAAAGATCCACTGGTAAGGTTATCTTTGAAGGGATCAGGGAAGACAATATATATTTTTTCTATCTTGCAAAAGATACTGACAATGCAGGCAAATGTCTATACTCCAACAAAGATGACAACTGGCTATGGCATATGCGTCAAGGACACGCAAACATGGACACTATTGCAAGACTATCTACAAAGAAACTCGTAAGAGGCTTACTAGAGATTACTTTCAAGAAAAATATAGTATGTGCTGACTGTAAAAAGAACAAAGCTACTAAATCTTATTTTAAATCAATCAACTCTGTAAGTACTTCTAGACCTCTCCAACTCTTGCATATAGACTTGTTTTGACCCAGTAGAGTCGTCAGTCTTGTCGGTAAGCTTTATACTTATGTTATTTTTCTAGATACACATGGATTTATTTTCCTGCAAATAAAAATGAAGCATTTTCTGAATTTGTCACATTTTGCAAAAAGGTTCAAAACAAAAAAGGTTTCATGATTACTCGTATCTGAAGTGAGCATGGAGGCGAATTCGAAAATAGTGATTTCAAAATATTTTGCAATAAAAATAGTTTTTTTCATGAATTTTCTTGTCTTAGAACTCTACAACAAAATAGTGTTGTTGAGCGAAAGAATAGAACTCTTGGCGATATGGCTAGAGTCATGTTAAATCAGTATAACCTTCCGAAATATTTTTGGGCAGAAGCTGTAAGTACTTCATGCCATATTTTGAATAGGGTGCTTATTAGACCTATATCAAAGAAACCCCCCTATGAACTTTGGTTTGGTAAAATCCCACAATTAGTTATTTTAAAAAAATTGGCTGCAAATATTTTTTAGAAAAATTTGACTCCAAGGCCGATGAAGGTATTTTTCTAGGTTATGCCGCCAAAAGTAAAGGATTTAGAGTATTAAACAAAATCTCATTGACTGTTGAAGAATCAATCAATATTATATTTGATGAATACAACACTCAAGCACTAAACTAAAGCGACGATGAAGGTAGTCAACCCACAACCAATAAGACATCAGAAGATTCAAACAATACAAGTCATCCGGAAAGTCTGCGAAGGAGACTAAAGTTCTCCACAGATTATCCTGAGGACTTGGTAATAGGTAATGTATTGAAAGGTGTAAGTACACGTTACTCAAATGGAGATATCATTGCAAATATTGCTTTTATTTCTCAAGTAGAACCTAAAAATGCTGATGAAGCTTTTGTTGATAAATTTTAAATTTCTGCTATGCAAGAGGAACTCAACCAATTTAAACGCAATCAAGTTTAGGAACTTGTTCCTAAACCTAATGATTATTCGATCATTGGTACTAAATGGATTTTTCAAAATAAATTAAATGAGGATGGTTCAGTTACATGTCACAAAGCACGTCTTGTAGCTCAAGGATATAACCAAGAAGAAGGTATCGACTATGATGAGACTTATGCTCCTATTGCTAGACTTGAATCTATCCGAATGCTTTGCGATTTTGCTAGTTTTCATAACTTTAAACTTTTTCAAATGGATGTTAAAAGTGCTTTTCTAAATGGTGTTATGAAAGAAAATATTTTCGTTAAACAACCCCCTGGTTTTGAAGATTTCAAATACCCTGACCACGTATTCAAGTTAGGAAAGGCTCTATACGGACTCAAACAAGCCCCTCGTGCTTGGTATGAACATCTTAGCCTCTTTCTACTTGGAAATAATTTTTCAAAAGGAAAAATCGATACTACCCTTTTTATAAAAACTTCTGCTGATTCTTTATTATTAGTGCAAATATATGTTGATGATATCATATTTGGATCTACTAATGAGATGTTATATAACGAGTTTGCTAAGTGTATGCATAGTGAATTTGAGATGAGCATGATGGGAGAACAGACTTTCTTCCTAGGATTGCAAATCAAGCAAGATTCACAAGAAACTTTTATCCATCTGGCTAAGTACACGAAGGATTTGCTCAAAAAGTTTGACATGGACAATGCAAAGCCTATCGGAACTCCAATGGCAACATCCACCAAGCCTTACCTTGATGAAAGCAGTAAACCAACAGACATACGTAAGTATCGAGGTATGATTGGTAGTTTATTATATCTAACTGCTAGTCATTCAGACATTATGTTTGTTGTATGTCTTTGTGCTAGATATCAGGCTAATCCTAAGAAATCATATTTATGCGCAGTTAAGCATATCCTCAAATACCTTAAAGGGACTTTGACGGCAGACTTATAGTATCCTAAAACCACGTCCTTTGATCTTGCTGGTTACTCGGATGCTGATTTTGCTTGATGCAAAGTCAATCAAAAAAGTACCAGCGACATGTGTCATTTCCTAGGAAAGTCTTTAGTCTCCTGGTTTAGCAAAAAATAAAATTTTGTTGCATTATCAACAACTGAGGCAGAGTATATCGCCACAGGACGTTGTTGTGCTCAAATTTTGTGGATGAAGCAAACCCTAGAAGACTTCAATCCGTACTATAAGAACATTCATATATTTTTTGATAACACAAGCACCATTAAGCTCACCAAAAACTAGTATGTCACTCATGCACTAAGCACATTGAAATCCATCATCATTTTTTAAGGGATCATCAATCACACGGAGATATTTGTTTAGAATATGTGGACACAGAACATCAATTAGAAGACATCTTTACTAAACTTTTAGCTGAAGATCGATTCAACTTTATCCGTCGAGAATTAGGTCTTTTGGATTCTGGTAAAATATAATAATCATAAGATGCTTTACAAATTTTTTGTCACATTTTTCAAAGTTTTGAAAATTTTGGATACAAGCCGAAAGGGCCCTTCTGTCAACAAGGTGTAACTAACCTAAGCGATACGGTATTTAAGTGTCTTTGGACCACCGCTAGCTGGAATTCGGTCCCAACAGCTACTCCGAGATGATTTAAACTCTTAAAAATGTACGATTTAAGTTTAGCACTTATTGTTTTGTATTTATATCGAGTTAAGAAAGGCATAATATCGATCAAAGTTATATTGAGATTCTGGAAATATATATCAACAGAATTTGGACCGAACTCGGGCCGAGCTCAGACCGAACTCGGTTAGTTTAATTCTAGAATATGTTGTCATTTAATTCTCTTCCTAATTTAGATTTTTGCTACTTTATATATTGATTATTTTGCTGCTCATTGATTTAGACCAACGAAAATCTTTTCTCCTCCACAAATAACCTTAGTATTTTCCTCCTACATCCTCTCCCAATGGCCCCTAAAAGGAAACACTATTTCTTTTTCAACTCTCTTTTCTGTCCTATTATGCCAAACATAGGTAATTCGATGGTTTCACTTTTCGAAGCCTTGAAATTCAAATGATTGGTTTAATTATTTCTCTAAAAGACACATTTATTTTGGCCATCCTATTGATTTTACTTCTCAACACAAAGACTATCTACCTACTTTTCAGAAACTTCAACTTGAAGCATTTATTCCAACCCGTACCAACATTTACACCAATGCTATTCAAATATTCTATTATAATTTAACATATGAATATGATACTATTTCATCTAGAGTTCAGGGCATTCTAATTGAATTCGATGCAGATGACTTGGGTAAAATCCTATGCATTCCCGCTGATGGACAACCCTTAGTCAACATCACACAAGTTTAATTTGATCATGACTTAACCCTAGATTCTTTCAAGAATATTCTTTGTCACCCTCTTGAATGTCCACCTGGTAAATTTTATGCTAGATAATTGAATGGTCACTTCTTTGAAATGCGTTCGCATTATCTTTTCAACTTTTCTACTTAAGAAGACTTACTTTGATGAGGTCACTTATCTAGAAATGTCAGCTTTATATTATTTATATTTCGGCATTAACTTTAATGTTCCACAGACCATCTTATCTTAAATGGTTCAATGTCGCAAGAAAGGACGTCAACTACTATACGCTATGTACTTGCCAACCATTTTTAGCTATTTCGATATTCCTTTGGATACTTTCCCAAATCTTAAGGAACCTTTATACCTCAATCGAATTTGGAGAATTGAGCCAACTATGCTTTACCTTATAACTCATCATCAAACTCCAACACTCATCATGTTGATTCCGTCCCTCCTGTTCATGACCAACCGCAAACCTTAGAGTCTATTTTCACTCTTTTGCGTGATCGCCTCCACCAAGAAGACATACACAATCGTGCTACTTGTGGCGCTCCGTTCCCCCGGTGCGGGGAGCACGGCTAAGAAATACAAGATGGTATCGTTCGATCGGGATAGATTGAAACAAGAACTCGTCCTCGTTATGGATTTGCTTCTTCGGAATCGATTCCCATATTCATTGGACCGTGCCCCGGGATTGACTTAGCGGCAGAGTCAGGAGGGACTCTTCGCTATTATCTTTTGTTGCCTCGGATTTCGATGTCGTTTGTTGCTTTCGTGCTTTGAGTTGGTTTTCGGATTTGCTTGTTTTCTTTGAACGGTTTCGATGGATTTCATTGTTTTCGTTCGTTGAACTGCATTTCAATTCCGAGTATGGAAAGAGAGGAAGAGGTATTGATCGAGCTGTTCGTGATGCAGGTGAACGAGCAGTAGGCGGCTTACGAGCGGAGTCTTGAAGTGCCTCTTTCCTTCTCCCTTCCAACCAACTAAGTGAGTGGCTACCATCTCGATTAGCTAGCCCTGCTTCCAAGTCTTTACACCTAAAATCTTGCATTCTTCTTTGCCCCGATCAAGCGATACCAAATAATAACTAAAAGATGCTAAGATAAATAGGAATAGACTTGGACGGTTAAGCTTGTCAACTAGACTTGTGAACGGTTATCTTATTGTATGCTAGTTCGTTCAAATGTTCATCATATGCTTCAATTTTAGTTAGAATGTATCTTCTTCTATAATTTGTACTATGTATAGAACATGCCATGCTATGCGAATAATTGTTCAGGGAGGCTATGCAAAATGAATCATGCAATACTGCTTGTCGTGTACTCGTGTTGCCTCAACTGCATAAATTGTAACTTGATAAACGTGTTCGATCACGGACAACTTGTGCACAAGGTCATTGGTTCCTGCGGATGGTCGCTAGGGCACTGGCACCGATCCGATCCGGACGGAACTTTACGATAGTCTCTCGAGCGGGTGGAATGGCATGCTTCGCCTCGAGTTCCTAGCGTTGCATACCACTCTCACCCAAGACTATAACCCGTCCATTATGGCATCACGCCAGTGATCCTCGTGTATATATAACCCTGTTGCAAACTAACTTGTGTCTTCGTAGCAGGGAAGGCATGGTAAGTATTGTGCAGGTGGTTCAGACGGACAGGTAAAAGTCACCAAACGGTGACAAGTTTATTTCAGTAAATTTTATATGCTGCTTACTTGTAAATGAACTAAGACAAGATAGAAACCCACAAAAATATGTATGCTTTATTAAAATAATGTGTTGATTGGTAAAGTTCGGTTAGCTCGCCTTCACCAGTATGTTTCGACATACTGACCCTCGTTGAAACAGGTTCCCCGCACTAAGGCGAACCGAGCGAGGAGCCGAAGTCGTCTTTCCCGATCCAGTCCAGCTGTAGGCGCATCCTCTGATCGCTCCGTATTTTGAAGTACTCGAAAAGAAGGAGCTTGCAACTCTATACACAATGCAGCTCCGTGGCAAAGCCGTCCTCCAGCCCGGAGGTCCTTATCATTTTGAAATTTAGTAAAGGGATGTAATGTACAGGACTGTTATCTCATTTTGAGTCAACACTTTTGTAAGCCCGTGCGACAAATTAGCTGACTCGTTCAAGAGTTTGTAATATATGTTCATTATCAATAAAGAGAACTTTTCCATATTTTAAATCTGTGTTTTAATTTATCTGCGTACTCTGAATATGTGCTCGTTATGCAAAACATTAAAGCCTTGTGCGGGCACAACCCCAGGCCCGTACGGCGGTCACGATTCATGGGACGCCCCAACGATTCCAAGGAATCGGGTCATGACATAATGGTATCAGAGCACAGATTCAAGTTCCTTAGACTCTCGTACTGAAAAAGTTCCTTTAACGATCAAATTCCTGTGCGAACTCTTGAACTCGCTAGGCCAAAATAAGATACGTTCATGCAATAAGTCCATAATACATTATGATCCTAATGTAATTTACCTTCTTTTGAAGGAATGGCACCAGCGCAATCTGCAGCGCTAGCACCGGACGAAACGCAAGGCCAAGAAAGTAGTTCGGGCACTTCGGGAAGCTCTCGGAGCCAGCGAGGCGTATCTCAAGTCGATCCGCTTGAGCGGGTGATGCTAATGTTAGAAGCACAATGACAAAGAGATGATGCTCGCCAAGCCAAGTTCGAAAGCAATCTAGAGACCCGATTCTCAGTCCAACAGAAGCAGGTAGATGCCTTGCAACAGATCTTTCAGACTTTGGCTTCCAACCATTCTGCTGCAACAGCAACGACTCTGGTGGAACAGCCCGTGCTTGAAGTTGAGACGTCGTAGATTCCAAGGCCGAGGGAAGTGACTGCCTTCGACTTTGGCCACTTCAAGAAAGTCTGCAACACCCCATTCAACGGGACTGAGGAACCAATTGTGGCTCTAGATTGGTTGGCCGAACTTGAGGACCACTTCGCTCTGCTAGTGATCCCCGAAAAGAAGTGCGCCGCCTGTACGCAACTACAGCTCCGCCTCAACGCGCACGATTGGTAGGACGTGCATCGACGATCTCTCCAATTTGACCATGGAGAGGAGGCGATCTCGTGGACGACTTTTTGTGCCGCATTTGAAGAGGAGTTTATACCCCCTCCAGTACAACGTCAGATGGAGAACGAGTTCGTGCAACTGAGGCAAGACAGCATGACAATTAAACAGTACTCCGCCGAATTCAACCGACTCTCCAAATTCGCTAGGGCCTATTTACCTTATGCAGTGAGTAGAGCCAGAAGGTTTGAAGGCGGTTTGTGCCCTGCCATCCATGTGCACATGGTCGTTAATCATTATGGGATAATACGTGAAGTCATGAATCACGCTCTATCTCTTGAATCGCTGTATCCTCACGTTTCTGCCGACGCTGTGCATACCTACAATCACAAACGCCAAAGCAACGAGAGAGAAAACAACGCTGCAAAGAATCACAATGACGGTGGGAAGCAAAAAGCAAATTCAAACCAAACATGTAACTTCTGCAGGCGGTCGGGTCACACGGCCGATAAATGTCGCAAAAGGCTTGGGTTATGCTTAGTATGCGGTGAATCAGACCATAAGATAAATGAGTGTCCACGCTCGACTCATCGCCGCCCCCAACAAAATAATCCCTAACGGTTGGTTCTGCTCCTAAGTTTCGAGGACGAAACTTCCAATTAGTTGGGTAGGGTGTGGCGCCCCATTCCCCCGGTGCGGGGAGCGCGGCTAAGAAATACAAGATGGTATCGTTCAATCGGGATAGATTAAAACAAGAACTCATCCTCGTTATGGATTTGCTTCTTCGAAATTGATTCCCATATTCAGTGGACCGTGCCCCGGGATCGACTTAGCTTCAGAGTCAGGAGGGACCTCTCCGCTGTTATCTTTTGTTGCCTCGGATTTCGATGTCGCTTGTTGCTTTCGTGCTTTGAGTTAGTTTTTGGATTTGCTTGTTTTCCTTGAACGATTTTGATGGATTTCATTATTTTCGTTCGTTAAACTGCATTTCAATTCCGAGTATGGAAAGAAAGGAAGAGGTATTGATCGAGCTGTTCGTGATGCAGGTGAACGAGTAGTAGGCGACTTACGAGCGGAGTCTTGAAATGCCTCTTTCCTTCTCCCTTCCAACCAACTAAGTGAGTGGCTACCAACCCGATTAGCTAGCCCTGCTTCCAAGTCTTCACACCTAAAATCTTGCATTCTTCTTTGCCCCGATCAAGCGATACCAAATAATAACTAAAAGATGCTAAGATAAATAGGAATAGACTTGGACGGTTAAGCTTGTCAACTAGACTTGTGAACGGTTATCTTATTGTATGCTGGTTCGTTCAAATGTTCATCATATGCTTCAATTTTAGTTAGAATGTATTTTCTTTTATAAATTGTGCTATGTATAGAACATGCCATGCTATGTGAATAATTGTTCAGGGAGGCTATGCAAAATGAATCATGCAATACTGCTTGTCATGTACTCGTGTTGCCTCAACTGCATGAATTGTAACTTGATAAACGTGTTCGATCACGAAAAACTTGTGCACAAGGTCATTGGTTCTTGCGGACGGTCGCTGGGGCACTGGCACCGATCCGATTCGGACGGAACTTCACGATAGTCTCTCGAGCGGGTGGAATGACATGCTTTGCCTCGAGTTCCTAGCGTTACATACCACTCTCACCCAAGACTATAACCCGTCCATTATGGAAACAAACCAGTGATCCTCGTGTATATTTAAACCTGTTGCAAACTAACTTGTGTCTTCTTGGCAGGGAAGGCATGGTAAGTATTGTGCAGGTGGTTCAGACGGACAGGTAAAAGTCACCAAATGGTGACAAGTTCATTTCATTAAATTCTATATGTTGCTTACTTGTAAATGAACAAAGGCAAGATAGAAACCCACAAAAATATGCATGCTTTATTAAAACAACATATTGATTAGTAAAGTTCGGTTAGCTCGCCTTCACCAGTATGTTTCGACATACTGACCCTCGTTGAAACAGGTTTCCCGCACTAAGGCGAACCGAGCGAGGAGCCGAAGTCGTCTTTCCCGATCTAGTCCATCTGTAGGCGCATCCTCTGATCGCTCCGCATTTTGAAGTACTCGAAAAGAAGGAGCTTGCAACTCTATACACAATGCAGCTCCGTGGCAAAGTCGTCCTCCAGCCCGGAGGTCCTTATCATTTTGAAGTTTAGTAAAGGGATGTAATGTACAAGACTGCTATCTCATTTTGATTCAACACTTTTGTAAGCCCGTGCGACAAATTAGCTGACTCGTTCAAGAGTTTGTAATAGATGTTCATTATCAATAAAGATAACTTTTCCATATTTTAAATCTGTGTTTCAATTTATCTGCGTACTCTGATTATGTGCTCGTTATGCAAAACATTAAAGCATTGTGCGGGCGCAACCCCAGGCCTGCACGGCGGTCACAATTCGGGGGACGCCCCAACGATTCCAAGGAATTGGGTCGTGACACTACTGATCATCGCCAAACTCTTCAGACTCAGGCTCTTGGCAATACTTTGATAGACATTCAGTACAACCTATCGAAGCACTCAGCCGGACCTTTTTCGATTCTTTGAAATCCAAATCAACAAGGATTTCGTATTGATCACCCATATATTCATCGACATTTGGATCCAGCTGATGCCTTCTTTGATCCAAACAAAATACTTGAACCAGATGATGAAGATGAAGAAAATGATAACTCGTTACTCAATTGAATTGAATATTAAAAAGTTTACTTTGGGATGTTCTACTATGATGTTTCCATTACACATCCACTTATGTATATTTTCTTTCAAATAAATAAAAGTTTAAATGTAAAAAAAAAATTGTCATTATATATATTATCCTGTATACTCAGTACTCTCTTTTTTTTGTCATCTCACCGATTTCGGGGGAGCATACATTTTGATCAAATGACAACGGGGGGTAAGAATACATGATACGAGCATACAAGACGATACTTGACAGACGTTGTCTTCAGCAGATCAACTGATCCACAGTTACGGGGGAGCCTTGCATATCAAAGACTTGCAGTATCATTCATAGTTTATCAATTATCAAAATGGAAGAGATTGTTGGACCATCTGGTCTCAGTCAACTTGATTTTGATAGTTAACTAAACCATGCATTGATATGTCGCATCTGAAGTCTCGACATTGTTATTACATGTCGTCTGTATTGCGTCTATTTAAATGTAATATTTTATTTATTTGAGTCAGACTGATGTACACTGAGTCGTACTGGCAAAACCAAGAACCTATAAACTAGATACCTAGTCCACTCAAATAAACCAAAGAAACTATCCAACAAATCCGGCCATATTCATTTACAAAGTCTACCATACTAGGAGACCGAACTCGGGCCGAACTCGTGTCGAACTCGTGTCGAACTCGGACCGAACTCGGTTACCCTTTTGATATAAAATCAGCCAGTTCAATAGCTACTGGTTTCTTGGCCCAACGGTTGACCGAATTATGTTTGCCTACAACCTATAAATAGGATTGAAATTCTCATTCTTACTCAAAAACAACTAACTCAACTATTCTTAAGTCTTCTATCCTATTATGAGCAAAACTCTAAGCTTTAACTTTTTTATCCCAAAGAGCAACTCCCTAGCCTTCCTAGTGCCAAGTGCGATCTCGGTCTAGAAGTCTTCTGAGTTATAAAGAGCTTTATTCGATCAGTTACTCTCTCTCTCTCTCTCTCTCTCTCTCTCTCTAAGCTGTAAAGTTGCGAGACTTCGGATCAAAAATCGTGGTGTAAAGAAGTGGCAAGCCTTCGGATTAAAGCTCGTGATTCACTAATGGTGATTATAGTAGAGAAACTCCGAGCTTGATTTCTCGGGACTGGACTATTCCTCTCAGAGGGAAACCAGTATACATCTTGGTGTTTGCGTTTGCTTTCTCTCTCTACTTTATTGCTTTACTTTACTGTCTTTATATACACTGTTAGCTAGCAACTATCTTAATTCTGATAATCTAAAATAGGGTAGATTATTCCGCTACACTCTATTCACCACCCCCCCTCTAGAGTTGCCTCACGGTCCTTCACTTTCGAAGTGTCCAAAAAATCTTTTTTGTTATAATTCTGTGTCAAACATAATCTTTGTGTCATGCCTTTATGTGGCCAATATTTGGGGCGCATGGATGCTGCTTTTTCTTGGTCGCCTGATCATTCTGCGGCCTGATTTCTTCTGAGTCGATCTTGGGGCGTATTGTAGTTGGACCCATGGATCCAGATTTTTTATGCTTCTACATAGGATTGGCAATCTCTCCAAAGATATTAATATGGAAAAAAAAGCACCTGCTACATCTGAAACAAGTTCCTTCTACTATTGACACTTTAAATAAGGAGAAATTAGTTAGCCTACTTCTCAACAAACTCCTCCATCAACAAGAGTTGTATTGGAAGCAAAGATCGTGTAATTCATGGATTAAAGACGGTGATAGAAATACCAAGTTCTTTCATTTATCGGCACTCAATAGGAGGCGACGAAACACTATTTCCAGCCTAAAGTAGGAGAACGAAGAACATACCACAGACCCTGATGAAATCATAAGTATTCTGGAGGATCATTTCAAGTTTCTTTTTCAACTTACCAACACTATTTCGATCCCATCTTGGGTGATTCAACGACTTCCTAGGATTGATAAAGATGACAATGAAATAATCATAGCTATGCCAACCTCGGAAGAAATAAAATAAAATTTTCACCAAAATGTATCCCTCTATGTCTACGGGACTGGATAGATTTCCTGCCCTATTTTACCAGAAATACTGGGACATTGTTGGAGATGAAGTTACTGCTCTCATTCAGAATTTTTTCAACTCAGGTATTATGCCTTCCCCTCTAAACCATACTTTCATTACACTCATTCCCAAGATTACTAATCCCTGAACCCCATCTGATTTTCGACCAATCTAATTATGCAATGTCATATGCAATATTATCATAAAAATCCTTGCCAATAGGATACATTTTTTCCTCCCCAACCTTATCAATCCCTTCCAAATGTTTTTGTACCTGGTAGGCAAATTTTTGACAATGTTATCATAGAACAAGAGTTAATCCATACTATTTCTAAATACAGGCCCATGCATAGCGCCTTTGCACTCAAAATCAACATGGTTAAAGCCTATGATCGCTTGAGTTGGGACATGATTAGTTATACTCTTAATGGCTTTGGATTTCATGGAAAAGTTCATGATTTGATTATGCAATGTGTATCTTCATTTTTTTTTCTATACTTATCAATGGCTCACCCTCTAATTCTTTTACTTCTCACCGTGGGATATGATAAGGATGCCTGTTGTCTCATTACCTCTTCATTTTATGTACTGAAATCCTTTAAATTCAGATCTCTAACATGGATCATTCCTCCCTTTACAACCCTCTCAGAGTATCTAAAACATCCAAAGCTTACACTCATTTATTTTTTTGGATGATATCCTTTTTGTTTTAAGACTGTTTTATCAAGAACTTTGTTTTTCATTATATCTTTTCTCAAAGACTTTGAACGTATGTCAGGACAACAAATCAACTACCATAAATCTTTAATTTATTTCTCAAATAGCTTGGATGTATTTATGCGACGAGTGTATCTGGATAATCTCCAAGTTCCTCTTATGAATAAAAGCGATACTTATCTTGGCCACAAACTCCTCCTCTCTAAGAATTGTAATAGTACCCACACCAAGATTGTTAATTCCAGCTTATCCAAACTGGGAGGATGGAAAGGTAAATGTCTCTCTCATGCTGGAAGAACCGTTCTTATCAAATCCATTCAGTTGTCACTACCTATCTATTTCCTATCATCATATCTTCTCCCTAAATAGATTACCAAGTATCTTAATCGGCACAAATGTCAATTCTGGTGGGGAGATTCAGAGAGCAATAAAAAGTTACACTTTGCTGCTTGGTTGATCTTCACTTCCCCTAAAGATCGAGGAGGTCTTGGTATTAGAAATCCAGAGATTGTCAATTTAGCTTTAGTTACTAAACTGGCTTGGCGCTTACTCACTAATCCAGATTCTGAATAGGCTATACTTTTGAAAAACATACCTAAAAGATGGCAGATTCTGGTCTGTTAGACAATCTCCCACTTCCTCTTGTATTTGGACGAGTATATTGCATTGCAGGTCGTTCCTCAAGAATAATGTGTATTGGTCTATTGGGAATGGAACCTCCATCAATATTTGGACTGAACCTTGGGTGTCAATCTACCTTCTTATAGAGTTTATAGCTATGAAGGAGCTAACCAGCGGGTTAAGATGGTTAGTGAACTGATCCAACAAGATGACCATCAATGGGACACGAATCTATTATACAGTTTATTTCCTGTCAATGAAGCAAGTGACATTGCCCAAATCCGTCTCGACCCTTTAGCTCTGAAGACAGACTTGTTTGGAGACACACTCCTACAATAATTCTTAATTCAAAGTCGGTTTATCGGATGGTCCATGATAGCATTCAGCCAGGCCAATCTCTTTCCGATACTGACTTCACAAAATGGACAGGACTATGAAAATTTAATCACATCTGTTCCAGAGTCTTCATGTTCATCTGGAGAGCACTTAGTAACGCATTACCAATGAGGGATAATATACACCGATAACTACTTCACACTAATCCAATATGCCCATTATGCAAGGTATATTCTGAAACCACATATCACATTTTCTCTTTTGTTCTATTTTAGGTGTTATATGGGATCATTGCTACCATTCACTTCAAAGCATTACCCTAATTCTACGATCCAAACCTCCATCCAAGCCTTGCTTATTGAGGGTGACCAAGACAACATCTCCGAGAGCTTCTATCTAATGTGGAGTGTATGGAAAGTAAGAAATAGTGTCATCTTTAATAACTCTACCTTCAGAATATAATCCATTATCCAAGCTGCATCTAGAATGCTTGATAAATATGGAAACAGGTCATATTCCCATGCTAGAATCCCTATCCAAACAATTATCTCTCAACCAAAAAATTTGTGGCAGCCTCCTCCATATGGTTACTGGAAAGCTAACTTTGATGGCACCTACTTTGATGAAAACATGAGTGGGGCAGCTATTCTTAGGGATTGTGAAGGCAGATTCCAAGATGCTATAACCACTCATCAAATTGGAGGTTCTCCACTGGAGGCAGAAGGGGTCGCTCTTCGACTGGCTATGGATCTATGCAGAAACAAAAATTGTTCAAATGTCATTTTTAAGGGAGACTACCAAGCATTACTGGATGCTATCAACCACAAACATCTTGATATTCTCTGGCATGCTCACCATGCAATCGAAGAAGGATGGAAACTATTAAAGGAGAGCAATAGATTATCTATTCACCTTTGTTCCTAAATCTGCAAACAAAGTTGCGCATCAACTTGCTTCTAATACTTTAGAATCTAATCAGATTTCTACTTATTGTGTATTTGATAATGCACCATCTTGTATTTTGTCACATATCAGTCATGATATGAGAAACAATGGCTCTTCATATTAATAATATATCTGGTTGTTTAGCAAAAAAAAAGAGTGGAAGAAATGAGAGATGCATCATAATGGATTCATGTATTAAACCTATAAATAAATATTAGGTTGATTGTGGCATGTGGCCATGCACTTAGAACGTTTGTGTCTTAGTATTTATGCATGGAAGAGGTTTGAAGGGAATATGGCTAGTAGGAGATGTTGTAACTATATATATATATATAGGCTGAGTTGTAGCCTTTCGAAGGAGCACGAATAAAATTTACCTTCTTCGAGAATATATATATATATATATATATATATATATATATATATATATATATATATATATATATATATATATATATATATATATATATATATATATATTCTCGAAGAAGGTAAATTTTATTCATGCTCCTTCGAAAGGCTACAACTCAGCCAGAAGGCTTACAACAATCTAGCCCGGAGGCAGATATATACAATCCCGAGCCCGAAGGCCATCCTAACCTGAAGGTCATCCTAGACCGAAGGCTACAACCCTGCCCGAAGGCACTATCCCAGCCCAAAGGTAACACAGTCCGAAGGCACCACAAGCTCGAAGGCCCCATCCGGTCCAAAGGCCTCACGTAGCTGCAGCCGCACCATACCGCACCGCTCCAGCTCCGCACTAGCATTGTACCTTGCATCTCATCCGTGCACCATCCGAGTCACACCACATCGCACACTGCACATGCACTGCACCACCACCAACCCACCACTTAATTTTCTCAAAGGGAAATCAAATGGCGCCCAGGAGGCTCGAACCCACAACCTCTGGGTAGTATGCATCGGTCTTAACTGCTAGGCTAGACATCACTTGCGTATATATATATATATATATATAGAGAGAGAGAGAGAGAGTAATGCTATAGAACCACCCGGATGGTTTCATATTATGGAACCACCCTATGTTACATTGGTGAGATTAAAATTGAGTGGTTGAGATTAAAAGGTGGTGGGGTCTACATCTTTTAATCTCAACCACTCGATCCCAATCCAACTCATTCAACATATGGTGGTTCCATAATATAAAACCACCCGGGTGGTTATATATATATATATATATATATATATATATATATATATATATATATATATATATATGTGTGTGTGTGTGTGTGTGTGTGTGTGTGTGTGTGTGTGATGATGGTGTTGGGTTGGACTTAGCAAGAAAGATTCCTCTTATAATCTTTTTTATATATATGCATTGGAAGAGTTAGATGGAGGATGGGTACGAAATTTTTAGAGGAAGGGAGTAGTATAAGGAACTGAGTGATAGTGTAATATATGTCTGTTTATATGTGTTATAGAGGCTAAAGGAGAATAGGTGTGATAAAATATGATGTGTGTATGGGTGAAGGAAGAAAAATTTAGGCACTTTATATGAAGGCCAACTATGGCCTATGACTGTTTTAGTATGCAAAATATAGCCTATGGGTTTAGTGTGTGCAAGTATGTATTACTACTGTTGAAATTTAAAGAAAATAAATATTTGGGGTAGAGTCGGCTGAAACATTTGAAATGAAGGTGAATAAATTTCTAAAAGTAAAAGGAAGTGTATGGTAGCTTAATAGGTACACTAATGTTCAATTTAGGGTCAGTCAAGGTTATATATATATATATATATATATATATATATATATATAGCATCATTGTCCTAGCAAACTAATTAATTCCAAATTTATTCTCTAAGATACTTGAGTTCTTTAGACTCGGACTCTGGACCAGCTTCTCATCCTCAATTTTTGGATCCAGACAAGTATACATTGCCATCTATAATGTTTAATTCAACTATTACTGTTCTTATGTTTTTGCTAATATTATATTTGTGTGCGTCCGAGAAATCCTTGGCTGCAGTCGACGAAGGCGTCGATTCCTGGTTTACATGTATTCGTGTGTTGACCTAGTCATTAGCGGACCCAAAGTTGATGAGATATTTGAATATATACGAAGGCCCTTGACACGTACTTTCTCATGACACAATGTAAACTCATGTTAGGACGTGTGTTTGCGTATCCGACTAGCTATCAGTACGTACGACGCGTGTGTCGGTACATCGCATAGTTGAGATTAACACTAGTTTTCTTAATATTTGACTAGTAGATACGGAATGTTCACATCCTTATCACGACATGTACATTTACATTGGACGGGGAGGATAACTAGTAGGCATATGGGACACACAAATTATCCCATAGATTTATGCATGCTTTAAGTTCTTAATATTTTCTTGTTTATTTCTAGCTCATATTGTTGGGACCGAGCACCCCTTCATCTTTAATACTTGTTGTTCTTGATTTTCTTGGTTGGAATTGCATGGACCTGAGTTTGGGTCTATGTGTTCACTTTTGTTTTCCTAGGTTTTGATCTCCCAAAACTTTGTGTTTTATAAAATTAATTAGCTCATAGCGTAGCGCACCATATTTTATGTAACTTTGCTTTTGGTCGTACGTGATTTCGAGTCCAACTAAGTTCAGTGATGAAACTTGATACAATACGTATACCAAAATGGTTGACGGGAGAAGAAGATCAGTGCTATGTGAAGAGTATGCAAGAGAACCTCTTTGGCGTAGAAATATGTATGTTTCACTTTGGGCGCATTGGTGTGTTGTCCTAACTCTTCGTGCATACTAATCATAATGCACTCAGTCTCCTAGCAAAAGTGCACTAGTCACACTCCTTGAGTCAGTGGCGCACTTTCGAAAGAAAACCCAGTTGGCGCACTTTGGTGCATATTCAATCAAAGTTCTCTCTAAAAACTAAGAGAAAGTGTGCCACGGTCAGTTAGCTCACTTTCTTCGCATTTGAAAATCTGGCGCACTTTCCCTATGTTTCTTCATCCGGCGCACTTTTTTTACGTTTAGTCCGCTCGCGCACTTTTTTCCCTCTTCATTTCCTTAGGGATGAAGCTTTGGTTGGTTTCTTAATTTTTGTGTTATTGATTTGTGTGCTCCTCGACTGACGAGTTTTTTGACAATCGAGCTTTGACCTCGGATTGTGTGTTTTGTCTTTTAGCTAGCTTGCTCATGCACTTTTTTTGAAAGCACGTCTTATTCTTGTTCGTGCACTTTTGCCAATTGCGCCATGTTGGTTAACTTGACAAAGTGCGCCAACCTTATTTCTATGAGTTTGTGCGCCAACCTTGTTTCTGTGAGTTTGTGCCCCTAGTTTTATCATGCTTTCCTTCCAATTTTTCTTGGGATATTTCTTTTTGTATTATATAGTTTGATGTTGTGCTCTTATAATTTAACACATGTTTTGACCCTCAAGACATCGTAGAAATTGTTGTGTATGATAAACTTATTGCATTTGGCATCAGGCAATCGAGTGTGAGTTCTGCCCAATGTATCGTGGGTCGCGGATACGATAAGTTTGCCAGTGATAACTCGTGAATAGCTCGTACTCGTAACTTGTCATTCTAGGAAGTTCTCGAGTGTCCATAACTCAAGAACTTGAAATAATGATTAAACGAGATAAAATTTGACTAGATCATTAGGGGAGAGAATATTGTGCTACCGGCTACCCCGATCTCCAAGGGCCCCATGAGGCATGGACCAACCTTGCTAGGCAAGGGCCCCATGACCTACCAAGTTTACGCATGCCACGATACATACAAGACTTTGTGATGTACCGTGTTAGTTATATGATTTGTTGCATAATGTGGTTACAAGATCTGTGATGTGTTGCGGCACTATAATTTGTTGTTATTGAGCCACAGTTCATAACATTGTATTTCAATATATACATTCCAGTATATGTTCCAGTTATGTTTCAGTTTTAGTTTATGTTACAAAAGCAGTTTATATGTGACAAGTTACAAGTTATGTTTGTGTATGTGGCTAGTTTAATTACAAATGTACCCTTGGCCATCCGGGTTGACTGCAGTACCGGTAGTAGCGATATTCTTCAAAAAATCAATTTGTTAGAAATTAGGTTTGTGATAACCCTAGTTAGTTAATTATAGCAAGCCGTATGTATGTTTGGTCGTGATATATTGTTTGCCTTGTCTGATAAGCTTGCCCTGTTATATTCTATATTCTTTCGGCGCGTGGTTAGAGTGCAAAGTTCTGCTCGGGTGAAGGTCTGCAACCTTGGTCCTATTTTGGTTTAAGGATTGTGGTCCTAATCCAGAGTAATTCCTATACCCTTTTGCCGCTCATCGTATTATCTTTCTTTATAGTTAGTTTGTTATCAGTGCACCAGTCCTTATAATTATTTTATCGAGACAAGTATATTTGTACCATACAAAGCTCGACCTATATTTATTTAGTTATTTATTTGTCACTTATTTCTGCTGATTATGGTTTTGGTTAATATCTTGAGCTCCATTAGCATACTTATTGCTTGAGGTTCGGACCCTACTGGTTTTGTTTGGCCAGATTACCCTGAGGAGACACAAGATCTATCGTACTTCCAGCAAGATAGCTCGTACTCGTAGGACTGCGGCCGAAGCTCGCGAGTGGGTTTCCTTCTTCTACCCATCGTTTTGATTTTTTGATTTGTGGTGTTAGTAGGGGGCAGAGTTAGCTCATTATATTTTTGAGACTACGGTCAACATGATATATATATTAGATCATGGTTGGTATATTTGATAATGTATAATTATACTCTACTAGTGGAGTATTTTGTATTTACTAGCTTCATGATCATATATGGTATGTATTTTAGGACGCCTCTTTACATTAATGTATAATATACTCTTGAAATTATTGTTGATGGATTGAGATACTAGGATTTGTCGGCCTTAGGACTGACGTCATAGCATGCTAGAGTCCACCCATTTGTCTTCTAGACAACCTTAGCACATTGTAGCTTACTTCAGTATTCTACAAGGTGTGGTTGGTCATGTTAGTCCTCGTATTTATCCAGTATTTTGGGAGCGGGGCGTGACAGTAAGCTAGGAATACTCAGAGTAGAAGAGGCTTCCAGAAGAGAATCTCCGATGGCTTTCTTAAATCAACTTTACCTTTAATTGCATGACTTACCTTGTGTACCCTAACAATCTTCTATATCAACCTTACCCAAAGGGTGAATCCCGTATCTGATCGATCTGTAAACTACCTTATAAATCTACCAATTTTTGACCCTTAACTTCCTTAAGTCCTTTTGGTATCTGATATGTCTAACTTCTTGTCACGTCCCAGAACCAGATTACTAAAGAGCGGAGGCAGACAAAGCCAGCTATGTATATCTAATCAGTATATAGGTACCTCAAGATAAGGTCACAATTTTCTAAAAGATAAGTGGGAGGACTCTAACATGCTATGACATCAGTCCTAAGGCTGTCACGCCCCTGATCCAAAATACTGGAGAGCGGAAGAATGACTCAGCCAACTATACCTTGCGGAATACCGAAGTAACCTGCAATGTGTTAAGGTTGTCTAGAGACAAGGGGGTGCATACTACAATCAAATCTTCTAGGGTCAAGAACTTCTATGTCTCAATCATTCAAACCAAGAGCAATAATATAGAATATTTCAGAATAAACAGTAACACGTCCAAAATGCCATATCAGAATGTTCTTTAGAGATCTGACGGTACAGAATGATGTACTAGATGCAAGATTTTTTGTATACATGACAGTGAGTCAGCTGCAGTCTGAATATATATATATATATATATATATATATATATATATATATATATATATATATATATACTATATATATATATATATATATATATATATAGGTAGGAAACTAGTGTCCAGATTTGCCGGCTAATAGGTGCTAGTTGACTAAATGCCCAAAAGAATATAGTTTACAAAAGACGAACATTGAATAAAGGAACCCACTTGTGTCCCTCAGCAGCCATCCTTCTGGTGTGTTCCATCAGTGAGGATGAGATAAGCTTCATCCTCATGTGCTGGCTCTAAACCTGGCCATGCAAAACCAGTGGGATTAGACCCCAAATAGCAAGTATCATAAGGAAGCACGAATGAAGAAACAAAAATCAGATCAAGCATATAGTGCAAGAGCCAATAATCATTAGCGCATGCCCCATCTTGGGGATAACATGGCACTCCTTCACCAAACAAGAACAGAAAATACCATGCCACCCAAGATAAGGTACGTCCCATGATTATGGTCAAGTTAGGATTATGTGTCATAGCTCGGTCCATATTCCATCATAGCATAATGACCCAACTACCTAACCAAACAAGGATATAAGTTGAATACCACACTATGACAGTCCACGTCCCTAAGTTACTAGCAGAAATACAATCACAACCAAGTCAGGTTAGAACGGTCAAACAACGTTACGGCTTGTTATGTGAAGTCTGGGGTTATCCACCTATAATAATAATAATAAGCATCCTCAAATCGTGCCATGTCAAGCAAGCCTAACCGAGCCAATATTATACAGGTAGGAAATTATGATCGCACCAGTCCCCCGCAGGACTACGGTATTAATTAATCAGTAACAGTTCCAACCTTCCTATAGGGAAAAGGTTCCTCGGTCTTAAATATTAAAAGTCGAATATTTTACTCCACTACATGTGGATGATATACAATATCTGTGGCGGCCAGCCTTGCACACCATAAAAATTATCATGGGATGGCCCATCACGCACGATCTCAGGATGTCGTTCCCTCCCCATGTTCTAGTCAGCTTTTATATTACCTAATTAACCCTACAGTGATATGGAATTTTCTGTCGTGGCTACAAGAATATTCCCCTTAATAATGTCGTACAGAATACGGGCATAATTGATACGAATCCATTTAATATAAGGAGTCAAGTCTGGATTCACCCAAATTTAGATGCAAGTTTCAAGCAAGCAATAGCCTAGCCATGCTATGGTTCTGACTCATTATCATTTCCATGACAAGAATTCAAAAATATAATATTATGTAACAAGCATGAATCATCATGTCACGTTCAGTGTACATGTGGGCCAATGCCCCATACTCAGGGTACAATATAGCCGTTATAAACAGTCGAGCAGGACAATTATATCAGCATGAATACAATAAGCAAGTCAGGATACCAAACATATCAGTTGGTCATATAAATCATGTTTTAATCAAGTCAGGAGTCATAATTAATTTGTAGCTTTATTATATCGATGAATGAGGATAAGAGTAGTGCGATGACCCCTCGAGATCAGATCCATAATCCTTAAACAAAACAAGGACCGGGATTACATACCCTCCTCCGAGTTGAACTATGCCCCTTATTTTATCCAAGGTATATGAAGGTGATCCCAGAATGCAATATAATTATCAAGTCCAGGTTCGAGTGCCACTCATCGTAGTCAGGGTAATCTCACACACCAATGAATAATAATAAATAAATAAATGCTGCAGAAAACAGATAAGGGAGCTGCATGAACCCCTTGAGATCAGATCTACAATCCTTAAACCAAACAAGGACCGGGATTGCAGATCCTCACCATATTTGAACTACACTCCTTACCGTATCGAACGCATAAGAATAAAGTTAGAAAGAAAACATGAAGCATAATCAGGGCCATATCTATATGGATCTCAATATAACAAGTCCATGTTGGGTGCTGTACATTATGGCCAAGAACCTCATACAAGTATCAATAAGGCAATAGTCCTTAACATCACTCAATAATATACCCAAGGCAACAAGAAATCACAAAACAAGCAAGTGGCACACAATCGCCCAGGAAACAAGCATTGGCGTACTTTGCAAAAGTACATGGGCTAGGCAAAACAGGGTTGGCGCATAACAACCAACAAACAGGCAGTCGCACACTCTCACAAAAGTACGCACTCTACAAATAAAGAAAGGTAGGTACATAAAGCTAGGCAGATAAACTTGGCACACTTCTCCAAAAGTGGGGTCTAGGCACTCAAGGCAAAATAAAAATAATCGTGGCGCACAAGGCCAACAAACAAACAACTCGTCACACTATCACATGATAGTTAATGCACAATGTGTCAATTGTGCGTCGGTCTGTTAATTTGGTTAAAAGTGCGCCAATCAATAGGAAGTTGGTCCAAAGTACACTGAAAGGTAGACTAACATACTTTTGCTTGGTTTATTCGATAGTACATCAATTGTGCGCCATTGGCTGAAGTCTTCCAAAAGTTCACCAAGAATAATTTTCCAAGAATTCATCGCCTTGACATACTTTTGCAAGGAATTGGCAGTACTCTTAAAATGCATAATAGTTATGGAATGCGGGTCACACTCAACATGCGTCCATTGACTACGGGGCACACTTAACATGCGCCCATAATGCAAATCCTCTTGTGTACTTCTTGTCACTGTTCTTCTTCTCCAACCGACCCACCATTGATGCACTCAAAACTCAAGCTCGAGACTATGACAGTGATCCAAATCATAAATGGAAATAAGCCAAGCTACATAATATAGGATGCTCATCACTATGAGCCAGGTAGTTTTCTAAAATACTAAGTTTTGGGAGATCATTTCCTCAAAATATCAAGAAGATCAATAAATCAAGAACTCATATCTACAAGATCCTAGCCATGGAAATCTAAAACAACAACTACTAAATATCAAGAGGAACTCACTCCCAAAAAAAAAGCTAATAAAATCAAAGAACTAATAGAGAAATGAATACATGCATGATCCATATTTCTTTATTCCAAGCAAGATGTACTTGCTTGTGAAGAAAAGATGGAAAGAGAATAAGAACACAATAATGGAAGAGAGAGTGAGAGAGAGAAGACAATAATATATATAGCAAAGGTTGGATTATGAACCGTTGGATCCTACCTAACCGATCCAAGCCACACAATCACAATCCCAACCGAATCAACAAAACAAGGAAGTGAGCCGGTCTCTAGCCAACCGTGCACAAGGGGAATGCGCTCAAAGTGCACGAGCTAAACAAAATGCACAAAAGTGTGCCAAGAAGCAAACACACCAGGAGTACGCCAAAATAAGAAACTCAAGCAAACATGCACAAGAAAAAGTACACCAGGATGGCCAATAAAGAGAAGAAAAATGCTTAAAAATATACGAGAGGGTCAAAGCTAAGGCAAAAAATAAGTACAAAAAATGTACGCTGGAGAAGGTGTCTGACAAAGCCTACAAATCTACCAATTCTAGTATCTCAATCCAATAACAATAAGTAACAAGAGTATATCATACATGAAAGTAAAGAGTCATCCTAGAATACATATCATATATGATCATGAAGCTAGTGAATACAAAATTTTGTACTAGCAAAGTACAAAATATATTATATTTATACATATCATAGTCTAATACATAAATCGTGTTGATCATAGTAAGAGAGAACAGTCTCAGAAATAAAGGGCTAACACTGGTCCTAGCTAAACACCACCTAAAATGAAATAGATAACAAGTGGTAAGAAAAAAAGAACCACTAGAGTGCCGGGACCGCTGAACTACGGGTACGGGCCATCTAGCGAAAGATAGAAAGAATTCTCAGGATCCAACGATAAATATGGCCAAACAAAACCAGTGGGGTCAGACCCCAAATAACAAGTAATACAAGAAAGTCCAAGGTGAACAAAAAATCCACAACAAACAATAACGACAATAAATATGTGCGGATTGAGACTCGTGTGATACCAATGCACTCATCTCAAAAATAAAGAAGACTAAATAAATGTTGAATAAGAACAAGCTAAAGAGAATAATAGAATGATGAGTGACGAAAGAGAGCTTAAGAACTACTCTAGAACCAGATCACAACCCTTAAACCAAATAAGGACCGGGATTGCAGACCATTTCCCGAGCAAAACTTAGCCTCTAGCCACTCACCAACATATAGAACAAAACACAAGCATTTAAAGTAGTGCTCAACCAAAAGTGTACGGCCAATCAATCCATACGGCTTGATATCATTAACTAAATAGGGTGATCACAAGCCTAATTACTAGTATAAAGTTGAGAACTTTGCGACCACCTAGCTGCAGACACTCGGGTGGCCAAGGGGGCGATGACGATAAGAGACATACAAAAATATAAACAACCATCAGAATCACTCAATAGTAAATAAACATCTACCCAGAAAATATATCAATACTTAGTAGTGCACACATAATCAATAGTGGTCAGAGATCCATGCCAATCGGGGTTATCCCTGCTACTATAGGGGGCCAAAGTGACCTGAGTCAATGGTAACGTGAAATGTCCTCTCATCCCAATGATCTATATGAGTTTACTAGTCAATTACCTATAAGATTCATTTTTAATTCTTAAGTCGTGGGCACTTGAGAATAATCTTAAAATGACGAGCCATGGGTACGGGTCATTCGCGAGTTGTCACTGGCAAATATTCTCATAACTCACAACACGCGATATGTTGGCCTATCTGGTCACGGTCAACTTGATTTTGATAATTAACTAAAATATGATGTGATATGCTGCGAGATGGTGCCACTGAAGATTTTACAAGAAGTACGTCACTACTACTATTCATAAGAAGAATACTAGATATTGCGTCTGATTATTTTTAATTTCTAATATAATTTTATATTTTATTTGAGTCTAGAATTATTGTATGTCGAGTCACACTTGGCAACTAGATGGCACTCGAGTCCACTCAAATAAGACTACCCAAAACCAACTCAATCCCAACTAAAAACAGCCAAAAACCTGAACTCAATATTCTAGAAACTGACCAATAGAACTCAAAACTCAATCAGGGTAAAACCTAATTTTCTGATTTGACTCAGTCTTCCTGAAGACCAGGCTCCAACATTCGAATTTTTAAACGTTTGGGAACCGAACTCTGCCTGAACTCGGTTCAAAAGAGCCTATAAATAGCATTAAAATCCATACATTCTCACTCACTCATTCTTACTTTCATCTATTCATTTGAGAATACAATCTGAGCTTCAATCTTCTCTATCTCCAAGATTATAACTCCCAAGCCTTCTAAGTGTCAGTGCAGTTTCAATTAGAAGTTTTTCGAGTTGTACTAGCTTCAAAATTTTTAAGATTTGTCTTTCTTTTCAAGTCTTAAGTTGACGTGCTCTCTGGATCAAAGCACGTGGTTGTAAGAATTCAACAAGCGCTTTGGATCAAAGCTTGTGTTGTACGCTATTTGTGATAATAGTGGATTTATGAATACCTATAATATAACTAGTCTTGTAAATGGATTTATATTATAAACTATTATAAAAAAATATTTTTACGAATGGAATTATTATGTATATATTACAAAATAAACAAGAATTTTGGTTATAAATTAAATTAAGAAGAAAATTTATAATGCATATTTAATCAGTCAATTTGTATGATGTAAATTGTTTGTTACTTATGACTAATGAAACAAGAAAATTGCTATCTATAACCTATTTTTAAATGGAGTATTATTACACCTAAGGCCAACTTTCATTCACCAAACCCAGGTTTATCTCGTGTAGTGAGAATGGACTCGACAATTGATGTACAAATTCTTTAATCTATACTAAAACTTAATTGTAAATTATTTATATTTAGCCATTACAATATTATGATTAATCATGTATTGAATTTGGTAGGCCTTAACTCGTTTAAGACTTGGACTAGTACCAAAGATTTATTGGGCATTGTAATAGAGTACATGGGAACCTAGTTAGGTATCACATTCATACCAATCCATCCAAAGGCTAAGGCAAGTGCATACTAAACCTACTTTTGCTATCGTCATATATGTTACTATCATATTTTGTTCTTCATGACTTATTGATCCATAATACTTGATTGTGCATAAGAGATTCTCATTTAGTCTGTATATATATTCCATGCTTACCACTGCTTATGATCTCGTTATTCTGTTCCTCATGATTATATGTTAACTATTTTTTTGTACAATTTATGTCGTGATCATGATTACTTGTGAGAGTCGGGCGGAGAAATACTATTAGGTGGCGTTTGGTTCAAGTTTTTGAGGCTTGGGAATGGATTTTAGATTTCTTACCCTTGTTTGGCATGTCTAGGATTGGGACTTAGGGAGGAAAAGGAGGGGCTTCATATTTCCATGGTTGTGGGAAAGTAATTCCCATGGTTGTGGGAAAGTAATTCCTAAGGTTCTCCTTGGAAATAATTTTGCTTTCCAAGGAATGTTACTTGAATATTTTGTTTGGACAATAACACCCTCACTTTACTTTCAAAATTTTAAATTCTATCCCAAACATATAAATTTAGATAATAAAAGCATGAAAGGATATTTATGGAAAACTTAATAAATTAAGATTCATTTTTCATATTTCCAACATAATTTAACCAAACATGGGTATGGGAATGTTAAATTCATTTCCCATGGAAAACGAATTCCTAGTAATACAAAACCTTAATCTAAACGAGACCTTAGTATCCATGTGGTCTACGTTTCTGTACAAATCTATTTTATTATTATGTGCACTAGCAATCATGCACCACATGCATGATTGACTTTTATACCCCAGTTCATCCACATATGAAAAACTAATATTCTAAAACACACTATATACGTGATTATTTATTATTCTTGTTATTCTTCTTATGTTAGTTCTAGAGTTGTTGTATATAGTACCATATAGTTTCTATTCTCACATACCATATTCTGTCATCTTGTTATCAAGTTTCTTTTCTTATTTTTCATAGTACATATATCATAATATGTGATTGTATGGGATAGTAATGCGCTTTGCTTCAATCATGACTGGATACATTGATAATTTATGCAACATGCTACCCTATGTATCATGGTCCTATGATGAAAATGTGGATATTTTGGAGGCTAATCCTAGATTATAGAAATTTTAGTTAGTTTCTTAATTTTAAATTAATATTCAACGAGTTTGTTCCCGAATTATCATATAAGTAATTTTAGATTTTGTACATTGTATAGTTATTGTGAATGAGAAAGATGTTATTTTAATTAAAATATTGATAAATATTTGGATGAGGAATGCAATTGAGATCTAGATAGAATACTACCGTCGATACTACAGCGTAGGTTAGACTTGACCACGTACACGTATACCAAAATACAGAAGCAGATAATGACAATAATGCTACT
The DNA here is from genome assembly GCA_036927795.1 of Iris macrosiphon. NCBI lineage: Eukaryota > Viridiplantae > Streptophyta > Magnoliopsida > Asparagales > Iridaceae > Iris > Iris macrosiphon. The sequence continues at coordinate 62,038,280 of JAYESA010000004.1, read as the reverse complement.
ACACACACAATTCTCAAGAACATTTTATATTTCAAAATCATTATTTTTGTACTTCAAATGTAGTATCTACCATAGTTGGTCATACTCAGATTATTGAAGGCTCCATCAGACCACATCTAGTTTTACCCTATAGAACCCTCTTATTTATACAAAATACCTTAAATTCTCATAATTTCAAAATAAATCTACTGAGTTTCAAAGATATAAGAGCAAACATGTATCACATTAAAATCTTGAGGAGGGAAATAAAGAATCTTTTTGCAATATCTAACGATGGAAACAAAAAGTTCATAATAGAGAAATTCTCCACCTTATTTTTACGGTTATACTTCACTCATATTGAGGTTCAAGTCATACGATACCACGAGCTAGTAGATCATTCCTAGTAAGGGCCCAATCAAGATATGACGGTCATCCTCCTGGTATTCACTATCGTATAGGAGTGACGGTCGATCCTCGAGCTCTGTTAGTAAATCTGGCCAAATAAAATCAAAGGGGATAACCCCTAGTAACAAGTAAGATATAAAAGCATGTAGGAGTAAATAACGTTGAAAATACAATCAGGAAAATAGTACATAGGCACATGTATCATAGCCTAGATCCATAGTCTACCGTCAGGACAGTAGTCTACCCCTATACCAAACAAGGACAAGAGATGGACTACTATATCGCAGTAACGTATGCACCCAAGTCTCCTAGCTGGAAATAAAGTATACAATAAGTGTTTTAATAGAACGGTCAATCGGTTCATATGGCTTGTCATATTAGTATATGTGTTATCCTAGTTAAAATAATTCATCAATCGTGCAGTGCTTAAGCAGGACTAGCTAGGACAATACTTGTAAATACCCATGGTGCCCCCTCGCACGACAACTACAAAGTCAGTCATAATATGATATAACACTCCCAACTTTTCTATAAGGAATGGTATTATGAATATAACAGATACTGCACTGAAGAAATATAAGGATATGTAAGAAAAATAGGAAATCGGGATCATTTTTCTCCCAATGATCTATGTGATTTTAACTAGTTAATTAAATCAATTGTTTTATATGGAAACTATGTTGTGGATGCATGGTCGTCCGTCCTGGATGTCGTATCAGAGTACGTGTACATTGGGTTTCATATCAATTTGTTCCTAAGGGTTCCAACCTAGATTCATCCTCAGCGTAGATGTAGAAATCAATACACAAACCTATCCATAATCCATGCTACGTCCGCTGACCTACTACAAGGATATCTGCACATTTAATAAGGTATAAATATAGTAACTATGACAATGACTTGACACCTTAACACAACAGGTAAACAAGGTCAACTCGGTGCAATAACGGGAATTGTACCTCAAAGGGTATATTGGAAATAAATAGCACAGATACAATGTAGCCACGTCAAACATTGATAATCATCAATCATAAATTCGATATCTTCGATAATTCCTCCAACCATTGCACATCATGTATATCAAAGTCTGTGATACGACCACTAGACACTAAACTAACCCCAAAATAGATTTTCTAAGGCTTGTTAGATCACACAAAATCCAGTAGTATACTACACTAGACACTACACTAGTTAATCCACGAGTACTAGCCATCAATTAATTCTTAGCACTCAATAGCGAAATGGTGGGTGTTTCACTGACCATGTAACGAAATATCGACAAACAAACCAGGAACTATCCTGAAGAATTAGCAAGCCAACGGTATACCACTGATACACTATTCTGCCTTGTGGAACAAGCATTGGACTTGCTAGAAAAATGGATTGTTTCCATAGTCTATGAGCGATATATTGCAGGTATTTTGTGTGTATTGATAATATGTAGACAAGAAGCTTGAGATTTAATTTTAGGTTCCAAACATACAACACCAAATCAAATCCCATGGGTCTGGAAAATCAAGGAAGGGTTCCTATAATGTTCTAACATTATAGCTACGATCAAAAAACAAATATCATACCCAAATCCATTGTTTCAACACTATTGTCCAAAGTTTATCCCAAGTTCACCTATCTTAATAAAACCATGCCAAAATCCACAATTAATATAAAAAACTCATTAAATATTTAAGAGAAAACATAAATTAAATATTTAGAATTAAAGAACAACAATTTATTTAAAGAAAACACATAAAAATATCACTTATTCACAAGTACAAAATGCACTTGCCTTGAAATCCAATGAGCTCCTAGCTAAAGTCTTCCACTCCTCTGCCGAGATGGTTATAGAGACCATAATCTTAATCAAGATAAATTCTAATGTATGTGACCTAAACTATGTATGGGACCTAATACGGGTCTATGTCATTGCAAACGGTCTATCTAGAGGTCTAGGGTAGTCTCACATACAATTATCTTGCTTAAACTGAAATTCAAATTGTAGCTTTTTCTAGTTTACTAACCCAAATAATAAAGCTCAAAACAAAATTTTCTTACCAAACTATCTAATGACTCAAACTAGATAATACATCATAATTCACCTCCCAAACTTCTAATAATTTTGCCTACCATTAGGAATAGAAATTGAGCATCTTATTCTTCATGATCATACACAAAATGGCTTAGCAGAATCCCTGATCAAATGACTTCAAATAATATTTAGTCATCTCATAATGCAGACTATGCCATCAAAAATAATAATTGGTGTTTTGAACCATGCAATCCTTCATGTTGCATCTTTCATCAAAATAAGGTCAACCTCATATTATAAGTTGTCTCGTAAATAATTAAAGTATGTAAATCAACCCAAAAATAAATTCAATCTTCAAAATTTTGGTTATAGTATATGTTCCTATTCCACCACCTAAAAAACTAAAATGGGTCCCTGACACAGATTGATAATTCGTGTCAGTTATGTATCCCCTTTGATTACAAAGTTTTAGAACTCTTGACATGTGATGTTTTCAATATAAGGTTTGTAGACTGTCACTTCCTTAAGACAATATTTCCATCATTAGGGGAGATTAGAAGGAAAAGGAGTGTCGTTTTCCAAACGAATGATGTAAATTATCATAGAATACTCTCACTCTGTCTCATCTTGACCCTAGAACTCCCCTATGTGAAAACGGAGTTAAAGAGATTTGTATACTTGCAAATGAGTTACCTAACAGATTCAATGATGCTACTAATGTAACTAAATCATACATACTAGCTATGAATATATGTGCCAAAATAGATATACTAAAAGAGCTAAACAAGATTAAGGAAGAAAAATTATCAGTTCCACATGAAAAGCATAGAAGATCTAAAGACTCTAAAGATTCAGTAACCCAGAATAAGTGACTAAATAAAATAACACACCATAATCCTCCTGATCAAGTTGATATTAAAGTAGAATCTCCTGTATCAAAAGTTCATAATGATCTGAAATATATCATGAATCATGGATCCAAATTAAATATTGTGCATGTTAAATTTTTATTTATTGCATTATTTATTTATTATTAGCATGTTAGATTTATTTTTGGACTTGTGTTAGTGGACCAACTAGTTTAGTTTAGACTCATGGACCAACATTTAATTCTAGTTAGAATTGAGCCCAATAATTAGAAGCTCAATTATTAGGAGGATGATTAATTATGTTAAACCCATTAGACTAGAAGATTTCCTCCTTAATTAATTTCTTCATGAGAGGCCCCAAGGGGTATTTTAGACTTTATATAGTAGCATGAGGGAGGGGACAAGTGCGGCCTATATAAAGGGGGTGAAAACATTCTCTCTCTTTATTTTTCATTCCAAATCTAGATCTAGAAAATTCCCTCAACCAAATCCCTACCAAATTTTCACCCAATTATTTTACAAATTACCATTGGAGGCTATTAGAGCATGGATATACAAGGAGGAAGTATGGATCTACAAAGAGGAAGCATAGATCTACAAAGAGGAGCAAGGATCTACAAGTTGAAGGCCAATTTTACCAATTTTAGAGGTTTCATTGGGAATCCATCTCCCAATAGGTACAATTCAGTTTTTTCCTTAATTTAGGTTCTAAATCTGAGAATTAACCATAAAAAATCAACCCATATGCATAGGCTACTCATAGGATTTGGTTTTGTGTTCATAGGAGGCCTATTTAGAAAGTTATGGTATTTTTTGTGTCAATTTTAGGGAAATTCCGAGATTGATAATTATTGTGTGTGTCAATTGGTCCTATAGATCAATTTGGTATGTGTTTGTGTGTTTGGGGCTAGTGTCATCTCCACAATTGGATACGTGTAGGTCGTATCCCATCAATTTGGTGATACGTGTTAATTTGGGGGATTTTTCCTCTGACACTGCGTGCATGCGATAGGATATAGGACATAGGACACTAGGATGAGAGAGGATACTCAATCACAATTTTTTTGAGAGATTCCTGGGACGACCCTTGAGAATCTTATTACAATTCTCATTTTAAATCTTTTTTTTGTTTTCGTCCGCTCTCACTTGTTATTGTTGAATTTGATTCTTGGTGATCAGTTAATTTAAATTCTTGGTGTCATTATTGAGTTTGATTTCAAATCGAGAGAAATTTTACGGACTAAATTACGGTATCATTTGATGACATATGAGGACAGTAAGAAAGGTAAAACGTCTGCTTTGGTTATAGAGCATAGAGTTTATCGTAGCCATATTAGCTGGAATAGCGAAAACGTAGGGACCTGACTTCGGATGTACATATCTTAGTTATAAAATTTAGAATTTCTCGCAGCTATACTAGTTGGCACAACGAGGATTCTAGACGACATGATTATAGAGGTGCATACCTAAGTTATGTGATCTATCGTTTATCGTAACTATGCTTACTAGCGTGGAGAGAATTTTGAGTGTCATAATTTCGGATAGACGTGTATGATTATCAGATTATATCTTAAATGGGTTCTTAAAGTATCATCTCAATACTTATTCATTTTTGTTATTATAGGACTTTGTTCCATCATTCCTTAGCTTAGTAGTAGAGATACCTTCAGTTCTTTAGTCCAGTTCCTTATAGAGCTTTATCCCATTAGGGATTCCTTGTTAATGTGATAATTGGTAATTTGCAATTAAGTCTGTGTCTTGAGTATCAGTATTGACTGTTGGGAGTGTGGCTTATGAGTCTGTAAGTGGTTCTTGGTTGGGCAGGTGAGCAATATGTATAAATCTAAGGATAACCATAGCATAGTACTTTGTAGCAATAGTTCTATGATAGGTATCATTATAAGTTAGTACTGTTACTATAGGTAGAAGAGGGAGTAAAAAATATCAGTAGTGGTTCCAGGAGTTAGTATCAGAATCAACATGCCAGTTCTGGATAATCATGAATTCAGATAGTTGGGTGATCCATGTAAACATTTAAGTATCAAGGAAATTCTGTTTAAAATTAATGGAGCATGATATTTAATTAGGTGGTTGATACTTGGGTGTGTCAAGACTAGAGAAATGTATATGCATCAAGGGTATTAGTGAGTGTGCCATAGTAGAAGGGTACCCATAAGTGTATGGGAGAGTGTGAGAGAATAATAATACGTTATGCTAAAGTAGTAGGACTTGTGATACATGTTGATGTAAGTAGATAGGGTATACCAGTATATGACTAGTGATGGGTATATCACCTGATATTGAGGCTAGTGATGTGTTAGAAGCAATAGGTGGAAGAGTATCTAAATTGAGTGCAGGATGCACAGTGGGTGATAAGTGACAGTGTAGAAGTTCATGAGTATCAGAAAGTGGAAGCTGGAATGTTAATATTATGTCATGGGTTAAGAAAATATCAAGATTGGTCATGGAAGATATGTATAACTGAATTGTGTATCCGTCTGTAAAAGGTTTGAGGAGAAATACATATACTTAAATAGAGATATGAAACCATATGTCGGCCTTTGAGAGTGAAGTGAAATGTAAGTTTTATAGAAGTTAATAACTAGTGCATTGGATGCAAGTGATCATGATTTCTAGTGAGTATGATGAGGTGATCTAATGATGAAGCTAGTGCCCTAGAACCTTAAGGACATATGTTGTGTAGTTAGGAAGCTAGTATTACTATATCAAAAGTGCTAGTGTTTCTATATCAGAGATTAGTTGAGTAATGTGCTAGTAACAGTAAGTACCTTGTGTAATGACATTGGATTGGTGTATCAGTTAACATGGATAGAAAAGCATTTGGGAGTAATAATATAAGTGATCCAACCAATAGAGGAGAGAGATAATGTATATATATATATATATATATATATATATATATATATATATATATATATATATAGAGAGAGAGAGAGAGAGAGAGAAGTAAGTATAGTACCTTGTTAATTTTGATTATAGAGGTCGTAAGTATCAGAGAATAGTCCGAGGGGTATAAGGATATCAGTGAGATGTCATGGTGTTATAATGACTAGAAGATAATTGTGTATTTATTGTGTGTAGGTGAGAACCTTAGGATGATTAACAAATATTAGAGGATGAGTTGTACCAAGTATCAGATAGAAAGAGATACCCTAGTAACAAGAGCCGGAGTACCTCGAGTATTATGAAAAGTTTAGGCATAAGCATTTTAATAACTAATATAATGATATAGAGGAGAGACATGAGTAACTTGGTATGAGGATGTCATCTAAACTGCATATAAGAGCTGGTGTCTTGTATAGACAATAACAAGATTTAAGTAAGGCATCTGATTGGGAGTATTAAAATTGGACGAGGGGTGCTAATAAAACACATGGAAAAAAAAGGTATTCAAGTGTTCCTTGCAAGAAAATGGTTGAAAACTTTTGGTGATTACAAGAATTAAAACAGATAAAGGAGGCAGTGTCTTAGCAGTATTTTATATAGTATCCTAGGTAGCGAGTGCCAGTGAGTTAAGCATGTACATGACCTAGAATTATATTATACCATGAGTATTGGAAACTCTCAGTATAAAAAAAATATCTTGATGATTAGTGAATGCTTAGTGTGTGATGGAATAGGCCACAGGTGGCATAGCAGTTTATCCTGCACCAGTAGAGGAAGACACCTCAGCAGGACAGAAAATGAATTTCATGATAGTTAATAGACTATATCCAAGTATGATTTCTCTTTCAGTAGAATGTAGGATTGTATGTTATAGGATATATAATATCTTAGACTGTGATTGATAGGGTTTGACCATAGTAAGATTTGTATGAATATGACATGACTGGCCTAAGAGAGAGGGGTGAGAGTTTTAATTTCGAGGACGAATTTTTTCTAAGGGGGGTAGATTTGTCACTACCATATTTTCTAGGAAAGGATATTTTAGTCATTTGGTAATTAATTAAATATTGTGCATGTTAAATTTTTATTTATTGTATTATTTATTTATTATTAGCATGTTAGATTTATCTTTGGACTTGTGTTAGTGGACCAACTATTTTAATTTAGACTCATGAACCAACATTTAATTCTAGTTAGAATTGAGCTCAATAAGTAGAAGCCCAATTATTAGGAGGATGATTAATTATGTTAAACCCATTAGACTATAAGCTTTCCTCCTTAATTAATTTCTTCATGAGAGGCCCCAAGGGGTATTTTAGACTTTATATAGTAGCTTGAGGGAGGGGGCAAGTGAGGCCTATATAAAGGGGGTGAAAACTTTCTCTCTCTTCATTTTTCATTCCAAATCTAGATCTAGAAAATTCTCTCAACCAAATCCCTACCAAATTTCCACCCAATTATTTCCCAAATCACCATTGGAGGCTATTAGAGCATGGATATACAAGGAGAAAGTATTGATCTACAAAGAGGAAGCATGGATCTACAAAGAGGAGCAAGGATCTACAAGTTGAAGGCTAATTTTACCAATTTTGGAGGTTTCATTGGGAATCTATCTCCCAATAGGTACAATTCAGTTTTTTTTCCTTAATTTAGGTTCTAAATCTGAGAATTAACCATGAAAAATTAACCCATATGCATAGGCTACCCATAGGATTTGGTTTTGTGTTCATAGGAGGCCTATTGAGAAAGTTATGGTACTTTTTGTGTCAATTTTAGGGGAATTTCGAGATTGACAATTATTGTGTGTCAGTTGGTCCTATAGATCAATTTGGTATGTGTTTGTGTGTTTGGGGCTAGTGTCGTGTCCATAATTGGATACGTGTAGGTCGTATCCCATCAATTTTGTGATACGTGTTAATTTGGGGGGGGGTTCCTCCGACACGGTGTAATCACCCTGATTTTTCAGATATTATTTAAAAGATTTTTTCACAATTTTCTAAAAAATTTGGAATTAAAACTAAGGTATTTTATGATAAAAAGATTTTAAATGATGTTAATTAATATTAAAATATTAAGAAAATAATATTTTCTGGTGTAAAATGGAAAACTAGACATAGGGTAATTTTTTGAGAATTTATTGGACTCCGAAAATATTTTTAAAGCCCTAAAAACTAATGTATATTTAAACCTAATTAAACCCTGACTGAACCCGGTTTATTCTTAAATAAACCAAACCAAACCGACCCAAACCGCTGTAAAACCGAACCGAACCAAACCCAGCCTTAATGGGTCGGGTCGGATCCGAATCGAACCCGACCCGACCCGGACCCAAAACCCTCACCGAAACCCTAATCCTAATCTCATCCGGAAACACTGTTCCGGCCGCCTATTTATGT